>CM045455.1:10491442-10848942 GCA_024666655.1 Dascyllus trimaculatus | reverse complement strand
CGAATACAAATCCAATAGGGTCCTACGCACCGTTGGTGCTCGGGCCCTAAAAATAAATGTTGTTCAGTACATTTGTTCTGCCTTTCTGTGCATTATTACTGCAATGCTGGCTTTTTTTTTTTTTTTTTTTACCTCAAAAGGACAAGCTTTAGAGCCACAAGCAAAAGTCTGCAAGAATCTGGCAAGTGGTAATGTCGGTAATATTCTGTGTGTGTGTGTGTGTGTGTGTGTGTGTGTGTGTGTGTGTGTGTGTGTGTGTGTGTGTGTGCGTCTAATGCCTGTAATGCAATCAGTACTCTGCATGGGTATTTGAGCCAATGAAAGCCTGGATCAATAAAACAATAAAACACAGGGGTTGACACAGAACCAGCTCTTACTCCATTTATCTCTCAGCCTTCCTTCTCTTCCTTTGGCATTTCATCTCTCTCCGATCATTTGCCATATGTAACGCCTGCCGTGTTTTGCAGCATCTTCTCCCTTTCAGCTCGCCACCAGTCATTCCTTCATCTTTTGTTTAGTGTCTCGTCAGCCACAGCAAGAGCTGAATTGTGAGTCAAGTCGTCATCCAGAATGAAACAAACATACATTATGAAGAAGTTTTTAATACAGTTAATGATAATAATAATGCATTGCTTTTACATAGCGCTTTTCTAGACCCTCAAAGACGCTTTACATTGCATTATTCATTCACTCCATACTCAAAGGTGGTAACCTAAATATGTAGCCACAGCTGCCCTAGGGCAGAGTGACGGAGGCGAGGCTGCCAGTCTGCCCCATCAGCCCCTCCGACCACCACCAACCGCTCACTCTCACACTGCATCCACCCAGGCTTCCTGGTGTTCCCTCATGGTCTCCCATCCAGGTACCAACTAGGCCCAACCTCACTTAGCTTCCAAGATCTGACGGGATCAGACATCCACAAGGCGGTATGGCCACAAATAGTTAATACTAATAAGATGTTTATTCCTTTAATAATCCCTGGGTGGTGTTTCAATTACAGGGAAGCCAAG
Source organism: Dascyllus trimaculatus (assembly GCA_024666655.1). Taxonomy (NCBI): domain Eukaryota; kingdom Metazoa; phylum Chordata; class Actinopteri; family Pomacentridae; genus Dascyllus; species Dascyllus trimaculatus. The sequence continues at coordinate 10,847,932 of CM045455.1, read as the reverse complement.
CTGGGCTCCACAGAAGAAACTAAATTTCAAGTCCGGGGATCTCGAAAAATGATAAACCTTAACATTTCCAATGTTGCAATGACAGTCTAATCACTTTGTGCACAACTGGTCTTTAACTGTACTTTTATTTTCTATGTGTATAATATAGCCGATCAGGTTTATGATTACTTAATGTGCTGCTTTCTGCACATATGAGCGATTACTGTTGGTGGATTTGGTATCAGATCTGTGGTTTTCAACTGAAGCTCTCCTTCTTCCAGCATCTTCACTTCATTCACTGTCTCATTGTTTCTGCTGCACATTAACGCTAAGTATTCCCTCTGTCGATCAGCACGCAGCTTTATGATGCAGGTTTCTTTTTTATGTCGGTCATAAAAACAAAGTTTCAGAAAAGACTTGATGTACATTCCCATAGCAATTTTCCCCACGCAATGACAAATTAGTTATAAAACTATACTATGATGAAGCCAATAACAGGCCTAAATCTCTCACTGAGTGGTGAGCTTTTATTTTTTCCATGTAATAATTGGCTATTAAGGTGGTAATAGCTTAATAGAGTTTCTCTCTCTGCCTTTGTAAAGCACTATAGGGTTCTGACAGACAAATCCAAAGTTGGAGATCTGATCTGACTCTGATTATGTAATAAAATGAACAATCTATGGATCACAGACACATGGGAGAATTTTAAAGTTGTCCTTGATCTGTCTGCTGAGTGAATACCTAGTCTTGTTGTCTTATTACAATAGAGTCAGTGGCACTGATGTAATTGAACCTGTTTTCAAAATTAACAACTACAACTCTACCAAATCCGATGCAACAGAAATTAAGCAACAACAATACTTCATCCATTTTAGCCTTTTTATCAAAATCACTACAGGTTCCACTTTAATTACAGATACATCCTGGTCCCAGTACAGTGACATCCAGGGGGGAAAGGTTGGAATTACCTACATTGTTTTACTGACAAAACACAAATTTAAAATTAGTATAAAACATCCAGAATCCTGATTTGTCAAACCACCTGTCCAAATACATATTCAGTATATAATGTCAGTTTTCTTCAACTGCTCCATGACTGAAATGACTAATCGACTGCCAAAATAATTCTTGATTAATTTTCTGCTCACTGATTAATTGATTATTCAGTTGCTAAAGGCCGGATGACCGGCAGCCTCCACCTAACTGTATCTTTAAATCACTTTATTCATCATCTTAACCCCCGATACTGACAGACAGAAAAGTCGATTCGTCAGCAGTTCATCAGGGCAGACTTTATGTTAAACCTTAGGCTGCAGAAACTCATGAATACTACCACCGAGGTAGACAGGGAGGAAAGAGACAGCGAAAGAGGTGACACGATTAAGAAGCAGCATATTCTCATAAGAAACACAGAGGCGCTCTACCTTGAAATTACAGATTTTATTAACTCGGTCTCTGCAGCTCAGTAAAGGAACCGCTCATCTTGTCTCCATCTTGTTTTTGTCTCTCTCTCTCTCTCTCCATCTCACACACCAGTTAACTCTATCACACGTTATCGCTCAGTGTCCTTACTCATTACTTCTTGGAGGATGACACCATCCATCCACTTTGGTTGGTAATTGAAAGAAAAGGAGCAGAAACACAACTCCATCCACACGCTTCAGTCTTTAAACCTCAGAAAAAGTTTCTTTTAAAGAGTCAAAATTGAATACGAGATCACGCAAACCTCACGCGCATGAATCCACATTAATACTAGACTTATTTCTACAGAGGATGTGGGGAGATTTTAAATATTATCAGCGCTGGTGTATAATTGTAGTCCTGCCCAAAGCACAAATGTGGGAAATTTCACACCTTCAGCTCAGACATACTTGAAGTCGCAATGACCTACTGTTTTTATGTGAAATCACTGGAGCTTCTGTAATTTAAACTCAATCTGCAGTCATGTCTCCTTCATTTTTTTCCAGAAATGCTGCTTTTCCTTCAACTGTATTTACTAGTTCAGTCTACATTTTAAACTGCTTCTGAAAATGACAGAAGTCAGAATTGACTGTGCAATTCTCCAAACATGTAAACACCAGTATACAGGTCTGTAAGTGAAGCAATATGACGACCGAACGATTGAAAATTTTCGTACATTTTTTTCAAAAGTTCATCAAATATGCCGCTAGAATGTCAGCTACAGGCTCCCCTTTGTACAGCAGTCAGAGGAGAGGGTCAAATTCAGACTCAGAATTTCTGATACTGGGGTGTGTTTTTACTTTATTTTGCAAAGCTGGATCAACCTCATCACACCATCGAAGAAGGTACCTGTTGTGTATTAGACCTGCAGTGGATGACCTCATCAAATTGCACTCTGCAATCAGATTTGGCAATAAGGAAACACTCATGATTGTATCCCAGAATCACCACGTTATCATGAGCATCTGGACCTTGAAGAGACATTGCCATACTGTTCTCTTTTGGTCAATGTCTGTAAGAGATCATATCCTGTAATTTCCTCAAGGTTAAAATCAGTAGAAGCTAGCGGTTACATTAATTTGACTGAATGTAACCGCAAACAGCCATTTGACAGGTGGCATGATCATGTATTAGGTTGCGCTGCAGCACCCCTGCAGCTCAATTCAGCACTGTTAAAGCCACACAGTTCCACCAATCAGTGTGTTTGAGCTTGATGTGGGTACGAACGGCGAATGTTTGAATTAGCTCTGCTGGGTTTCTGTCTTTATTCTACATATCTCTGTGCAAACACATCCAATTTTAACTTGTGCAGCCTCCTTCATTTCTATGGATCATTAATACAAAATGAGCAACGCACATTCACAGTTTGGCTCCTGGTGTTTTAAAGCGAAAAACCCAAAGACAAGTTCATTTAAAAATCTTAAATTCAACACACACGTTGCTCTATAAGAAAGATATAAAGTGCAACGTCACAAGAAGAGATGCAGAGCTGATCTTACCGGACAGTGAAGTCATACGAGCAGGACGCCAACACCGTCTTACTGAACGGAGAGAACTGCAGGAAGAAAAACAATTAGAATCAGGAAAATGCTTCACTGGTATCGTGAAAGTTTATCCTGTCATTTTATTGGTGTAGCAAAATTAACATCAAAGAGGAATAGAGATATCTGATATTGTTGAACAGTAACCTCAAACTGAACCTGACACACACAAGCAAATCTGCCTTCTCCAACGTTTCTCTAATAATCAATACATGTATTGATCATCTAATGTAAATATGGAAGCTTTTTCTAGGCTTAAGTGATTTGATTGCAACTTTTTGTACTTTTGTGTGTTGTTTTAATTGTGTATGTGTGTGCATTTATGTACATCTTTGGTAGTGTCTCTTTTGCATGTGAATTGATTACTTCCTATGCATATATACAATGAGGTCTTAAAGTCTGGGACCACGAGCAAAGACACTTTTTTGGCATTTGTTTCAAGTTTATTGCAACTGTTTTCATACAAATGATAGCATCAATTTGATACCTGGAATCAGGAGGGAAAAATCATGACTGTAAGAATCAATTAGTGTTTGTTTGCCTATTTTTGCTTAAGCAACAGCAGATCTCATTTGACTTCAATGAGATTAAGCACATATTATGGTTTAAATATGCTAAAATTATGTTTTATAATAATAAAAAATGGCTGTCTCTATTGGATAAGAACAATTAACAATGTGTGGATTAATAAAAGGAATGTAAATAAAACAGTAGAGATAAATATGTAGAAGAACTGAGAGGACACAGCTGCACCACTCAGTGAGAAGTCGTCCTGTGCAAAGCAGACCTCCAGCTCTGTTTATAGTTTGTTCTGTTGAAACTACATTTCGTTTTAGATCCTCAGGGACCTGCTGAATAAAACATTTTCATCTGTCTGAGCTTTTTTTGATGTCATACTAAAGTCCCCTGTTGAGCCGGAGCTTGTCCCTCATCTTCTAAAAAAGGCGTGAATGCTTAAAAAAACGTGACTTTTTCCCATCAAAGTAAAAAATGGCTTGAGGCAGGTCGAGCAGAGTCTCCAGCTTTTTTCTGCTTAGCAGTTACACAACTGTGCAGAGACAGAGAGCCTGAAAAGAGTCCACAGAGAGTCATTTCACCAACTGCCGGCTAAGCACTCTCAAATTAATTTATTCGCTCATTTGTTCCCCCTCTCTGCCTCTGACAGTTTCACCTTTCTTATCAGGAGTCTCTTCCTCGTTTAGCACCTTTCTCTCTGCTGCTGCTTCTTGTCTTTCTCTCATTTCAATTCATAGCTGCTTTATTGGCATAGTCATTTGTTGCCAAAGCAAAAACAACAAATTAACGACTCAGCAGATGTGAATAGGCAGCACAAACTTATCAAGATGCGTAGCTGCATTTTCTGATAAACACTGGGACTGTAGCTACAACACAGATTTTATTTCCTGTGTTTTCCTGTAATTTGTGAAGCTTGTCTTTTTTGTATCAGCTTCTGGCCTTGAAACCTTTAAATGTGCATTTTAGCCATACCGCCTTGTGGATGCCTGATCCCGTTAGATCTCGGAATCTAAGCGAGGTTGGGCCTGGTCAGTACCTGGATGGGAGACCGTGAGGGAACACCAGGAAGCCTGGGTGGATGCAGTGTGACAGTGAGTGGTTGGTGGTGGTCGGAGGGGCCGATGGAACAGACTGACAGCCTCGCCTCCATCAGTCTACCCCAGGGCAGCTGTGGCTACAGATGTGGCTTACCACCATCAAGCATGGAGTGAATGAATAATGCAATGTAAAGCGTCTTTGAGGGTCTAGAAAAGTGCTATATATAATTAATGCATCATTATTATTATTATTATTATTATTATTATTATTACATAAACAAAATAGAACTAAACAGAAAAAGTGATTTCTGTCTCGTTTTCTCTACAGAATGATTTATCTTGATCATTAGTCTGATCAATACTGGATTTTTCAATCTAATAGTGTTTTTTAAACAGCTCATATTCTGCTTTTTAGGGATTCTTTTCTCCTTGAGTGTGTTAGATAGCTGATTTTTGTGCAAGTAAAAGGTCTGCAGATTTGCAAATTCCAGAGTTCACACTAAAAGAAATTATTACACCCACTGAAAACTCTGCTCCTTACCTGCCTGAAACGCCTCGTTTTAGGTCCAGACTTTTTCGTAGTTACTTATCTATGTCACTACATGTGACACATTTGCATAATTCCTTCCTAGGAGCTACTATAACATGACCTCAAACAAAGATTAAGCTGGTTTTTCACAGTCCACCATTATTTTCTAAGCGGAGACACTTCTGTTAGAGCTGCATCTCTACATTCAAGGATCTACCCTACTTAACCAGTTACCTTGTTTTCATCAAGGCAGATGATCAGTCAGAGGAGTTTGGGCTTTTCAGCAATGTACGGTATGAGAAAATAATGCTTTTAACCATCAAGGCATGTAAACATATTCTTGAAGACTCCTTAAATAAAATGATAAACTTATAAGTAGTCATTAGAAGATGGTAAACTGTGGTTATAAAGGAATACACAGTCAGCAACAACACTCAGACCGACCGTGATATTCAGACCATTATCTAAGAAACCATTCCCAAAACCTTAACACCAGCAGCAGTCTGGACGGTGACACCAGGAAGGTTGTCTCCATGGATTCATGATGCTGGCGAAACCACCTGCTGCCTCAGCAGAAATGGAGATTCATCGGACCAGGCTATTTTTTTTTTATCTTCAACTATCCAGAGTGTGTGTTCACTGCAGCCTCACATTTCTGTTGTTGGCTGACAAAGGTGGAACCAGCTCCAACCAGTCTGACCTCTCCCATTAACAAGGAGCTTCCTCACTGGGCAATGTAATTTTTCACCATCCTGAGTAACTCTAGAGAATTTTGTGGTGGAAATCTAGAAGATCATCAGCTTCGGAAAGACTCAAACCAACAATCACTTCACATTTAAAGAGACTAATGTTAACATCAACTGAATGTTCTGACCTAAATCAGAAGGGGTCTATGCTGCCACATAATTGACTCAACAATAGCTGTATGAAAAAGCAGGTGTACAGGTGTTCCTATATATATAAGTAATCATTTCTCTGTCATGTAGTGCATGCACTGCGAACACCACGATCAATAAATGCATTTACTAAAACCTTTCATGTTCACAGTACTCTGTATTACTGCACTTCTGTGAAATTAGGGACACTCAGGAGACGCTCAGGCACTCTGTTGTCAAGCTCCAAATACAGTGAATCCTACATTTCCCATAATGCAACTGCACAATGGCGCTTGTTCTCCTAAAAGCCTTTCACACGCCACACCTCCAGTTTGGAACACTGTATTGCTGTAAATTTAAAGTTTACCAGCCAAATCTAGGATAACCTAGGTGGCATCGGTGCAATATTATTAGGTGTTAGGTAGTAGAAGAGTACACAAAAACAGTATTCTTCACATCTATTAAACTTAGATTTGCCTTTGATTTTATAGCCTGACCACTTCTTAGCTAACAAGAATGAGAAACAAAACTGTGAAAAGAAGACTTTCACCATCAGCTTTAGAACCGGCATAAGTAACGGTGTTCATCATGAGTCTAATCTATAAACTAAATCCATTTTATCCAAATTATCTAAACCATACTGGTGAGAATATTTTAATTTGGGGGTGAAATGTTGATAATAATCATTCACTCCATAACTACAGCAAGTACAGCTGCAGTTCAAAGTTGTTTGGATGACAGTTTGACAACCTATACTGTGAAATCCAAGTTACCCAGCTATGCGCATTGAGAAAAGGTTAAGGATATAGTATACAATAAAGAAACATGTAAACAACGACAAAGATCAGCTTTACTTGACCAGTCGTCAGGCAGCCATCTTACTGGGTGGTACGTTACTTGGATACTTTGGTCTGCTTTATTTCTTTGATATATAACACTGATAATTCAAGAGTTTTAACATCCACAAACACTTTCACCCAGTTTGCTTTAAAAATGGAAGCCTTTCAAAACAACCTGACAGCTGGAAAGAGAGTTTCAGCTCGTCTCTGCTTATTAGTTTATTTTTATCTCTTTTCTCCTGGGCTGCTGGTCACCTCATTTCAGCTTCTTCCAGTTAATCAATACGAGCCGACAGATTTGCAAACGCTGACAAACAGTTTTGGAGTGAGTCCTCTCGATCGATTGGTGACACCTGTCCTGAAAAACTGCGTCTGAGCTGCTGGATAGTTTAGTTTCTGTTTGTACTATACATTGTGTGTTTGTGTGTGTGGTTTTGCTATCAACCACACACACAAACACACATCAAGTCTATATAATGCAACTCATTAATTAAATTTTAGGCTGATGGGTAGGTTAGCATAGTAGTAATTATGGTTATGTTCAGTCTCATGGAAATGTAGTGTCCTGTGAATGTGTGGATGTGTTTGTGTGTGTAAATCTGTGTGTACTCATGACGTCTGTGTGTGTGTGTGTGTGTGTGAAGTGACGTGTGCGGTGACTAATCTGAGTAACGGGGTTGTGTTTAAGGACTCCTCTGCAGCTGTCTGTTGTCGACGTGTGTGTGTGTTCCTATTAGGTCCATTTAAGTGGGTGTTTTGATGCTGTCAGGCCACACACTGCACCTCTGCCAGCACACACATACACACACATGCACAGACGCACGCACACATTTGCTCTCAGTGTTGAGAACACAGTGTTATTACAAGACATTTGACAAAGCGTGTGGTAGGGAACAGAAACCAGGCTCCATGTACATGCTTGTCTATCTTTATGAGCACCAGTTAGAGTTTTAGACCTTGTGAGGACATTTCTGGACTTTCTGTCCGGTCCTCGCTTGGGTCAGACTTAGAAAGGGCAGATTAAAGGTACAGACTTGGTTCCAGGGATCAGGTTAAAATCAGTTTTATGTTCAGTTGAGAGGCAAAAGAAGGCGTTATGTCACTGCAGGTCCACAAAAAGACAGAAGTGAAGACGTGTGTGTGTGTGTGTGTGTGTGTGTGTGTGTGTGTGTGTGTGTGTGTGTGTGTGTGTGTGTGTGTGTGTGTGTGTGTGTGTGTGTGTGTGTGTACCTTGACTCTGCGGATGGCGTAGGTGTGTCCAAGCATTTGATTGACAGGTTGTCGGACGTTCCTCAGGTCCCACACACACACAGTGCAGTCTACGGAGCCCGTGGCCACAATATTCTGCAAACAGACAACAATTCACCATTACAGACTCATAGCTATGGAAGTAAATCTGGTTATATGCCTCTAACTGCTTACAAAAATAATTTTAATTTAAAAATAAGGTGCTGAAACTCATTTCAGCATAAATACACTTCTTTTAATTCATAAATAAGGCATCAGACAGAGCTTGTGAAACATATATTCATTCAGAAAAACACTTGTCAATTGCATTTTAAACTGCGATGTATTAAATGGATTTCAATGATCACTGGACCTTTTTAAAATGAATTTTTTTTTCGAGTTCGACCAACACTGCATTTTTGTGACCAATTTTGGCCAGTAAAATAGAATATGTTTTTACATATACAAACATCCAGTATGTTTGAGTTATATTGAAAGGGTAAATGATGGGTAATATACAGTACATTCCAGCAATGCATTTCACAAACTAGTCAACAAACTACTGTGAAGACAACACATAACTCCACATTGCCATCTGCTCAACTGCATGTGCTGCAGACAGTGCATGAAAAAACTATTTGTAAATTATTACAAGAATCTTTTTCTACATGATGTTTTTTTAATAAAATGTATTATATATATATATATACATAAATATAGTTCGCCATGTTCGGATATTGATATATCTGGGATAGTCCAATATCAGCTAATAATATCAGCCAATTGATGTATCAGTCAGGCTGTAATTTTTAAAAGTCAAAGTTAGAAAACTAAATGAATCAAGTTAAATATATTATGCAAACTACACTTAATCTACAGGACTGCAACTTTTTTATTTTAGATTAAAATACTGCAGGATAATTGCAATTTAAACAGGAACATTCTTGCTGAAAGTTTCAACAGACTTAAACTGTCTAAACAAACTTTAATCTGACATCAAGTCAGTTATGTGTTCCTTCTATGGATTCATTAGCAGTTAAAGAGCTTCTGGTCCCAACTTGATTTGTCCAGGGTGAAAACACAATAAAAACCGCTGAAGCTTGGCACGTACCTGGTCATATTTGCACCAATCACAGCTGAGGATCTCAGCCTTGTGCGCTGGGACGGCCAATCGGCACGCTGCGCTCTTCACATCCCAAACTCTGAGCGTCCCGTCACCTGAGAGCAGAAACAGCAGAGGTTTACCCAGCATGCTCAGCACATCCACATCTCAAACTGGTATCCTATGAGCAGCTGCATTGCCCTGCTCACTAGCACTGACTGAATTATACAGCATCAACCTGCAGAGGTATTCTTCCATCATTAGATTCTGTTCTGGTTGAGCACATTTTGGGCAGGGTCCTAATTGGATTTAAAAAATGAGAAAATAATTCAGCGCTTCAAGAGCCTGACAGGAGATAGAGAGTGTGTGACTGATGGACAAGATCTATTAATGTGGGTTTCACATATTACTGCATCTCATGTTTCACATATAAGCGAAAAAAGCCTTCATTGATGAGGAACATCTTCTCCTTGGATTAATGGGTTCTCAGGGAAACATTTCCCAACAGGAGGATAATAAAAATGTCCTATTCTCAAGATAGATGTCAGAAATGCAGGGTGGTGGGTGACGGGGTCACCTCATAGTCAAGGTTGTCTTATATACAAGCAACTGCTTTATTTAATATTTGGTAAATCTTGGTCCCAAACTTAATATGTACCTGACTTTCACAACTGAAGTGTTGCTGCTGACATGCCAACTGAGCAGCTACGAAGTTAAATGAACTGCTGGAGACAGACATGAAGAGGCAGAAAGGCAGAAGAAGATCGAGAGAGAGAAAATATAGAGAGATATATATAAGTGGAGGCAGGTGGAGAAAGAAAAGAAAGAAACAGAGGTTAATTGAGGGGAACACAGCTGCCGGTGTTTTGAGCTCCTTTAGACGTCAAGTTTTGCTTCAGTGTGATCGTGTCAGTAGAACATAATCTCTTGTTCAGGGACTGCTTTATTATGTCATCAAACCAACAGTGTGTATGTGTGTCTATCTTTGTGAGGACCAGATTAATAACTTGAGGCCATTTGTGGAACATGAGGACATGTTGGCTGTCCTCACTGTCAAACTGAAGTTACTGGATTCAGGGTTCAGGTTAGGAATTTGGTCGCATGCACTGGAAATGTACTATGTCAGTCCTCACAAAGATAGAGCCAGAGATGTGTGTGTGTGTTTTTGGGCAGAGGTTGAGGGTCTGCCAACACACTGCGACAATCATCAAGCAGAACCTTTACACTCCTCCCTCTTCCTCCGCCTCTTAAGTCATTTCACAGCCAGCAGGTTCTCAGAGGTTTATTCAAACTCTGCAGTTTCTGCAGTGAAGGCATCACTGTGCTTAAAACTGAAGGTGCAAAACCTGCCAGCAAACAGCTCATCTTAATCCACCTGTTTTCATGCAAATTTTCAATTTGTGTGAATAAGTGTGTAAATAAACAAAGTTGAAACCAAGCAGCAGCCACCACAGCTTGAAGTCGATTTATGTCAAAGTACACCACCGACTGTGCCAAAAAATAAAAAATCACCGTGCTCCAACAGACTCCCATTCAGAAATTATTTTCATTCAGTCATTTTTTTAAAAAAGTTGTTTTAAAGACTAAACTATTATTTTTTTCCCAACTGTGTTTGTGGTTCAGGAGTTACACTAATAACACCCTTACAGGATGTGGTCATGCAGTCCTTCGGTATGTTTTTTAAGGCTGGGCGATACAGCTGAAAAGTGTATATTAATAAAATGTTTAATTCAATCACTATTAGTTATTACTGATGATTTTTTAAAGAACTATTTTTTAAGAAAGACCAGGAGATAAATTGTGTGCTTTGAATTTTACCACCTCACTTTCAACTGAAGTAAAATCTGGAGGCACAAGGAGTGCGACCAGGGCCAAACCACTGCACCGTGGTGAAGTTAAGGTTCTAGCCAGTGGGTGGTCTGGACCAGGTGGACATGGATCCTGAACCGGTCTACCAACATCAAGTCCATCAGCTTTCAGAGCAGGCTACCAGGAGTGTACCACTTAGTTGAAGGTAGGGTTCGTAGATGTTTTTACACCGCGAAGCTCGTCTTCAAAATGGACCCACCAGTTGATGTCAGCACCAGGATCCACCAGACGAGTTTGTTCATGAATCAAACCTTTCATTTTCGTTATGTGCTCTCATGGTTGTTTGCATTTGATGCATTTAAGTGAAACATTTTCTTACTATCTCCAATACATATTGCTATTATTTTATCACAGAGGCCCAGTATAAAACAGCTCACCTGTATTTCCAGGCAGCTGATGTGGCTTTGGTCAGAAGCAGGAAAGTATGCTTCCTTACACTCCTTATCTAAAAGGTCTAGGCTCCAAACGAAGTAGACATCACTGATAATACACTGAAACTATAAGCTCCAAAGCAAACCAGTGGGTGACCTCACACTTAGCTACAGCCATTTTTTGTATTTATCTTTGTATCATCCATCAATACATGGCAGAAACTTAAAAAATTCAAGTAAAGTCAACGTGAAATATCACAATGAGTCAAGGAGAAAAAAGTTGATGCATTCAAGTAAAATGGACACAGAATAGGTGAATAAATGATGACAAATGTGACACGTGTGACTTTAAATTGCTACTGAAGCTTCCAGACAAAAACATGAGTGTCTAAAATCCCAAGAATTTCTGGTCTAAATAAGGAAATACTGGAATAAGATTCAGATTCCAGTATGTGACGGTGTTTTTTATACCATTAAGTATTTGACGCACAGTCATAGCATTTAGCCTACAGACTGATCAAATATTAGAAACACCTCTAATGAAATAGCAGCGAAGAGCAGCACAAAATACAACCCAACATATAGACCCAGTGCTTTGGTTAAACATTTTCAACACAGTATTACAAACTTAATGTTGGCTTTCGTGAGAGCACTAACATAAATACTGCAGCCATCATGCTTAACTTCTTCATTAAGTGAAGGCTTATCTCTGTGCTGTGGTTTTCCCCAGATGTACCAGCACAAACCAGCAACTGGATCGTGTTGCCTTCCTCGGGGAGCAGACGTTACAGTGAAAGCATTTGGTTTTGGCACAGCTCGAGGCTTTATTGGAACTTTTTAAATGATGTTTGCGTGACCCAAAGAACAAGGAACAGGGATAAACATTGGGGCCACCATCTGGGAGCTACAAACAAAATAAATTTGCTTAATAGGATTATGCGACTGGCTCCTCAGGAACAACGCCACCTAAAGTCCCTTGGAGGAGAATGGGAGAGTTAGACTGGCCGGAAATTTTTCAGAATCTGAACTTGTTGTCCACAGAATTTGAATAATGAGCTCCTGAATGTGGGAAGAGATTAAAGAGTACAGCCAGGGAGCTTCTTCCTGGCTTCACCTCATGTTTGCTGACCAGCAGATTAATCCTCTTCTACCATCAACATGCTTCCTCTCCTCCCGCTCGCCATTTCCTCCTCATCCTCTTCGCTCCCTGCACTTCCTTTTAATCCCAACGATGGATGAAAACCTCTCTCACAGCATCAGTCTCTTCCAGACCACATCCTCCCGCCCTTTATTGATTCCTTTAGAACCGTTTTAACCCTTCACGCTCTTCTTCCCTCACTGTCAACCCTCCTCTTCCTCTCTGGTCCTCTTTTCCTCATTCAGACACTCTCAGCCATGTGTGGAAACTCCTTTGGCATGGCGAACTAGGAAACATGCCAGCTAGACTGTGTGTTTGATAGCGTATGAGCTGATGTGTGTGTCACCGTTTACAGCAGCAAAACAGTTTAACGTTGTTTTTTGCAGCAACAGCAGCAAAGAGCATCTGGCTGTGCATGTAAATGTACAAGAACGAGTGTGTGTGTGTGTGTGTGTGTGTGCGTGTGTGTGTATGTTCACTCTGCAGTGCATTAGCTCCTGACTTCTGTAAAAGGGTCTCGCTCTATTACACCTGCTGCATCTCTGCTGTATCAGCAGGTTCAGCAAACACACACACACACACCTCTCTCCCACATGCCGCCACTTTCAAGCTCCTTTTACCGATAAGTTACAACTTTTACATTGTGCCACTGTCCAACACGCACACACCTGATGCCAGTGAAAACATCCTGACAGATGTTACAGTTTAAAAAAATGGGATGAAAAAATCTCAGCAAAGATGGAATAGCTACACAACGTCACCAGTGCAAACACGAGTGCAAAAACCTTATCAGATGTATCACTTTGGGGAAGAAGCTCCAGTCAATTCAGTATTATAAGTATCTGGTAAGTTACTTACAATACTTGTGTTGTGTTGAAAGTTAAGTTTTTAAATCTTTTTACTTTTGTACATGTATAGGTTTTCTGCATGTGTTTCTCTTGGGATCATGCTGGGCAAGTTATTGTAACAGTAATCGATTTTATAAAAAAATTTTGTTGCATCTCCATCAAGTGCTTTTAAATGGCTCGGCATCATAATTACCCGACATTGTCCTTATCTGGTTCAAAGAACAAAACAAGGTCCACACACGGCATTTACTTAAATCAAACTACATTTACCACAAAACAACAATTCAGTGTGAAAGTCAGCAATGTCAACAACAAAAACAGAGAATGGATGTGTGTCATGCAGGCTGTGAAACTGTTGAAGGTGCATAAAGAAGACTGATGCCAACTGGATGGAAGAGAGCGACACAGTGAGCACATGAGCCAGCATTTACAACCTGGAAGGTCCAGGTGAATTGAATCAGCTGGCGACCCTCCCGTGTTGGCCGAGAGTCCACTGAGGTAGGCAGGGACACCGTCCAACACATAGCAGTGTTGGCCCACTAGTTCACTCACCTACTGTTTAGTGTTTGCTATATAGAGGGATCTCTATGGGATCAGGGCAGACAGCTGTTGATAGATTGCAGACATTACTTGGATGTAAACTTGCTGCATAGTTATGTGCCTGATTTTCCTCATTATCCATCTGTACCACCTTTGAGTTGCTATTTTTATTAACAAGTACAAGTCATAATTGAAGGATCTCTCGGCAACATTGAAACAAAACCTTGTAATTTTTTTTTACTTTATTTACCAAAAAGAGCTTTTAGACATGCAGGATCCACATCTGCACAGCAAAATGAGTGACAAATAGGAGTGAAACAGAAACAAAAATTTTTTAAAAAGGAAAGAAAAATAAATCATGATCAAGATTATGGCTTCCCACTATTAACATGATCAACCGTGATATTAAAATTAAAATGTTCCCCCCATAGAAAACTCTGTAAGTAATTTTTTGGTCATACAACTTTCTGCACGTGAGGCGTTCAGGGAACATCAGTATATTTTAGTGTCTATTGTCAGCAAATTAACCTATTTGGGTTTGCAAATTGAAATCTTGCTCCTAGACGATGCACTGAATTCAGGTGAAGGAAACACTTATTTTAAGTCTGATTTTGGCACAAAGATTTGTACATTTGCAGGAATGTAGCACAACACGGAAATGAACGCAGTACTACACCACATCCAAATAACATCCAAAGCAAAATACTATTTTGGATGCTCATCCATACGAGAAAGGTTTGCACTCAAAGAAAGTTTTCACAGTAAAAAGGTTTTTTACATGGCTACATAAGAAAATATTGCAGTCTACGTTTTTCCCAGTACCATGCAGCCCTACTATGAAATAATGATAATGAACTGTATCCGCCTACACAAGCCTGATGGGGACTGCAGCTGTAACTATGCAGTTGTGGCCTCTGAGTCTTAAAGTCTAACTTTAAAACTGCTTGCTGCATCCCAAATAAAAATATTTTCTGCTTTTTTCATCTTGTAATTTTGAAATTCTTTCTCAGTGTTAACATAAAATTGAATCTATGTCACTTCACTAATTTTGAGTCCATGTTCTGCTGAAAGTAGCCTTTAACCATTTACGAATGGTAGCTTTTTCTTACAACTGCTGTAAATATTTTCATTTTTTTTCTCATTTCCCTGTCAGCCCTTCTGGCAGATCACCCAGTGGCAGTGACACAGATGCAAATGTGTGATTTTTCAGATATTTTCACAAACTTCAATCAATCAATCTTTGGACTGATGCTGGGGTTATTTTACCATGCAATTCTTTTCACATCTCTCCCTTTGCACTTCCTTGGTACAGTTTTGAAATTATTGATTTAGAACCAAGCGTATGCCTGTGCAGTCAGCTGTATTATTCCATTACGCTGCATATTTGTTTCCTTTTTTCCAATTTCTTATAAGAAGTATTGGCACGACTGTAACTATCTGTAAAAGTCAAATGTTATTTCTTGTATTCTTTTCCATTATTCTACAGTAAACACTGATATCTCTATTCATCCCCAACTTAAACCTACCATAGAGTCATAAGATGCCCCTCAGAATATACATCTCATATATACATTTCCTTCTACTGGTAAAACACTGGTTCTTCCTTGTATGAGAAACAACCAATTCTGACAAGCACTCTACACTTAAATGGTTCATTAACCATTAAATGCATACCTCAGAGTGTTATACTCCATGTAATTGTTTGACTTCATGTATTTTGGCACTCCCCTTCCTGGTATTCCTCAGGAATTTGTTTTTTCTAATGTTGCTAGTAGTCAGAGGAATGCAGAGTATTATTTTCTTTGGAGTGAAGCTGAATGCAAATGATAGTAAACAAGGTTGCAATTTCTACTTTGATGTACAGATGACCCAGTCAAGCTCAGTGCAGAACAGAATTTTCTCATACTGTAGGATTCTGATGGCAACAGCTTTGCAGAAGAAAATGTACCTGAGGCTGCTGCTGCTGCTGAGGATTTTGTACCATGAAGTCATGAAGCACATCACATTAAAAATCACAACTGCGGCATCAGAATGGCACAGTTAGCTCAGACACTATAAGCTCTGAATGGGACAACAGTAAAGCTAACTAGCATGTTAAAAGATCAACTGATGGGGAAACCTTAAATAGTTCTCTCAGTTGCCTCGATCTTCCTAAGAACAGGAAAAAGTTTTCCAAGAAGAAACTCCAGCTTGTAAAGCAACACAATCTCACAAACTCTCCTGCAAAACCTCAGCCTTCAGCTGCAGAAAAGCAAAGAGGAGCTGAGACTTCAAAAAAGCTGACGGGGGCTCTGAAAGTCTGTCAGAACCAGGACCGCTACACCAAAAAAAAACAATTAACGCAGGAGATGTTTAAACTATCCATCGACAGCTCCACTTATGCTTTTCACCATCAGGTTGCAGGCTGTTTCTGTATCCTCTGGCAACAAAGAGTGATTAGAAATCTTTAAGTTTCAGTTATTTATAACTTTATGCGGCAAACAGATGCAAAAAAAAGTGCAATCAAACCTTGTAACTCTCTCAGGGTTCTCAATAACCCAGCAACACAGCTATCAAAAACTCTCCAGCATTTCTTTTGATTAAAACTATTAACTAGGCTGACTGGCTCCTATCGATCGGTTCTGGCCAATCAAGGGATGCAATCATTATCTAATTTAATTCAGTTCAATCTTATTTACATATCGCCACATCATGTCATCTCAGGGCACTTTATATAGTGAGGTCAAGACCTTACAATGTTATAAATCCTGGACGGTAACTCTTACAACAGCAGCACAAAGAGAGATAGTTACTGGCTGCGGTGTATTTATGAACTACGCCAAATCACTGTGTTCTACATTATATAGAAGTGCTCTTCAAAAATGGCAAATGTTCAAGCAACCCTTAAATTCAGTTTCTTTAAAAGGTCCCTGCAAAGTTCCTGTGGTTCACAGAAAACCTTCTGATTCTCAGTTAAATGTCAAACTAGCTCTTGTTGCTGATGGCATCTCCTCTGGCTAATCCTTCCCTGGTGGGGGAAGCCTTTCTCTCGCTGCATTGCCATTTGCATTTAAAAAACATTTTCCGCGTTACACTAAATTTCCAGAGTCAAGACTGAATATGATCACAGCGAGTGTGTGGGTGACTGTAGCAAAAGGGGTTCAAATGGAAAGCCACAGAGCTGCACACACAAAGATTTACATGATTGTTTTCATTGGTTGATGGAGCTGTGATCAGCCACCTCCAGAGCTTATCTATAATACCCCTGGTACACATCACAGGCCTGCAAACAGACACACATACAGCTTGATTGTGTCCTCCGTCAAGGCAAGCTGGCAGAACAGCAGCGTCGTGAAACAGAAGCAAGCTGAGGAATTACATGTAGATGAACAACACTGGGTTTCTTTTATTCTGAGATTACTTTTCATTGCAGCTCTGCTTGTCTGCACCAAATTCTGTGAATGGTGACTGAAAGCAGGAGAAGGAGTGAGAGAAGGCAAATGACAGACAGCTGCACACTAGATGCAACATCAAAGGGCTGTCCTGAAAACCTTTCTGGGAGGATTTGAACATACAATAACTTGACTTTTAGCCACAGCTGGTGACCTAACATCATACTTTGATCATATGGTTTTAGTAGTTGCCAGATGACCAAGCTGTTACTTCAAATTTTATGAGTTTTTATCTGCCTTCAAATTTTTGGAGGCATCTTTGCAAAGTTTGAAGTTATCTCAGATAATTGGCTGACTTTCGGCATTAGCAAGTGTAGCTGCAACTTGTAAACATCTCACATGGTCACGCACCTAAAAGAAAACCTAAAATGCATAAGTGTTGATGCATAATGGACAATGTTGGATTACTATTTCTTTCTCAAGGGCTGCTTAGGATCTCAGTGATAATGCATATTTAACCTAAAAAAAACTGGCATAATGATGTGGACGTTGATTACTATGACATAGGTCGAAACTTCAAATAATTTTGTTCAGCGCTGCAACATGAACTTGAGAGACTCAAAAAAATCCCAGGTCCCCAACCCTTAATTTTATTTTAAAGCACTGTCATGTTTGCTGCTTCACATATGCTCAGACATACTGTATTACCTAATCATTAAAAGAGTTTTGCTGCTGGCTTGATTCAGAAAGCAGCATTATCCACTTGCACCACACGTCTGAGAAATGTAGTTAAGCTGGAGACACTGATAGATGTAGTGATCTTGGTTTTATCTGAACATAAGACCTCTGAAATTACAAGTGTCATCGGGGACAGAGCTTCTTAAATTAAGGTATTTCATCAACTTGTAACCAAATCCAAAACACAACTGGGGGAACCTTAGTCTAAAACAAAAACATGGATGTGATGGATGTCATTGTAAGGTGGAAAAATGCTTAAATGGAGTTGGAGATATAAGGATGTGGATGACTGGGGAAATAAAACTGGAAAGAGTCTTGCTGTTGTTTACTGAAGCTCTAATCAGTTGCAGTGCTGATGCTGGAGGATCTTGTGTGGCCCTGAACCAAATTTGGTGGATGGAGGAAAGAGAGGGATGACAGGAGGAGAAACATGAGAAGCTGTTGAGGAGGAGAGGCAACGAGGAGCATGGGAAACCCCGATAAGCTTATCAGAATGAGACGCCATCTGCCCTCTGCTTTTCCCATATCGCCGTCTTCTCTCTCTCTCTCTCTCTCGGTTTCTCACTTTCCTCCCTCTTCAAAGTCTCAACTGGCAGTAGCCTCTCAAGCTAAATGCCACCAGAGGGGAAGCCTCCACACGGAGATAAGGCAGCAATTTTCCACTGTGCGTTTGACAGCTCATTATCATCCATCCATCTTTAAGACCCATCACATCAATTCATGTTAAGTATGGGACATGTCATGTTTTACTTGGCGATACTTTTTCCAAGTGAAAGAACATGGTTTTTGTGTGGCCTACTGTCTCTAGTGGCCTACTGAGTGGTTTCAGCCTGTAGGCTTTTCTTGTTCTTATGTAAAATACCTGGAGACCTTACTGGAAGTAATGACGATTGTGTAATGTCAGACCTTATTTATGTTGTAGCTTTTAACACTGGAGTGTGTAAAAGGGGGAAAAAAACTACAAGGGGCAAATTCATGTAACATACATAAAGCTCACAGGGATGAAACACAAAGACTATTTGCATACATGAATCAATTTTATCCCTACTTACTACTGTGAACAGAGAAGATAATTAACTATCAAGAGAACATAAATGCACTATGAGTGTTTTACAGGAGGAGGAGGTCAGGAACCCAACAGGAGCAGTGCTACAATGGCAAAAGCTGTATGTAAAATATCACACAAACGCATACAGTGCCTACAGGTAGTATTCATCTTCTTAGAGGTTTTCCCTGTTATTGCTTTTCAACATTGAATCAAGGTCAGTATAGCTTGGCTTTTTTGAAAACAAATTTCTACAAAGTAATGTCAAACAATGAGAAATAGAAACGTAAAATTGCTGCCTAAGTCATCCCCTTCAAACCAATAATTAGTAGATGCACCTTTGGCTGCAATGACAGCACTGAGCCTGTGTGGATAGGTCTCAAACAGTCTAGCCCATCTGAACACTGCAATTTTACCCCATTATTCTTTGCCAAACAGCTGAAGCTCTGTCAGGTTGCACAAGGATGGTGAGTAAACAGCCCTTTTCAAGTCCAGACACAAATTCTAAATTGGATTGAGGTCTGGGCTCCAACTCAGCCACTCCACAACATTCACCTTGTAGTCTTTAAACCATTTCTGTGTACCTTCGGGACATTGTCTTACTGCTCTCAAGTCACAGTCTATGCATGAGAATTTCCATATACTTTGCTGCATTTATTTTACCCACTACTTTTACAAGCCTTCTAGGGTCTGCTGCCGTAAAGCATGTCCACATCATGATGCTGCCACCACCATGCTTCATAGTGTGGATGGCATGTTTGTAATGACGTGCAGAGTTTTGTGTCAGTCAAACATAGCGTCTACTCTGTTGGCCAACAATACAAGTTGAGTGATTTCTAGCACAAATGAGCTGCAGCTGTGTTGAACTAGATGTGTCATTTTAAAGGGGAAGAATCTTTATGCTATCACTTATTTTCCATTTTATATTTTTAAATAATTGACATTACTCTGTGGAAATGTGTTTTTGCTTCGACATGAAAGAACTGTTTATGTAAATTCTAAGTTCCATAGGAGCTACAGACTCGGTTGCAGTAACTCCCTAGTGGCTAGATCGAAGTACCTTGAGCTGGGGGAGTATAAACCCTGAGGAGCTACACTTCTACAACCACTTTTGCCCTTTGCTTACACCCACAGGAAAGTGTTATTGAGGTAATTGGTTAGTACAAAGTTCCCTTGTGCTGTTCAAAAGGTAAAGTCAGACAAAGCGTGAGTGTAAATTTAAGTTACCCATTGCTTTATGTTGCTTTTTTCCCTTGCATTCTACGTTCTAATTCCTGCTCTTTGCCTCTTGGCTGCCATTTTTCTTGTACTCCCCTTGTTCTCCAGTTTTTTGTGTTGATAGAAAGTGAAGTTAGGATTGTAACCTTTTGTTTTCAAGTGTGATTATATTTAACTTAAAGGTTGAATGCTCAACAACTTTACCCCTGGCATCCTTCCTCCTCTTTGAGGTTACCCCTTCTTCCCTTGAGTGACTTGGGGTCATAACATCTATGAATATAAAAAAAAATTCTAGAAGTCTCCAACAAAAATTGCTTATTTTGTGCAAACAACAGTCCAAAACATAAAGACACTGAAAAAGCTGCATAGTCCCATTTGCAGAGGGGAAACCAGAGAATGATTGTCCTGCTTGACAAATAAATTACTGAACATTCCGTTTTACAGAACAGTTTTTCTGAGTTGATTAATTCATCAAGTAATCATTTTAGGACTTATTGCACAATAATAATTAGAGAATTAGATACTGTGTTCAAAAATGGCACCGCATTCATTCAAATGAAAGCTGCTGATTGGGGTAGGACTGCTCAGTAACTCAAATATTAATTCCCTATCACAATTTTGGCTTTCCACAATTAAATGAACATAATTGACTACAACATTGAAGAGTAGGTTTTGCTGATAGACAACTCTGCTGCACATCAAATCAGCTGCTTCCAGTCCAGAGTATAAAAGTGAAATACAACAGAGAGACGACAGGTAGCTGCGCCATAAATTCTGTTAGCATTGCTATGTGTTTCAAGAGACAGGGTTTTTCCTTGCTTGCTCTTCATTTGCACAAGCACAGTGTTTACGCTGTAAACTTTCGCTTGTTCAAAGTCCCAACAATACTGCTAAAGTTACCTCACATACCCCTTTTTTCACTGAGCTGGTTCCAGTGCTAGTTCGGAGCCAGAGCCTGACTTAGCACAATTTCTTTGAGTTTCTATCGCATAAGCACCAGCTCCAGGTACTAAAACCTCTTTTCTGGGCCAGAGCTAAGCACCGAGTATGTCAGAGGCTAAGGGCGGGGTTATCGTGACCAACGATCAACAGTGGGAAGGGACACACAAGCGGTAATTTGTGTCCTTTTTCACTAGGATGTCCCTGGTCTGATCGCAGATGTATTGGAATGACTCCCGGGACGCAGATGTTTTGCACAAACTGCTGCGCGCTGAAATCTGGTACAACTGTGTCCCACCAGTAGTGCGATCACTGATGTGCCCAGGCGACCTACGACACGCAAACAGCCTTAAGACCTTCTCTAAAGATAAACATAGATACTATCATAAATTTATTGCGTTTGTTTAACCACTATGTAACCAATGCAAGCTTAGTTGTTCTATGGTGACACAATGGTGTGGCTCCAACTTGGCTCCTTGCCAATGGAAAAGCAAACAGGTTCTTAGGAGGAGCGAGATTTGAACCAACAAAGCATCAGCACTAGCACCAGCACCGAACTAGCACCTGGTTCTTCTTGGTGGAAAAGGGGCAACTGATGATCCCCGTCCTTGTCCTGCATAAACAGGCATGTGGACAGATATGTGGACAGCAACATTATACAACATGTCACACTATCACACATAATACAATTGAAAGCAGTTCTGTTGATTTAATTGTAGGTAAAAAAAATTTGGGAAAAATGCATACATGAGCTTTCTTTTGGGTAATTTTCTATCAAATTGTATTCATAAGTGTAATTTTTTAAGAATCCAGCAAACCAACAAACAGAACCAATCGTCTGATCAGTACAGATCATTTCTGCTCCATACATGTATGTATCAACACAATGAGACACTCCAATATCAAGCTGCAAACTACAGTCGGAGGAGCACACTTAGATGTTTTTTTTAACCTGAGGAAGTTCTGATTAAGCTCCAACTTTTCCTCAGCTCTGCCTGACTTCACTTTTATCGCTTCAGTAAAACCACAGACCTCTACGGGTTTACGGCAGCTGTACTGAGATAGCTGACATTACAGGGAACAAAGCAATTTCAAGGCGGAATAATGGAAGGTCAACTTCCTCTCCAGATCACCCAGTCAGTGGTCACTAAACAACACCACCGGGACCCGCTTTAGAGTTACACCATTACACCCGATAATTCAGCTGTCACGCAGACGTCCATTCATCTGCCTTTAACATCCAGTACTTCAGTGCCACTGCGATCGCATTTTCACATTTTTCAAAACGATACTCCCTCGCCCACGCCTTGATAATCAGGCTGAACTGCCACTTCATTTCACCTCCTCATTCAGTCTGACATCACACGCATGCTTTTCCGCAGAAAGAAGCTGCGAGTAGCAAGAAGCAAGTACCCTGTGAGGCTCCATCTATCACACCTTTACTTATTGAAATTCAATGACAAGTTTGCAGTTTATCTACAACAAGAGAAATAACTTCAAACTCATTTATTTTTCACTAAAGATCAATTCATGGTTTCAGCTGCAAACTCACAAAACCAGACTTACATGTGCTTCTATGCATAATACTGCTGAGAGAAGGCAAACACAGACACGTTCCACATGTGTGCAAACCTGACAATGACCTTCTAACAGCAAGAAGAGCTGCATGGTTCATTGTGTGAATGAAAATGAAAAGAGCAAATTATGTGAGCAGCCACTTAACAAGAACATGACCAAGGAAGTGGAATACAGTACAAACATCATGGAATGCATACGGCACATTAAGGCTAATGTCCAGTTTACTTTTCTGGCACATCTGCAGTCAGCGTCCTTTCTGTGTGGATAGTTCATGCAGTCTTTCTCTTCACATGGACCCATGGATGTGGAAAGCAAAAATGTCTAAAATGAAATGGCTGCATTTGCCGAATTCTTCCCCAGGTGAAGGAGTTGAAGCATCCTGGGATGTTGAGCATGAGTGACAGAACAATAGAGCATGAGATGGACAGACAAACTGGTGCAGTGTCAGCAGTAATGCAGGTGTTGTTCCAGACCAGTATGGAGAAGGAGACAATGCTTTTGATCTACCAGTCAATTTATGTACATATGTTCTAACCCTCATCTATAGTCATTAGCCCCGTGTAGTGACCGAAAGAATGAGGTCGTGGATACAAGCAGTCAAAAAGAGTTTCTTCTGTAGGGTGGCTGGGCTCAGCCTCAGAAATGAGGGAGCCTGGAGTAGCATCACTGCTCCTTCATGTCAAAAAGAGTCAGCTGAAGTGGTTCAGGCATCTGATTAGGATGCCTCCTGGGTGCCTTCTATTGAAGGTTTTCCAGACATGTCTTACTTGAAGGAGAGCCCGGGGTAGACCCAAAACTTGCTGGAGGGGTTACATATCTTAGCTGACTTGGGAAAGCCTTTGGATCCTCCACAAGGAAGTGGAAATTGGAGAGAGGAACTTCTGAAATGACAGGTTCAGCCTCCAAGACCTGACCCCAGATAAGTGGGAGAATATAAATGAATGGATGTATAATTTATATGCCATTTGTAACCCTGTAACTTTCGCTTTCAAAATGCTGCAGGACAACTTACACTAACCCAAGTGCCAGTTCACACTGCTCCAACACATTCCCAACAGCACTGCCACGTTCCACTGACCCAGGCCCATTTAGGAGATGCTCCAGGTTGTGACCAGTGCCGAGGCTACTACTTAGTTAGCTGCTAAATGCTAATGCTAACTGCTAATTTAAACAGCACTGTCACGTTCAACTGACCCAGGCCCGTTTAGGAGATACTAATGGTGCTAAAAATACGGTAATGCTGCACCAAATGGCAGTAAATGTTACATTTTTATGTCATACAGACAAACACAGAAAACAAGCACTTTGTCTAATTGATTATAATCCACTTTTTTCAGTGATCAATAAATGACAAACAACCGCTCTGTACTGTTCACTGCTGCTGTATGTGTGATGTGGAAGACAACAAACTAATGTTGCAAAAAAATGCAAAATTCACAATAAATAGTTAGTGGACCTCTTTGATTTACGGCAGAAGCACTTTCTCTCTTTTCTCACCTGAAGTGTAACACCTACGGAGAGACGATACATTCAACACATGTGAGTTAGCGGGTCACCACGGCTTACTGATTCAGAAAAACTGAAGCTGTGCAATCATGGGAAGCTCTTTCTCGTCGTCACTCTCTATCTATTGATCCCTGGCCGTCTTCTCATTACAGCTGAGACCAGGCCTGCAGCAGAGCACTCTGATGCGAGACAGGACCCCTCTATCAACACCAGCTCTGCAGAGAGAGACCTTCCTGTTTGTGTGAGGCATCACAGCTCATATACTTTAAAGTGGGCTTCAAAGCCTCAGACAGAGTGTGAAAGTGAGTGTGAGCATGACGGAAAGAGGACTCTGGAGGGAAATTGGTTATTTTTCTCATATCTATCTTCTTCTTTATGTGTCTATCTGTCTAACACAGTCTCACAGCAATCGGTCCACATGGCTGAATTTGTTAGTTCCACAATAACGGCTGTAAAATTGTGAGATGCTTCAATCTTTTTTAGTTCATTCTTTTCTGTTGGCCTAAATCCACGACATGTGACTCAAAAGCTTCCTGTCCCGTAACTTAAGTCTGTTTTTGTTTTTTTATTTTGCACATTAAAGTTCACATCAGCAGGCTGAAGGGGTGGAGGGACAATAAACCACATGATTTTCACCCAGAAGATCCCGTGACCAACAATTCTTTTTAATGCAAAATTGACATTTTCCTCTTAGTGTGGCCTTCTCATCCACATGCAAAAACAGCGCTTTAGGGTCACTCAAGTGGTTTCCTTAGTGAAGATTTTTAAAAACTGTGGTTTATGAGTATCCATGTGGACATGTAAAAGAAAATTTGGAAAAAATGATGTTGATTATTTATTTTACAAAAATTAGGACAGTCTGCAGTTCAGCCGAGTTCAGTGGAAAAGTCTCCAGATTTTTTTCACAAAGTGACATGGCTAAATAGCACCATCACCTCACAGCTAGAAGATCCTGGGTTCGCGTCCCGGCCTAGGCCTGGGATCTTTCTGTGTGGAGTTTGCGTGTTCTCCCTTTGAAGCGTGGGTTTTCACTGAGTACTCTGGCTTCCTCCCACAGTCCAAAAACATGCTGAGGTTCAATTGATGATTCTAAATTGTCTGTAGGTGTGAATGTGAGTGTGTTTGGTTGTCTGTCTCTATGTGGCCCTGCGATAAACTAGAAATCTGTTCAGGGTGTCACCCTACATCAGTTGGGATAGGCTCCAGCCTCCCGCGACCCTACTGAGAATTTAGCAGTGTATTGATAATTGATGGATGGTTGTTCATACAGACTGGTTTAAAAAAAAACACAGAAAATAAACCAATAATTTTTTCAGCTATCTATAACAGCATCAACTAACTGACTTACTGTTTGGTCTAATGAATGTCAAACAATTTCCTAAATCTTGAGACAGTGTCTTCAGATTGGTTGTTTTATCCGACTAACAGTGTCAAACAAATTTTTACTTAGTTTATTGTCGCATAAAACTGTCAGAGGCAGCCAATCTTATCAATTGATGAGGTAAAAACTACACAATTCTTGCCAATTTGTATGAAGAAACTTTTAATCTGTTATCAAATTAGACAAACCATTGAAGTTCTAATCTAAATATAATAAATCATTATTATACATTATCTGGAGGTGAAACTGAATATCAAGGAGCCTGAAACTATGATAATAATCCCCTAAAGGTTATTCTGTTCTTTTTGCTTACGACTTTACGACGTCAGGTGAGGTGTTTCGTGTTTGCACGCTGTTGCAGGTCAACTGCATTAAGCAACCTTTAGTTTTAGCTGTGTTCACTCAGAAACTATGAACTCTGGTGTTTGTTAGTCGTGTCTGGAAGCATAGAGAGAGCAGAGCTACAGTTCATGTTATGCCAAAGTTTCCCTGAGGCCAAAGCGCAAAAAACACCAGCAACGCTCAGTGAGGTGAACAACAACAGAACTGTAGAGTGTGTGTGTGTGTGTGTGTGTGTGTGTGTGTGTGTGTGTGTGTGTGTGTGTGTGTGTGTGTGTGTGTGTGTGTGTGTGTGTGGAGGTGAACCTTTGTCTCTGATGTACGGCTGCTATCAATTATTTAACCAGACACTATCTGCTACCGTGGAACAAACACAGACAAACACGTATTATTACCAGAGGTGTGTGTTTCAGTGTCCTGCAAACATCACTTGGCTGCTGAGCACTTCAGTCTCTGGCAAAACACACACACACTGTCGCTGGGAGGACAGATAGACAACGTTCAGGCTCAGCTACACACTCATTCAAAATCATTGATGCAGATGCAGGTATATTACTTCAAACACAAGTCTGGTGACTTTAGAAAGACCTTAACGCCTCCGTTCTTCTCTTTAACCACTTTGCATTCCATCTTCAGCGGGTTTAACTATCTAACTGATTTTAACGCTGACATTTCAGGCTCCCGAAAGAACTTAACACTTGAGTTGTCATTTCAGCTTCTTTCAGTTATTGCCCATCAGCCGACGACTGCTTTTTTTTTCATGACAGAACCTCTGCTGAGGGAAAGTCAACATTAAAGAGACTTCTGGTGTATATCAGCCTGCTGGATTTCCAAATAATGTGTCCATTGTGTCTCTATGGGTCACGTTAACTGTGCACCCTCCACTTCTGTTCAGGGAAAAAGAGTGGGCAAACATTTCCCTGAATCAAACAGTTAAATTCATTCTGCTTCAGGGAGTTTGAGGCTTTAGTACCCGATATACAGCTATAATGTGTGAGGCATTGTCTGAAGGAGAGGATATTTACCTGGTACATGTTCTGGTGCTTCACAGAGCTCTCCACAAACCAACCACAAAAGGCAACCTGTTTTCACACAGCAAGGTTTTAAAATTTAGACGGCTTAATGTAACTGCTTTCGGATCCTTCAGCGGCACTCAGCACACACACTTTAATACAATCATCTCTTTCTCTTCAACTGCTTTTAGCTAGACTGTCAAGATAAGTCCTCACGTTTGGTGGCGGCAACACTAAAAATGTGCAGACATCAATATTTTTAACCATCGTCTGTGTTTTTAAAACGGATCATTATAGCAAGTGTTTTGTTTTTAAAGTATCACTACGTAACAGTTGCGTCATGACATTAGTTGTTTCTGGCACCAGTCCTGGTCAGCAGCAGTCAGTGCTACAGTCAGCCACAAAATCCGACTGGGTTCAATGTGAAAGTTTTTTCAAAGGAGCATGGCTTTGAAAATCTGGGAGTATATCAAGTTATCACGGAACAAAAAGATGTCAGTGGTCTACTGCAGCAGAATTAGTGCTATGCATAAACACCAGAAGAGAAAAACATAGGTGCTATTTGCCCCAAAGGCCCTTTAAATCGTTTGCTTCTCTCCTGCTCTCTGTGCTCACATGTACCGTTCTTTAATATAACCCAAATCCCAACTAAGCTTTGTCAAAATAAACTGAACCTAAATGAAGCGGTAATTTTGCTGTGTTGCTCTTCAGTGGAGGCCGTCTGAAGTGGGCTGCCACTGAGGAGCATAGTTGAATAGTTGCTCTATTCAACTAATAGTGCTCACACTTCAACTCCTTTTCTCACTTCTCATTTAGCACTTAGGCTAATACTTAAACGTTACTAAACACTGAAACATTAAAATATTAGTCATGCTCTATTGTGTCTTTTTATCACTTACACTTTAGTTCCTTTCCCTCTCCTTACACTGAAGACTAAAATGTTTTTTCATTTGTGCTTGCGACTCCTTGAGGACTTCACTACAACTAAAACTTTCAGGTCCCTCTATCACTGTTTACATTTAAATTGGCATTTTATCTTCTATCAGTGGTTGAACTTCATCTCACTTTTAAGCTTTACTTTATAGGGGAGTCACTCATTTGAACAGTGTCCCCATTTTATCACATTACTACACAAACAGTCTACAAATTGCAGCAAAGCTCTGCTCAGTATTTCTCGATTACCCACATCTGACCTGCCATTTCACATCCTGACTGCAGGAGGATTTTTGTTGGTGTGAAGGAAGGGGTGACTGAGCCTTAAGGGGAGAGAAAGGGGAAAAAAGCAGAAAACACGGGCAACAAATACAGAGAAAGCTGGATTCAGCTGAATTGCACTAACTTGAAGCAGGTGGCAGAGACACACAGAGAGATAACCACAGAAGGTAATTTGTTCTGCTGTTGTATCGTCGCTGCTGCAGGTCACAAAGCAGAGAGCAGCTCCAGACCTTCACCTGGGGCTGCTGCATTAAACCACCCATCAACTGGGCACCTTGAAAAAAGCTTTAACGAAACCTCCTTAACTGTTAGGGAGGCAAAGTCATTACTGCCATTTTTCATGCACTAGAATGATTTTGAACCATGAACTGATTGTGGAACGTGCATCATCAACTTCAGACTGTTAGAACCTTGTGTTAAATTTGAATGAATCCCTCTTCACCTAAAAGACAAACATAATAACTTCAGTTAAATTTAATTATTTTGTATGAATACCTGTTTAAGCTACACTGACACAACTATATCTAGCTGCCTACTGATTAATAAAAATCTCTTTACACCTCACTGTTTAACAGATGGTAAATCTAGAAGGCAGAAAAGCCTGCTAGAAAGTATAACACAGAGTTTGTCTCACATTTATGAGATCTAAATGTTGATATAAGCACCTTTCAGGGCTTAGTTTAAGGTAGCACTATTGACTAAAATGAAGACAATGAGACTATGATTCTTTACTTGCTGTACTCCACTCTGTTCTGACATGTCTACATGCTGATGTTGCCAGTCTGCTCTCTTCTACAAAAGCCATGTTCAACAGCTCAATATCTGTCGACAAGAGGAGTGAATTTATGGGTGTGAAAAATGATTTGCCAACTGGTCGTAGTGACTCTGAGTTCTAGTACCTAGAAGAGGCCAGGAAGAGCATTCAAGGGCCGAGGCATAGACATCAACCACAGACTCAAAGAGCTTCAACCACTGCATCCCTCCATCTACAGCCTTCTTCAAAGGTATTTCCAACCATAAAGATTCTGGCTCAGTAGTCCTGATCATACTGTGACTGATCCTGCATCGTTTTCATCGTCTTGCAGGTGGCAGAAGCAGACGTTGACCCATCCTGGCACAGAAGTCCTTACAAATGTGTGACCAAGAGACACTTTCCAGGCAACAGAGAGCAATCACGCTTAACAAATCAATTCTATGGGTTTGACTCTTGATGAAGGGCACTAACTCAGCACCACAGAGGACTGATAAAACAAGGAGTGTTACATCTTCATCTCTGTGCAGCATGAAATAACTTTTCTCTTCCACAGTCGGCTAGCTTCATAATTCTTCCCGCTGCTTTGAATATTGGCATCCACTGTGTTACGACTGAGATAATGAAGCCTATGAAGTTGAAATACTTAACTTATTAACTGAGCAAGATTGCCAGCTCCGGGATGACAAGCAGTCTCTTAGCCGGTGAGTGTGGCTGACTCGGCCAACTTTGCAAGCCGAGGAGTGCAGGATCTCAAGGACTTGTAGGGGGGAGTAGGGAGTGCAAAGGCAAAATCATCCACATAGTCCAGGTTTGTGTATCTACAGTCACGCAAGTGGATCCAGCAAATGTCCTACTGTGGCAGCAAGGTATCACATTAGATGATCTATCAAACGTCGAACACCAAGACACAGTGGAAAGGATCCAACATTCACTACCCTGGCAAAGATGAGTCGGCACAGTTGATAATGGACTCATGACTTGGTAAAATTCAGTTTCACACTAACAATAACAAATTCTCAGTTGCTTCTCATGTTTAGCCAGAACTGACGTCACTTTTACGTCACCAGTTAAAACAATCGCATGCCAGAGTTATACCTGGCTGTTGCTTGTTTGTGTGCTCTCAGAATGCTGGTGTCTGTCCTCAGCCAAAGATCATTTGTGAGGCTAGAAACTCCACTCTGTAGCGTCACCGTGGACCGAGTTTATCTGTGGTTCCAACAAATTCCAACAAAGCGAGACATCTTTTCTCCTACATCACTTCACATCAGTTTCAGAAAATGCATAGTTAAACTTCTATTCATGTCATGTCAAGAGTGTAAGCCGATCAGTGTATTAATTCTGAGATTGGACCTTCAGATTTTGGTGTGGCAGATTTTAATGTGCCAGTGTATTTTACCACCACTGCATGTATTCTTCTACCGTGTATTCTATCCTTACCCCTGTGTACTGAGCATCTTTGGCATACATATATTTGTCAGGCTGAATTAAGGTGAATCTGATCTCATTTTAAGGGTTTAGTCAAATGTACAGTAATTTAAATGAATTGAAATAATAATTAAATATAAAATATAGCAAGACTGTGTGGGCGTGTTTACAGAATCTGAGATTTATTGAAATCCTATGAGTCAACTGTGACAGGGTTTTTTTTGTTGCAGCGGTGTTTGGGTGAGCTGCAGTTTGATGTATCGCATGAACGTGGAAGTAAGCAGCTGTAAGTGCACGACATGGACAGTCAGTCCACAGTAATGGTTTTATTATGGAGGTCAATGCTCAGTAAATCATGTAGCTGCAGAGCTCCAGAGCCACAGTTATCTGATCTGAACTCAGTTTGCACACAGATCTAATGAACTCTGTATCGCTGATCTGAAACTCAACAAGTAATATGTGGCCTCTCATTTCTGCAGGTAACTTATTCTTCTTTCAAATAAATCTTTCTTATATGTCAAGGCAAGGTATACGTCATAAGCACAGATTTACAGAGTTTTCTATAATTACTCCCGCTGCCAAGAGGGGAAGACAAAAGCTCCAAACTGGAGGTTTAACTGATCAATTGAAAAATATACAGTAAGTAGATTGAATCCCACCCCATCATACCTAACCGGTCAAGGCAGACAGCTGCTTTCCCTGAGCCTGGTTCTGTCGGAGGACTCTCCCCAAATCTGAATACACTGAATCTTCAAATCTGAACACACTGTCATTATATTTTAATGTTTTCAAATAGATTCATTGTGGTCGTCATGAATAAATATTCATAAATACACTTAGAAAGGACAGAAAGAAGCTCTTTATAGCTGAAAACATGCCTGAAGCTCTCTTCAGTATCACAGTAATCCAGTTGTCTGTAAATGCATTGCTATAGTGCAAACAGGAACCACCAGCAGTTAATCTGGTATATTTTTAATGGCTAAAAAAATAAAAACTGACCCTAAAACTTAATAATGTGGACACAAACACACTATTTGAAAGCCAGATGACCATCAGGGTTCATCTCACCTGTGTATTTTGTATATATTAAATTCTCTATTTTCGTTTTAAGAGAGAGATCAAACCTTAAAGGTCACATTGTTGAACCAAAAATACCCGTGTGAGCAACAGGAGATAAACGTCTTCCCGTTCCGAAACCTCATCAGAGATTTCCGCTCACTCTCGCAAACCAATTAACCCAAACTCATTAGCCAACTTGTTTGAGTGCGCCTCACAACCTGATCCCGAGCTGAAGGCAGCTGCTGCAGATTTGATTCCAGCTGGTCCACAATCTGATCAGCAGCCCTGACGAAACGTGCATCCATCACCAGCGCGGCTCCACCCCCTGATAAAGTTAAAATACGCTCCCACACAAACGGATAAGATAATCCGAGCTCTCCCTCTGGGCACAAACTCACTGACTTAATAGTCTTATGAATGAAACTGATTTCTAAAACTCTTCCTTGATAGAGCGACAGCAGAGCAGGAACACTGCCAACAACACTTGTACTTCTTTACTGTGATTTTTATGACCGTGGCGCTGCTATGTCGTCTTTACAGTCAAGTGTAGTGTCATAGATGGGTGTTTTCAGAACCAAAATGTTACTATAAGGAGCGCTTGATTTATCCCTGCTTATGACAAGTTTGTGTAGACTTCAGGAGCCCATTGCACAAGAGGTTTATTTTACTAACCACACTGCACATCTTAGGAATTTGTGTCTCTCCCAAAACAGTTAATATTTATATTATTGACTACAGCATATCTGTAAAACTACCAAAGGCATCATTGTTTTAACCAACGTCTTTGACTTGATCAGACTAAAATATTTTTTTTAACCAGGACCTCACCATCTAATCATCACTGCAGCACTTTGCCAGCTTCTGATTCTCTGAATTTCAAGACAAGGAAAACAAATATCATGTGTTCTTCACGGTTTGACTAAAGGAACCTTCTTTTCAGCAATGGACTCGTTGTCTACACTCAAAAAAGCTGTCATTTTCTCTGTTTAACTTTTTCTACGTCAATTAGACAAACACGGATCAATTTACCCACTGATTGTAGAGGAAGCTATGCCTTTTAACCCTTTAAAATAGGGCTTAAATGGCAAATTGTGTAAAAATGACTGAAAGTAAGGTTTAATTTTTGAAGAAAAGAACACAACATGAGACTACAAAATCAAGTTATATTAACTTAAAATGCTGGGTTTAATAGCCCCTTTAAAAAAATGCTTACTGAACTTAAGATTGTTACTTTCAATCTAATGGCAGTTTGACTAAAACTGATTTCAACAGATTCATTTCTTAATTATATTTTCTAAGTAAAATCAACTCGTTCAGGTTAACAATGAACAGAATCTATAGTCGAATTGTGTAACATAGAATGTAATATGGCTGACGCATCTGACCGCATTGATTTGTTGTTTGTGTCAACTAAGATTTTAACTCATACAAAAATTAAACAAATTCTTAAATTTTAAAACTTTACAGTGGTAACACTAGGGGGACTATGTCTCTCGGCTGGCCTGGGAACGCCTTGGGGTCCCACCAGAAGAGCTGGAAGAGGTTTCCGGGGCGAGGGAAGTCTAGGCCTCTCTGCTTAGACTGCTGCCTCCGAGACCCGGCCCCGGATAAGCGGTAGAAGATGGATGGATGGATGGATGGATGGATGGATGGATGGATGGATGGATGGATGGATGGGTGGGTGGGTGGGTGGATGGATGGATGAATGGATGAATGGATGGATGGATGGATGGATGGATGGATGGATGGATGGATGGATGGATGGATGGATGGATGGATGGATGGATGGATGGATGGTAGATGGACAGTGGTAACATCAGACTAAATGTCTAAATAACATCATGTTACGTCCCCATAATCCCATCATTGCAAGGGCATGAATACTGTATACATTTCTTTACGTGTGCAGATATAAATGTGACAAAGTCCTGCATGTTCGGAATTTACAAAGTGTGCAGTTTAATATACAGTTTCCACTTCAAAAAGCGGAAACTGTATATTAAACTGCAAAACTTTCACAAAGAGGCAAGGCTGCTTTAAAATATGCTTCATGAATTAATGTATGTTATTGTGATTGTTTATGTTGTCATCTACATTTTGTATACTAAGCCTGGTTTCCCTACATAAAACACAGTGGATGCAAAGGTGGAATTTATTTAATTTAAAAAAGAAAATTGTCTTTCAAACTGAAGTGAAAGCTTCAGATTAGAATTAAATGACAGTTTAACGATTTACTGCACATGTCTTCAAACAAGAGTCAGATGACCTTATGAGTTCTGGCACAGGTTTGGCTTGCTGTAATCAAAATCCAGAAATCCTCAGTCCATATCTAGTCTATACCTTCTAGATTTATGTGTAAGAGGAAGTTTCCCCCTTTGTGTTTCCTTGTAGATGAGCAGTGGAAGATAAGAGACAAAAAGAGAAGATATTGTACTAAAAAGACAAAAGAACTTTGGATGATATTGAGTTGATTTCAGACATTTTTTCAGATGCAGCCTCACGTGAGCTTCAATTAAGCATTTACACAGAGCGAAGGCTGTACATTTGGTCTCTTATCTCTTACACTGGAAGCACATTAGGAGACGATCATTTAATGGCTGCTATAAACCGCAGGAGTAATTACAGCAAGCTAAGCCTGCTTCAGCGCTCATATGGGCACCCGATTCCTGTTGTAAAACATCAATCCTTCAAAGAAAGCTTCATATTTAATCTGCCACCTTGGAAAACACAATCGAAATGTTGTTTGCTTTGTAACTAAACCTGTAAGTCAAGTAATAGAAGCTGAATCTGATCATCCTGGAGCAAACAGAGAAGTGAGACTAAAGAAAACCAGCAACTACAGCAACACAATAACGCTGCAACACCGCCACCTTGTGATGAGAGCACAGCAGCCTCCTCAGACTGACCAAGCCATCCTTAACAAATCTAAACCAATTAAATCTAAAAATTAAACATTACAAACTTAAGCTCTGAGAATTATTGCTTGTGCTGATCAAGCTATAGGTCGTTAATGTCACAACACACAACCTGAAATCAAATCATATCAGTCATCGCATGGAGCATTCCTTTGAGTCTCTTTGTTAATAATAATAATAATACATTTTATTTGTATAGCGCTTTTCAAACACTCTCAAAGACGCTTTACATAAAATCACAAACATTGGAAATGTAAAATGACATTAAAATATAGAAATAAAACAAGTCATAAAACACATCACATCAATGTTAAATGTTAAAAGCAGATCTGAACAGGTGGTTCAGGTTCATTTGCTCCCGCTCATGTGTGCTCACCTGAGGCAGACGCAAAGCATCCTGGGATGTGGGGAGACCAAATGGTGCTGTAGATGACACCTTCATGACCTCTGAGTGTGGTCAGTGATCGGCTGAGAGCAGGATCCCACTGAAAGAAAAAATAACAAAAACATGACACCGTTAGCAGACAGAAAAGAAACAAATGATGAAACAGAAGAAAAAACAAATCTCACCACTTTAGCAGTTTGATCCCACGATCCAGAGACGATGAGGTTCTCTCCTCTGGTCTGACTCCAGTCCACGGCGTACACCTTCACACAGGTTACAGTAAACACAGTGTTCACAGAAAAGGGAATCAATGTGTGTGTGTGTGTCTGTCTTACCTCCTGTGTGTGTTCTTTGGCCACCCTCAGCGGAGCACTCTGATTGTTTGTGTCCCACAGCTGCAGGCTGCCGTCTCCTCCGCCGGCCACCAAGATGTGTTCATTAGCTTCGCTCCATGTCACATCAAACAGACCATCACCCCACTCCCAGCTGACACAAACACACACTTGTGTTACTACATTCACTCACAAATACAGGAACAACACTTAAAAATCACATAAAGGATACAAAAGCTACAACAGAGTGGCAGGTAAACAGTGGCCCCAGGTTCCAAATCTGGCTTTGTGGCAAAGATTACTTTGTCTCTTTTTGTTGATTTCAGTAGTTTCAATTGTTTTACATTGACTAGTTGCAATATATACCTGTCTGTTGTGTTTGCTTAGTGTTCTTTGACTCTCTGAACTAAGCTGAAAATCTGCAATTAATTTTTTCTTCTCCACCCAAAAGAAAAGGAAAACAATTAAACTTAAAAATATATTTTTTGAAATACACACAATGTAAAGGCTCAGATGTCAGAGGAAAACACTGAGACAAAGAAATGAAGACAAAAAACAGATAAAAAAAACTTCACCTTCTCACTAAAGTTACCCCCGTCTCTGTCTCATCCAGGACCAACAGTGTTCCACAACCTACAAAACCACATAAATTGCTTTGTTAAATTCATTTTATCATATTCTCTGAATAATATTTCACAGGTACATGTGATAAATGAGTTTTTGTATTGGAGTTTTTGTATGGGCATTTTTCTCTAATACTGCTTGTAGTAGAGAAAAATACCCATACAAAAAGTCCAATGAGGCCACAGTGAGTAAAAATGTGACACTGCTTTGGCTCCAAAGGGTTAACCAGTTAACAGACTTGTTCCCACTTAAATCAGTCATTCAACAAAAGGACTGCTTCACACATCCTTGTTTTAGTGTTTTGTTGTTCAAAAAAGTCCTAAATGAATAAAGTTCAGCAGCAGAGTAATGAAACTGATTTGTAGTGTTTAGGGAGTCAACAGAGGCCTTCTAGATTAATCCATATAAGTTTGTATGGAAGCATCATCACAATATTTGTTGTAGAGAACTTCCTACACCGTATACATCAGACCTGTGATCACTGCACTGCACTGTACTGACCAGCTATTCCATAGTACTGGGAGGCAGCGCAGGCCACTCTGTTGGGGATGAACGGAGACACTTCCACAGCGTAGCCGTGACGAGCCGGACTGCGAAACACCTTCGCCATCGTCAGCAGCCAACTGCAGCCCTGCTGGGCCACCAGCTGAGGAGAACAAATGACTGTGTTAGAAAAGAGGATGAAAAAATGTTGGCTCTTTTCTTCCAGTGAAATTGACTGTAAAGATAATTTATTTCTCCAAGGCATTCAAGTAATAAAGTCACAGGGAACCATTTCGCGCAGATAAATCACCAGCTGTACATTAAATTACTACAGCTATTCTGTGTAGGTTGAGAATGACACGAGAGGGTTGTTAGAAAACCTTAAAATGAAATGTTTGATGAGGTTAAATTGAAATTATTTCAAACAATACAGTTCTCTTTTTTGTTTAATGCAGAGCCTCATTTGCTGCTTTCAAGGCATTTTTAAAAAGGAACTCCTGAACACACCACCAGTTAAGTGCAGTCATGAATGGGAGGATTTCTAGTTGTAAACCTGCTGCAAGAAGCTTTTTGTAACAGAACTGAACTCAGTTTCACCTTGTACGATCAATAATGTTATGACAGACTCACATTGTCCCCACTTTATTAATTGTCATTGACTTGTGACATATATTATTACATTTTTGTAATACTGTAAAGCACTCAATCTTTATCTAAACTTTATTTAAATTGTTGTATGCCTGAAACCTGTCAAATGTGTTGTTTCCTCTCTTGACCAGGACTCTTTTGTAAAGCAGATGCTTAATCACAAAGAGCCTTTTGTCTAATCAAGGTTAAATAAAAAAATAAAAATAAAAACTGATTTTCCACATAGTAGACCATCCAAAGTGTGACTGTCACACAAGGAGGACAGCATGGATTTGTAAAACCACTGACATGACAGCTGACCCTGGATCAGACACACTGCAAAACGTGTATCCTACAGTGAAGCCTTTGTATTTTGTCAGTTGCATTGTTTCCATATAAAATAGACTGACTGTTTAGCCCCAGTCTGCAGACAAATTGAATAAAACTACACAAAGCTGAAACTGTATTTTAAGGAGTCTTTACACTCTCAGTATTAATCTAGTCCAAGTCTGGGTGTAGTGGTTTTTGATCTAGATCTGATCTGACAGGTCTGGGACTGCCTTTTTTGTGTTTCTTTTCACAAATGCAAATAAATTCTCCCAACAATATATAAACCCTGTAATTTAGGTTCAATTAACTTCAGCCTCGTCAAAATATGTTTTAATAACAATATCTCTCTTCCTATGGCTTACAGTGTGCTCTATACTGGATATAAATACACTCAACATTCACACAGAAAGCTTTATATATTAATTTACCGACAAATTAATTATATTTGACAGTTCTCCTGGTGACTAAACTATTACTGAAGTTAATGTTTAACTCAGAAAACAACCAAATGAGCACAGTAGCAGAATAAAACAGAAACAGCTCGGTAGCACTGCATTGTCGCTTTACTCACAGACGACAGACGACCAGTTTGATATTTCAGCGTCACGTCGAGGCGTTAAGAGAGAAAGAAAACGTCTCATATATCCATAAAACACGATATTTCTTCTTCTCTCCTCCTCACACTGCTCACTGAGCCCGCTGACTGCTTCACAACTGGACCCGCTTCCGTGTTTTGGTCAGCTGACTCAGGAACCCGGATGTACCTAGTTTTAGTTGCGATCTCAAAAGATGGCGCCAGATGGCGACGTTTCTCCGAAATAAAAAAAAAACCTGTCCTTCTCAGGTAAGAAACAAGAACAAGGGCTGTTTTTGTGAATTTACAGTAAATACAGGTTTGTAATATTTTCTAGGCTGTGCTTAGAGATGAATTACATCAAACTGTATCACACTAAAGTTTAGTAGTTTGTTTAGTATTACATTCATAAAGGAAAAAGAAAATAAATGGAAATATGTAGGGAAATTGTTGGAAAAGTTTAGATACCGAAAAGTACGTGTTTAGCTGAACTACTCTGAACGTTCCACATTTTGTATTTTACTTACCTATTAAATCCTAACAGCAACTCCTAACTTGCCCTATGGCTCTACAGTTGAACAGGTTTAAGAGTTGCCAAACTTTTGTACATCATTTTTGCTGTCTAATGTTCTTAGCTTAGCAAATAAATGCTATCAGTGCATTAATTTCTGTGGGAGAGGTTGTAGTTACTGTTTGTAAGTTCACAAAAAAAAGTCTATAAAAGATCTCTTCTTCAATGCAAAGTCAACATTTCATTGCATGGATTTTATTAAAAAAACAACACATAAAGCACAGGAAAGGATAAATTCAGCTACATGTTTATAAAAATGTAAATATATGAACTTCTCCTGGCGTGAAATAAATGTTATCCAAGTCTTCTTAATATGCAATCCACACAGAATTTATAAAAATTTAATATATGAAATGTTTCTGGATCACTGAAAATTCGAAGCCCCAAACTCGGCCTCATGCAGAAACTGCTGCATCCTGGTTCTGACCCTCGACTGCTTTTCTGCAGTGAGCCTCCTCATGGCAGGAGCCAAACTCAGCAGAAACAGCGTAACATCGTCTCTCTGATCCACCTCACGGTCCCTCTGCGCCTCCCTGGCCTCCATCCTCCTAAGGAACTCCTCCAACAGAGCGTCGGTATTCTTCCTCTTGGTCCGGGTCGGCCTGGGAGACACAGGGCGACACTCCTCGTCATCGTCTGTTTGGACTAACAGCTCCTCCACCTCAGCCTCCTGCTCCTCTGTCTTCAGCTGGTTTAGCCTGGATGTGGTCCAGGACGTCGGGATACGATGAGTCTGTGGATCGGGCTGCAGGAATGAGGGCTGCGCAGGAGGCATCAGCTGATCCGAAGGCTGCAAGGAAGACTGTGAAGATGCTAAAGTTGTGGCCAGAGATGTAACTGACTGCATCATCATCTCAAACAGCTCCTTCATGTTAGCGTGTTGTTGTGCTGGCTTCCTATCCTCTGTAGCAGCAGCGCCTGAGTTCATCTCAATCTTCGGCTCTTTGAGTCTGATGGCGTCAAAGTTGGCAGAAGAGAGTCGCTTCCTCTGGACGAAGTCTGAGGATGATGACAACGATGTTGTTGTGGCGTCTGCTACAGCGAAACCTAAAACCACGGATAAAACCATCACATTTAATTATTGAGCTTCATGACCCACTAACAAAGGATGTCACAAGAACTGCAAAATTATGAGAAAAATATTTGTTGGCAACTTATTTTTAACAACAAAAATGAAACTAAAACTAAATAAAGCGTAATATTTTGAAACAAGAACTATGACATAGAGATGGAGTGAACAGGGAGCTGCTGTAATGCTAATGTTAGGTGAGAAAATCTGAGTTTTAGTTGATAACTTTGTAGAAACAACTATATTGATCATTATTAATAACATGATTTGCAGTGGGTGAGTGTATGTTGAAATACATTCCTTTTCTTTTATCTATATCAAAGAATTGTGGAACTTCACTGGTACTGATTACCAAATTTCTGGTACTGTGACATCTCTACCAGTAACATTCCATCCTGACTGTAAGGTGTTTGCAGAGGCGGAAAGTACTTGCACTTAACATAGAGGAGGATGTTTGCTTTTATTCCAGAAGCCATTACATTATCTTTACAAACAATTCTCAGCCTTCTTTTTGAATACACAAAGAGGTGCACTTGTCATTTGATTTTTTTGCTATTTTTTTAACATAATATGTGCCTTTGGTGACCAGCTGTGGACTGGCTGCTGTTAGTCCATCAACAGAAAAATAATCTGGAAATATCTGACAAAAGTAAAGCTTTGGATGTGGAGTGTCGCTGCTTTTTCTCTGTGGGGCTTCAAGTTGACTGGTTGGCCAATTTGCTTTCATCTGACCAAACTCTCATTGGTCGGACAATCAGCAGTGTTACTTTGGCAAGGAGAAATGCTACATCAGTAGATTGTCAGGATTAATCCTACATTTTTTGCCGCAGGAAGCCGCAGACTACATGTGAACACCCCCATGTTTCCACAACTTGGAAAGTGCCCAAACTAATAGAGGTCCAACTTATTTAACCTTTATTCTGAGTCGCCTCCGAACTAAAATGACACTTGGCAAAGAAGTTGTCGATATGGCTGCGTTTAGTTAAACCAAACAGCCAAAACTTCAAGTGCAAATTTATCGCAGCTTAACAACAAACATGGCAGATCAACTAAAAACAGTAGGGTAACTTACATGCTCTGTATTCCTCAATTCCCAGCTCCCTCAGAAGTAAATAAACAGCTGTTGCAGGGTCAGCTGTTTCACTTTTGAGGGAGCTGGGAGTGCAGGGGCAGAATTTGAGGAAGACAGTGAGGGAGATGTCAGATGAGGCTGCAAGATCTAGTCAGTGGATATGGATTAGGAGAAACAATAGTAGTTGGGGAGTGAAGTAAAGGCAGTGAAGGAGAAGGGGGAGGCAGAGGACATGCCTAACCCGGCAGGAGGAGAGGATAGTCCAGACAGACACCTCTCCTCTGCTTTCCCCGCCCCATTTTCCCTCTCCCAATAGGCAGAGATCCAGGAAGAGGAAGTGAGTGTATTTAAGGTGAGGGAGTGGCCTGCTAGAGTCTCTCTGTGGGACCATGCGGCCAGCTCAGGTGAGTTTGTGTTGTAAGGTACAGCTTTGTTTCGTTTGTGATCCTGTTTTGCTTTCCTTCTGTCATAATCACTTGGCACTTAGCAGTTGTGTGTGGCATCTAGTGCTAGGGTAGCAGTGCAGCACTTAACAATAGCGATTTGTCAGTAGTATATTTTAAGCAAGTAGTGGTTAGCAGTTGCATGTAGCATTTGCACTAGCTAAATGGTAGCAACGGCACTGGTCACTACCTGGAGCATTTCCTAAACAGGTCTGGGTCAGTTGAACGTGGCAGTGCTGTTTGGATTGTGTAGGAGCAGTGTGAACTGGCACTAGGGGGGTGGGGGGTGACTCTGGGATGCCAGAGTTCCCTGCCTAGCTTCCTGGAGGTGTCGTGGGACTAAGTAGGCGAAACACCGTTGAAGGGAGGTTTCCACCTGATGACCCCTGAGATGTGTTAGAAATCACTGCTCACTGTGAGGTATTGAGACAGATTAGGGGTCCTAGGTCCTCACTGAGTATGAATCCCTTTTTTTTTTTTTTTTTTAGCACAAGTGTCTTGTGTTTAAATTACCAATAGTTCTTATGATGGGCCAATCGAGATTTCGGTCTATTAAGGTTTTAGAAATCAGTTGTAAACCTTTTTGTCTTATGACTGTTAGCTGGACTAATTAGCAAATGATTTGTTGTTATTTCTATTTTATGAAACTCAGCCATGTGCATACAATGAGTCATTATCTTATTCTTGAAAAATAACTTTTTATAAGCAGCTTTCTGTACTCAAGAGAAGAACATGTGCCGATAACATGATGTAAGGAGCCTTTATCAATCACACATTCTGCATCGTTATTTACAAACCGTAAGTTTCGTCGTCGTCGCTCCGCAGCTCGGTGGTCGTACTGCAGCCCACCATTTCAGACACTTGGATCTGAGAGGAATGCGGGTCCAGAGCCCAGCCGTTGGTGCCTGAAGCCCTGGCATCAATAAATGGGTTTAAAAACGACAAAATGGATGAGTATCTCCACGGCCTGTAGTTAAAGAGCCCAAATCCACTCTCTCGTCTCTCCTTCTCACGCTGCCTTTCCCTCCTGTGTTGGTCTCTCAGTGTCTTCCACTTCCTTCTGCACTCAGACTCTGGTGAAGGACAGAAGATTTCTATGTTATTTATCACATAAAAAATAATAATTAAACAGTGAAGTGATTCTAAGTGCTTGTGTTTGTATGTCTTATTCCTTCGTGCCTTAGGGCGCCAATAACAACACATCAGTGAGCCACACTGTCATGCTGGTTCACATGTTCCTCTGTTCAAAGATGATGAGTTGCCTTTTTATGGTCAAATATCTGTTATTTTGGGGGGGTTCTGGACAAAACTAGACATTTAAATAACTCACCATCAGCTCTGCAAAGGTGTGATGGGCAATTAATTAATGGAGGAAATAATCAGAAGATTAGTTGTCAATGAAAATAGTTGCAGCTCTAAACTCTTTGTGTGTTTCAACAAAGAATTTCCTTTTACGAGACAAAAAAAATGTATTGCACTGAGCGGATGATGGCAATGTTTGTTTGTACAAAGTGAGAACGATTTTTTTTGTTAGTCAGTGAGCACATAATGAGAAATATAAGTAGATAGTGACCATGTTCAGAATACAACTCAGCAAAGGTTGCTGATCA
Organism: Dascyllus trimaculatus; assembly: GCA_024666655.1. Lineage (NCBI taxonomy): Eukaryota > Metazoa > Chordata > Actinopteri > Pomacentridae > Dascyllus > Dascyllus trimaculatus. The sequence goes on along the minus strand of CM045455.1, from coordinate 10,805,444 downwards.
TTCAGATACATAACAGACAAAAATCTGCCATTTGTGACAGACTTCAAGATGATTAGGTAAACTTTGAGTAAAAACATAAAGAGTTGTTCTTCTCTGGGCAAAAAAGTGTCACTGTGAACATTTTCATAGAGGCCTGAATGTTTTTTTTTTCAGTACATAAGAATTTATTAAATATTTATACACAAAGCATGAATTCTTTTATCTTTTAGATAATTCTTCGTATCTAATTAGCTGATTCATTATGATTATACGCTAAAGTTTGATGATCTTCATCTTTCCTTTCTTGGTGCTTTTATGCTGTCCACTCATGACTCATTTCACATGCTTTTTACCGTCATTTATCTTCTGTGTATTTCTTATCATCCTCATATTTACCATGCTGCATTGTTTTTAGTTTTTTTCCTTTTATGTTGTGTTTGTGCATGGAATATCCATAGTTAAAAGCGTTTTATTACATTATTATTAGGATTTGAGGTTGTCTGACATGTAAGCACACAAAAAGAAACTCTTCAAAATGGAAAAAATCCCAGAATTTTAAATTGACTTTTCACTTTTTGTTAAATCTCATTATGCTAGAAATAATTTTACTATAATCCTTAAATCCCTATAGAAAAGTGAAAAGAAGGGTTTAAACACAGATCATTTACATCTGTGGTATTTGGCCAACAGTTACAAATTGCATCTAAAGGTTAAGATTATTGAGATTGTACATTAGTATGAAAAGCAAACTGGGGTACCATAAGAGGAAATCAGTGTTATTGTTGGCCAGTAAATTGGTGTTTCTTTCATCAGTAGCTGAAACAAACACACTAGTTCCTCTTGTCAAGGTAACTTTTACTAAATACTATTAACTCCAGCTATATTATTAAAACACAAAGCCCCTTCATGCAATGAAACTCAACATTGTTGATGTAGTTTAAATGATTTACGTCCTTAATAGGAACCAATGGGCTTGGCACGAAAAGCCACAAACCATCGGAGCATAATAAGAGACGGACTCGTATTGTTTTGATCTTTTTCTTTGATGTAAATTAGAGAAAAATACGGTTTAATGAAGCCATTCTTCCTGCCCACAGTAAAACTACTCGGTTTGTCTCGGTCTGGGCTACAAACGGACGTCACGGTTCGGTAACGACGCCGTCGCGGTTGTTTTTTCTTTTTCATCGGCGGAAAACTTGAAGCACTCACCGGGGACCCCGACGATCTCTGCGACCTGCCGCCACGCGTCGCTCCTCATGGTCAGGTCCCGGTAGGTCAGAGAGTTTGTGTCGTAGAGACTTGGGAAGGCAGACACTGCCATGATCAGTTTATACTCCATTTTTGGTGTAAAACTCCTGAGCCTTGATGCTCGAGCGGACGGAGACGAGACAGAACATAAAAAAAACGAGGAAAAAACGGCACATCCGGTTCCGATACGTCATATCTCATTTGCATGAAGTTAAGCAAATCTTTTGCTTAATTTTAAAAAAAAAAACTTTCATGTTTTCTCTTAGCCTGTAATATGTGACACGTTGATGATAGGGTATTTTCGTTTTATTTATGTTATGTTTCAATAAGGCCCTTTTCTTTGGGATATATAACATTGCTGCTTAATCAGTCTGTTAAAGTGAGTTTGTCATCCACACGTAAGTCACTTTATACTGTTCTTCGTTGCAATATTTGTCATTCAAGCGAGATTGGACAGTATATCAAGTAATGTATTGTACACTATAGTTTTCTAATAAACAAGAGACTAAATCTAAACTAATAGCAAGTTTATCAAACTGTCCAAATCAGGAACAGACGAGTTTATTTGTGATTTCCTAAATACAAAAAAAAAATGTGACGATAATCTAACTACTGCTTTACCACAGTAAAATAATTTTTGGGGGGGAAAAAAACAGACAGTTGTGATAGAGCTCAGAATTTAACCTGAGAACAGCCACCATTTTACAAAAGATTTAACTGCAGCTGATAAACTGTGAATTTGTGTGACAGCTCACCTGTTTGATGTGAAGAAAAGTCCACAGAGATTGTGATCCTCTCTGTGTCCATGTCTGGGATCATTTATAATTAGAACTAATAAATGAAATTACTGCTGTTGTACATTAATGTGCACAATTCTGTCAGTTTAGAGAGTCTCGTATGGATCTTGCTGCTGTCTTAAGTTGAAGGTGTTTGATAAACTCAGAGGAAAGAATCCTACAAACAGCTGAAAGCAACAAACTGAACCTCAGCTCCTGTTAGTGTTTATTAAAAAAAAAAAACAATACTGGTGCGGAAATGTGGGAAGAACTTGATCAAGTCCAAATTGCTTTTCACAACTCAAAGAACCAGTGCTTGTTTGTGCATATCCAGTAGTGTGACTGCATACAGGTCAGATCAGTGCCGTGGTGAAGGTGATATGTAAATGATACTTATGTCCGACCTAGTGAGATTTGTGTCGCAGCTTTTATGGAAAAGTGACCAAGGAGTTTATTCAGACATGATGCCGACACATTCAGTGGCCTTCAGATTAACGGAAGGCATAGCATATCTGGAAGAGGCTTATGTATTGCCTTCCGGTTAAGAATGTGATGTTTGATGCAGCTTTTCTAAAATGTTATTAAAACTTTTAAAGCACAGAGTTCCAAGACTGGTATGTAAAAAAATACTGAAGTGAAATGATGTTTTTACTACACGGATTCTGTTCATACCCAGTGTTCCTATTTCATTTGACTACAGATTTCAGTTATTTTTTCCGTTTCTGCAGAGAAACATTGATCCCTCCATAGTCACCATGGTGAACAGACCCTTTAAAGATCCAGGAGATACAAAGAGACAGGGTGTGTCTTTCATACATGTCTGCAGCCTGGCATTGTTATTTACATATTCAGCTCTGATGGGCACTTGTGAGCTTTTGTTCCTGTGTTGTTTCATCTGAAGTACGGCTCAGTGCTGCAACACATTTGCATAACTCTTCTCTTCACAGCTGCAAAGACACAAGAAGCAGCAGGACGTCTTTTCAGTGGAAGTAGACGCAGCAGAGATGCAAACCAATGCAAAGTGGCTGTGAGCAAATGTCCTGCGCTGTTCTGAATTTCAAACAGGGAATTCTGTGATGGCTGCACATTGAATCAGTCAGTACTGTATCCACACAGAGCTACACAGCTGTTTGTAACCTGCTAAATGCTTGTGTGCTTCATTCACCTGCCAACATGGAAAAGATTTTCATCATTGTTGTAACTCTGACAGTTTGCCTCTAGGAGGCAACATCTCTCCAAACCAAAGTCTTGAACTGTACTCATGCCTGATGTAGTTGTTTTTATTGCATATTGGATATTTTCATGTTTTTTTTCACCTACTGAGAGTCAAGATGTTCAAACATGTGCAGGATTCCTTGTATACTGTCAGTGATGAGCAAATGCAGATTGATTACTCTGTACATGTAGTGATCGGTTCATATTCAAAGAGATAGAATCTTGTATTTGTTTGGTATTTTTGCCTACATGTAGTTGATTTGAAGTATGGATTACTGCCCCCCACAACACTCTAGACTGTTTATATTGATTCCAGTTATGTTTGGGAAAATTTCTTACTGAGGTCCTTAAAAAACCTTTTCAAGGACCTGTTAAAAAGAACATTCAGAAATGCATTAATATTTAATTTTGAAAAGATTCCATCATATTTTTTTTCTGATCTATTTGGCTGCATTTCAGGAGAGAAGGTTTTCCCAGATGCTACACACAAATGTTAGTCTGTTCAGTGTTGAAATGAGGAATATAATATTTTTAATGTAAACAAATAAAATATTATAATACCTATGACATTGTTATCAACATCTTTGAAGGCAGACTATGGGAGCCTGCAGTCTTTCAGGCCAGAGGCCATTTCAGTGTTCTGGACAGTGCCTCCACAAATCAGAGAATCTGAAGTGAAATTCTTCAACAGGACTGTAATACAGAAACTAGACGAGGCTGAATCAGGAGTGTCAGACCACAATGGGCCCTAAAAGCCATGGATTCACTGGGTGTCTGCTGGTTTTTGATGATTTGATGCATTGCACACTGATTCTTGAGGTGTGGTGCGATAATCTCGTTTAAAGTCTCTTTTACTTACTTATCTGACAGTTTTTTGCTTATATGAACCTACTTTTTTTTTTTTTTAAACTGTAATAAATAGATTTTTATGCTAGTTTTAACAATTAAAGTCACCCTGACACTAAATTATGTCTCCAGTATTTGTATGTCTGTGTCAAACTGCATCAGTTTCCCATGAGAAGCTCACACTTTGTACTGACAAAAAACATCCATCTAATTTTGTGCTTAGAACACTCGGGCACAGGCAGAAAGTTGGGGAAATCCCTCTCAGTTTCCCAGACTGTTTATTCACCTAAATAAAGCAGTCTGGGGTTAAAGGTCATGGAAGTCTAAAAATAGAGTCTCCAGAGGTCACAAAGGCAAATTGGGCAGCAGCAGGAAATCTCTACAAGCACACGCAAACCCATGATGTAGAGTAAAAGACGTCACTCTGAGCTCCAGTGTGTGGTCACAGGGCAGAGGTGGAACAAAAAAAGCAACAAAAGCATGCTAGCGAGAGGCGAGACAGCTGTCAGTCAAGCAGACGGGCCCACAGACATTCCTTTACTAATTGTTTCTGCATTAAAAATGGCAACAAATCACTGCAGGAAATCCACTTTCATGCAACCAATTTGCAACATCAATTGTGTTCTGTTAGAAAAATAACACTGCCCAGAAGATTTTTATTAACATTATGATTCAGTGTTGTTCTTTATCTGGTAAATCAGAAATATATATTAAAAATGAAGGTATCAGTAATACATTCATCGACAACTAGTGATGTATGATAATAAGTATAAGTTAAACAACTATCCCCAATGACAGGACAGATACCAGTACAAAAGCTTATAGCGTTCAGAAAATGGAAGCTAGTTGTTTCCTTCGACATATTTTAGAGAGTCTTATTTGATTTCTCTGTTTATTCCTTGTTTGTATCACCCATTTCTCTCTTTTTCGTGCCTCAGTCTTACTTTCTTCTCCTCTGTTCCTTTGCTTCCTCTGTGTCTTTTTCTCTATTCTCTCGCTATGCAACCAGGTAATTAAAAAAGTAATCAGAATCCCTGTTATTGACGTGTGGGGTGTTACATTCAAGGAACTGGACTCTGTGCATAACAGGAAATACAGCAAGTAGTAAATTTAAAGAAGGATTTTTTATTAAAAAGTAAATTTTGCAAGTCAAATAAAGAGTACGTGTTAAAGGTCAAAATAAAAAGCAAGTGTAGCAATTCAAAGCTCTTATAAAAACCAATAAAAGAGTACGATTAGGCAAGAAGAACACTTTTCTATTCAAAATTACATTTCTTCCAAATTGTACTTGGTGTTGCAGTTTAGTTACATGAAAACATAATTTCCAAGATACCAGGTGTGACTGTGAGACTGACCTTATATATTAGAATCAGGTTTGGGACTCGAGAATATACCAGTATGTTAAAGAAGGTCCTTACAAAGACAGAAGTACAAATGGGTAAGTGTTGATATTGTTCTGAAAATTAGATGACAAGGATGTGAGAGCAGACGTATAAACACATACAGCTGTGTTTTGTGTTAATTCCCTGGAGACTCACTCTGAACCTTGAGCCCAGTTTTCCTATTAGTGTAGTAGTTTACCGTACAGGGATTTACCTTTGGTCCCCAGAAAGGAGGCAAGTCCTGACACCTGTGACTTTGTAAACAGACTTATGTCCTCACAACATATGCTTTACAAGCCCACACACACAAACACAAACACACACAGTGTAGATGCAGACACAGTCCCAGACGAGCCTGAGAAATGGGTCACTGTTGGCCAGAAGAGATAGAATTACACACACCCTTCCTGCTGTTAGGACACACACACACACATTTAAATGAACATGTAGCACATGATACACACATGACACGCACACCTCCAGTGGTAGGACACACACTTCCACACACAGTCAGGTGTCCACATGACTGTCCCATAGAGATTAACAGGAGGGAAGGTCAGGAACGCTGAGAATGTGGCAGGTGACAGTTTACAGTGAATGTGTCAACCTTTGTGTGTGTGTGTGTGTGTGTGTGTGTGTGTGTGTGTGTGTGTGTGTGTGTGTGTGTGTGTGTGTGTGTGTGTGTGTGTGTGTGTGTGTGTGAAATACTAAACAGAAACACTGGAGGTGACAGAGATACACTGATCAGGCATAACATTATGAGCACCAGCCTAATACTGTGTTGGTCCCCCTTATGTACTCAAGAATGCTCTGAACCATTGGGCATGGACCAGAGGACCTCTCAGGGTGTCCTATGGGGTCTGGAACCAGGATGTTGGCACTGGATCCTTTGGGTACTCTGACTTGTGCAGTGGGGCCTCTGTCAGTCAAACTTGTTCCACTGCATCCTGTTGATGCTTGATCACAATGGGGTGTAGGAAGTTTGGAGGTCAAATCAACACGTTGGACCATTGTCATGTTCCTCAATATGTTCCTGATTGTTTGATGTTGTTTCTATGTGGTGGGGTGCATTTTCCTGCGGGGGTAGGCCAGTGACATTTGGGATTTCCATTTACATGAGGGAGTGTGCTTGTTCTGGGACAATGTTTATTTTGGGTGTCTAAGTCTCATCAACACGGATGTTATAAGGTTTTCCAGCAGAACACCACATAGTAGCAATACGAGTTACACAGTGTATATCAATGATTTCAATGTTCCATTAATTTTTTTAGCAGTATATATTTTCAATGTATGGGTTCAGAATGTACAAAAATTTCAAAAAATGCTTTTTCTTTTTGTCATTGTGGATTGTTGAGTGAAGGTTGATGACCGAAAGAAGGGATTTTGTCCTTGCAAAATTACATCTACAACACAACACAGTGTGCAAAGGCTGAATGTGTCTGGATCTCCTACATTTCTATACTTTTCTTAGTTTCTATTGGAAAAGTTGACCAAAAACAGTTAAAGTAATACTCCAATAAGTAAATCAGTCTGTAATTGTTTCATTGCACCAGTTTCCTAACCTGCAGTGTGCACTTTGAATATTCTGTCAGGGATCAGTGAGTGAGAAACAAGGCTATGAGGTTTATTCTGGTTTTGAACATAATGGGGTACATATTAGATTATTTGTTCTGCATTTCCTCCATATTTCCTGAGAGAGAAGAGCAAAGTATGGATATACTGAACAGGTGAAACAGGTAGCATGTGGAATACTAAAGGAAAGTAAACTGTCAAGTTCAACACCATTGTACGTGGAAGTGGAAGTGGAAGTAAAGAGGAGATAGGATTTGGCGAATGTAATATCTGGGTCTGTGAGGATGAGAATTTTTCTTTATTTCCACTGAGTTTTAAGAAAGTTGTTTGACATCCAGATGTTGATGGCCTAAAAACAGCTGATGGGGAGGTGAAAGGAGGTGTTTAGCTTTGCACATGTGTAAAGCTCACTGTCGTTGGTGTAAAAATGAAACCACAATGATGATTAAAGAAGATAATAAATAAATGAATAAATAAAAGTGGCACCAACATTGATCCCTGAGGAACTCCCTCAGTAACTAAGGCTGATTCTGATCAAACACTCTTCCCCAAACTGTCAGATAGGCTGTAAACAAGATAAATGCAGTGCTGTTGACCCATGTGGCTTTACAGTGTTTCAGTAATAAGGAATGGGAGTTTATGTTTCTTTTACCTCACTTGGCTGAGGCGTTTCATGCACAGGTGATCAACAGCATCCAAAACCTGGATCTAATATTTACTTGCAGAAGCTAATCACGTTTATCTGAGATCATCCAGGTGGAAAACATACATGATCTTTACACAAAAACAGAATACTCAATCTGACGAAAACCCGATCATAACTATACTCATGTCTGTTTGAACACACCTATTAAAATCTGATCAGTAAACCAGTTTACCAGTCATTTCAGGGGACCAGTCAGCCAAAGTGTATTTAAAGCTCTTCGGGGCTCTGAGCCTGAGAATCTGACTTCAGGGACTGAAACCAAACAATCACTGTCGTGCCGCTCGCCGCCTGAGTCAACAAACACACCAACAGCAACACATGAACACACACACACTCCAGCCGTCGTGCGCTGCTTCCTCACATTCTGCTGCTCCGACATCCCTGCACTGCTCTCACTTGCAGCTCTCCCTCTTCACTTCTCTTCCACTGACTCCCTCTCTCTCTTTCTCTTGATTAATTACCAATTAATCACCAGCAGTCACAACTCGACGGCCAGTCTTTCTTTCTACGGGTCCTTCACTCTCTTCCTCCTTTTCTCCGACTTCCCTCCTTCTTCTGTGGTATTTCAGATGGCCCTCCTCCTCCTCCTTCTCTCATTGTTCTGGAATAAACTGGAGAATTGATCATTCACTGTTTGTTGGACTTGTTTTTCTCCGAATTTCACTATCCAGGGCACGAACAGCCCTCTTCTCTTTACATTCATGCTGTTGGGAACAGTGTGGCACCACAGACTCAGCGAAAACAAAGGCAAAACAACAAACACAAATAAAGGTGGTATAATATATTTATGGTAAAGGGAATGATGCACTTTGGTAAACGTGTGCACACACAATGCAAACCTAAGTCCTTACTGGTGTTATTCCTGCTAAAAGAAGCAGATTGTAGTAGACCGTCCTCTCCAGAGAGGTTACTTTTGCTATGATTTCCAGAAAAAGGAATAAAGGCTAGAGGTACTTAGCTGTCAAACAATAAGTGAAAACATTGTCGATGGGAGTGTGGCACATTCAGTGGAAAGACTTCCCGGTGCTTCTCAAATTGATGCAGCTTCATTTGTTTTGCATCCAGTCTGGTAGAGTTGCAATGAGAATTTTAAGATAATAAAATCTGTTCTTATTTAGGTTTTTGATTACATTTTGACTGTGAACATTTCACTTATTACTGGACATAGATCCCACTTTGACCTGATGATGGAGACCCAAATTCTCCAAATGGGGTTCTTATCCGTGGAGCCTAAGGTTGTCTGGTTTTGGCCGCAGAGTTTTGGAGCTGTTACTGAATTTGAAGAAAATATTTGAAAATATCCTTGGCCTTAAAATCATTTTCAGTGGTAACCAGTGAAGGGAGCACTGTACTGGTCTTGGTACCAGTAAAGGCCAATTCATGGTTTCTGTGACAAGCAGTAAAAGACAAGCACTGTTGATGACATTGGCACCCTAAAGCCATGCAATATGCACCCTCACTTCTTTTCTATCAGGCTGATTTCTGTGTTCAGCATCATGCTTTGTACTGTTCTTCCCATTCCTGTGCCAGTTTTCATTAAGGGCTCACACACATCAGATTCCTTTTTTGAGTTTTTAATGTAGTTCAGTCTTCAGGACAGAGTTATACCTTCTGTGTCTGTGGTACGTGAGGGTCTACGAAGGTCCTTGTGATATAAATCTCACCATCTCCCCAAGCCCATGAGAGTTCGTGCTGACCCATTTGCACCTGCGCTACATGGGCAATAGTGTGTATCCATGGAATAAATGATAAAATGTGACCTACATTGTATGAATGCAATAAAGTCTTCCAAGCAGACCTCTGAGGACTAAAAATTTGTATAAACACAACAACTGTGTATATGTGGGAGTCTGTATTCATGTTTGCAAGAGAGTGAAATCAGTGAGACTCTTCTTCTATCATGTTTTCCATAGAACATGTCTGCACATAAATCCAACACCTGTAGCTCATTCCACATCTTCAGATCCTCCAGAAAACGCTGGGCTTTCCTCCACTGCGATGCCCAACAGTTCCATGTCTTTGGTACAGCGACAATGATTCTTTGGCTTCTCCAGTGAATCTAGACCAGGGGTGTCCAATCTTGGTCCTCGAGGGCCACTATCCTGCATGTTTTAGATGTTTCCCTCTTCCAACACACCTGATTCAAATGATTAGCTCATCATCAAGCTCTGCAGAAGCCTGATAATGATTCTGATCATTTGAATCAGGTATGTTGGAAGAGGGAAACATCTAAAACATGCAGAATAGTGGCCCTCGAGGACTAGGATTGCCCACCCCTGATCTAGACTATTCTACCTCTAGTGACTTTGAGATTCCTAGTTTCCTGACTACTTGTGCTCTCCTGCATAGACCCTCCTGTGTGCCTTGTTGCCTCTAGTTCTACCTCGATCGCTCCACTCTGTTCTCCAGCTGTCCACCACCAAGCCAGCAGCCCTCAGCCTCCACCACCCCATTGAGACTTTTGTTACAATAAATCACCCTTTTTCCTAAATTCCTCTACGTGCTCTCAATCAATGTCCTAACCTAATCCACAACCTCATGGAACCGGCACCCATCCTGAAGTTTGATTAGTCCTAAAGGAGTCTCACTGTCGCATTTTGAACCAGCTCCAAGCACATGTAGATGGACTGTACATAAGGATAGATGATGTGTCACCACATCTTCCCACAGTGTGAAAATGACACCAAAATATATCAGACCCAGCCGCTGCAGTCTTCTGATCAGTCATTTGCAAGCAGAGTCTGTGCAGTAGTGAGCAGGTGGTGGAGACAAACACAGCTCTTGAACTTGAATGCTGCAATCCTAATTGTCTTGGACGCTCACTGTCATTGACCATTCCAACTGGTGAAATGATTAGTACCTGCTATCAACTACTTTTAAACATAGAGTGCTGTGCTCTTAGCTTAGTATCAGGGCCTGGCAGGTGGTGGAATCTTGAAATCATCTCTTCTAGGCAGTGTTTGATGATTGATTATGTCAGAAAAACAACCACATCATATCACCAGAACTAGATTCATGAGAGGTCGGATAGTTTGTGTAATTGTCTGTGACTCAGGTGTGCATGTGTTTGATTGTGTGTGTGTGTGTGTGCTGAGTCAGTTCAGCATTAATCCATGAAAACAGTGTGTGACTGTTCTGCTGGTTTTCCCCTTCAGTCACTGCGGAGGCACGAAGGGAAGGAAGGGTGTGTGTCCCTGACTTTGTATATGTATCTTATATATGTGTGAGTGTGACTGTGTGTGTGCAGGGGGGGGTGTAGCAGTGTCTGCAGACTGTCGAGGATGTGTGTGAGCGTGTGTGCATGTGTGTGTGTGTGTGCGTGCATGCTGGTGGGAAATGTAGCAGTGTTTCCTGATCTTGATAATGCTAAACATGGGTGGAGGAGTTGAGGCATATCTCTGTGCTCTCCAGTGTGTGTTTGTGTGTGTGTGGCATATCATTGTGACCATCGCCTTCAACAACAGAGGGAAGCGGTTCAGAGCAAAGGCCATTGTAGTTTTAATGTGTGTGTGTCTAAATGTGCACACAAGTGCTTGATAGTTCAAATCCAAGTAAATTTTAATAGGACAGAATAGGAATGTAGCGTGCAACCTGTTTTACATGTCAATATATGTCATGTGACCTGGATACAAATAATGTCATAATCAGCATGTGTGCTTTATAACATAAGACATCAGTGTGTCTGAACTTTCTGTGTCACTTTCTTACTATCATATCATCCTATCTTCATTTATTTTAACCAGAGTGTCAGATTTTAAATATGTTATTTATTCAGTCTCTCAAGAAATGTTTGCATTTACATTGCAATGTTTGCACACAGTTTCTCGATAGATGTACTAAATGCATTTACTTCCTTATAAAACATTTGGAAAGTCGATTTTATGTTAAAGTTTGAAACATTGTTTGTATTAGTGATTCCTAGTGAGAAGTCTTCTTCTGTGACTTGCTTTGTGCTAATTTGTTTGGTTTGCGACCGCTGAATCATGCTTCCTTTTCCTCTCAGTTGTTGCTGAGATGTTGGAAACCTTCCTCTGAGGTTTGGCTCCATGTCGACATGATTCATCACATCATTTCTGCAGAATTCTCCTGTTCTACTGCATCCCATAGGTGCTCTACTGGATTCAGATGTGCTGACTAAGGAGGACACTGAAGTCCACTGAACTCATTGTCATGTTCATGAAACTAATTTGCTTGGGGACAAGCACACTGGCTGCCTTGCTTGTTCAAAAGAGGAAGTGGACCGCTTTATCCAGGACACCTTGACCGACCCAATGAGGGAACAAGACCTCAAACCCAACAAAGCTCTTATCAGCCCTGCCCGACCAACAATGGAGTTCAACCAGAGGGAGCCGAGCCTGAAGGAGGCTGAGGAGGTCGTTAAGGCAATTTGCTCAGCATCTGCTCCAGGCCCAGTAGTGTACCCTACCCTACCTGGTCTATAAGCACTGTCCAGAGCTTCTCCTATGGAAGACCTTGAAGGTGATTTGGACAAGGGGGAGGGTTTCTGACCAATGGAGGTGTGCTGAGGGAGTCTGGATCTCCAAAGAGGAGAACACAAAAAGCAACAACCAGTTTTGGTCAATCTCACTACTGAGTGTTGTAGGGAAGGTGTTTTTTAGGTGGGATTCCTGGAGTCCCTGCCTGCTTGGAGCACAATGGTGTGGTCACACAGCTCATCAGAGAGGCCCATGAGAACAAGGGCGACCTAGTTGTCTTGTGGTTGGACCTGGCCAGCATCTACGGGTCCATACCTAACAAAATGGTCGATCTTGCACTGCTCCTCCACCATGTTCCCAGTAAAATCAAGGACATGATCCTGGATTATTACAATAATTTCAGGCTGAGAGTCACTTCTGGGTTGAAATAGTCTGGATCCTACAAGGACTTGAGAGCCTCACCACATGGGGTCTTAAGTTAGAGTTTTAAGCCCTCTAAGTCCAGGTCAATGGTGCTTAAGAAGGGGAAGGTGATTGACATGTTCTGGTTTTCAATTTCTGAAAGTGTCATCCCTTTGATCACAGAGCAAACAGTCAAGAGTTTGGGGAAGCTCTTTGACTCAACTCTAAAAGACTCTGCCACCATTCAGAAGTCTGACAAAGAGCTTGGAACTTGGCTCACCAAAGTTGACAAGTCTGGCCTGCCAGGTAGATTTAAAGCCTGGATCTACCAGCATTCCATCCTGCCCCAAGTCCTGTGGCCTCTACTAATCTATGCAGTACAACTAACACCAGTTGAGTTCTTCGAAAGGAAGATCAGTGGCTTTCTTCGGATGTGGCTGGGCCACTTGATCAGCAACAACATTCAGAACAACTTGTGGCAATCAGACCATTATTTGTGGCACAGAACTGTGAAGAGTGAGTATCAGAGTTAGTGTAGCTCCAGCCAGGCTGACCTCCAACCTTTCTCAGCAAAAAGTGTTTCTGTCTGCAGTTACCAATGCTCACTGGATGGTTTTAGTTTTTTTTTTTATCATCCTGAGTAACTCTAGAGACTATTGCAGTGAAAATCCAGGGCACCAGCAGCTTCACAAACACTCAAACCAGCCTGAGATTTTTTTGTCATTCTCATGTTTGATGTAAACATGAACTGAAGTGACCTGAACCAGCAGGTGTTTATGCTGAACTGCTGCCACATGACTGGTGTCACAGACCCATCCAGTGCCACCAGTTTAGCTTTATTAACATAAACTCAGCAGTTACTCCTGCTGTTGTTCTTTTTCTTCACTTTGTTCCAAAAAACACAATAAGATTTTTTCCCCAAAGAAAGCATAATGACACTTACATACAGTTAATTACTGATTAAATTAACTTTTAGTATTTGCATTTGTCTGCCTGCTGTATGCATGTGCGTTTGTGCCATGCATGTGTGCGTCTGCATTCATTGAGGTATTGTACGTGTACCCACATTTTTCTTGGCGCAGTGCATACATTTCGTGTGTGACTGTGTGTGTTTGTGTGTGATGGGTGGTGACAGGCGTAGGCTCTGCTACAATAAGAGCCTGTGTGGCTGCAGCAGGGGGCAGGAAGCACCAAGAGGGGCAGAAAGAGGGCAGAGAGGGGCAGAAAGTCAGGTCAAACACCCTGGGAGAGCTGGCCTGGGAAAGCTATGGGAACATGGGCAGGGAGGGGGTGATGGAGGAGCAGAGAGGGAACTACCATGCTGACTATATAACCTGAAGAACACACCAGTCACATCACAAAGTCTGAGTCAGTGGGAATGTTCCCCAAAGTGTAGATTTTTAGATTAAGAATCACATTTTTCCTTCCTTTTTGTGAACCTGAACACACTATAATATGTTAAGGCTGCCTCAACCTCATTGTTAATTTCTGTTTGCTGTGACAAGCAAAAAGTTTCAAGTTCTTAGGTTTAGTCTTAAACATTAAATTTTTTTGAGAAAAAAACTAAGATAAGCTGTGTGGCCTAAAGTCACGGCTAATAGCTACATAATTCATGAAAATTAGGTGTATGGAGATGAATGAACGTCATTCCTTATTAGATCTCTATATATAATGTACAATATATGTGGAAACAGACTTTAAAATGAAAAGCAGCTGAATTACGAATATTATAAAGACCATGGCTTAAATTAAAGACGACACTTGAACCAAAAAAAAAAATAGCATAAATGACCTTATTTAGCCCGGTCAGTGTAAAATATTGAAATAATCATTTTCTTAGTTTTTTTTCTCTTACAGTGAACCATCTAAAATATTTAATTAAATTTGTTCAGTTCTATTTATATAGCATCAATTAACAATATATGTCATCTCAGGGCACTTCTACATGTAATGCCAAGACTTTATCATATATTATTTGCAAGAGAAACCCAAGTAATCCAATCATTCCCCTTTGAGTGAGCTCTTTGGGAACAGTGGAGAGACATAACACCTCTTTAACAAGAAACAAACCTCCAGCTGAACCAGGCTTGGGGTGGGTGGCCATCTGTCTTACCCAGTTGGGGTGAGGCAAATATGAATTTTACTCCAGATTTTACATTTCCTTGTTCCTACGCTTCTTGTCCACTAGAATACCAAATTTCATTGTCATGTGTAAAAGAACTGAGGCTGTGATATGCACATGTTGCCTAATTTCGGGTAATGAACAGCTTGTTTCATATGTAAAAAAAATTGTAGACACCAGGGGATATCTTATCACAAAAATCAAACTCCACTTTTCGAGGAAAAAGGTTTTCATGTTATGAATTCCATTTTATGAATCAGACTCCAACAGGCGACAGTGGTGACATGCAGTTTTCTACAATAATGATCACAAGATGATGACACGTGAACAAACAGATGGCCCTGTTATCTCAGCAGTTTGGTGTTGAATCGAGGAGATAATCTTGGGTAAGCCTCCTCCGGCAGCTTGTGGAGATCAGGTCTGAAGGCGACTATCAGGATGTGTGATCTCTGATGACCGGTCCCACTGGTAAACTCCAACTAAACAATGACCGCCTCTCAGCAGCACCAAAGAATAACACTCTTTCACTGCAGGAACACACAATTATCCTTTTCTCTCTTCATCCACCGCATTCTCTCCCTCAAACTCTCTTAGTACTCCTTTCTCTCTTTTATCGGTCAAGATGTTAATCCACTTAAAAGTACAACTTTTTACACAAAGAAATCCCTCTTACTCTTTTTTTACGAGTGTTAAACACCATCAAAGCTCTTCTTGTGATCTGTAAATATAGAAATTAATGGGAAAGGAAGAAATGGGACTTTTCTGCTGTAAAAGTTCCTTTCCTGTGTTTCTCAGAGGCCTTTTTCCAGATCAATCGCTGGTCAGCCAACAGTCACCTAGCTGGAGGAAGATAACCTCCAACCAAAATTTGTTATGAAAGACATTTTGAAGAGAGTGTCCTTTTCTCCATTAGCTATGGGTGAAATAGGAGCCATAAGTGGGAAAAAAATACAAATTTCTGTAAAATTATGATGGTTAAAATGCCAAAAGAAGGATTGTGATATATAAGTTTCTAATGAAGTCAAGCCAAACTTTAAAAGTCCAAGGAATGTGTCCAGTTAAACTAGTCAAGTGTCAGCGATTGATTTCTATACAAGTTCACAGCGAGTCACCTGATTGAGATTTAAGGGATCTGGCCTTATTTTGTGCCTCTCAGGTTTTGGCATTGCATTCGACTAATCTTCTTGCAATATTCAAACTAACAACCATCATTCACAAAAACATCACGTCCGGAAAGTACGTCTGTTCTGCTGTGTTTCAGTTCATCAACGATGTTCAGAGACTCTTCTGTTTGTCAGTGCATTATAAAAAGTTAAGGAACCATGGTGTTAAAGACTGAGTAGTTTTCATGAGATTCCCCAACATTAACTGTTCTTCCCATCAGCAGCAACGAAAGACATTTCTTTGTTGAAGTTAAGGCAGCTGTGTTCCCAGAATCAAAAACTCATAAAAGGTTGTACTGGTGAATCATCTCTGCTGCAACGGGAACTGAAAGGAGAATCTCTAAAAGCTTTATTGGGAAAGTGTAAAACAGAGAACAATATAAGAAGTTGTTTAACACTGAGCTATTGTGAGAGCTACTTAATTTCCTCTTCAATAGGGTTCATTCTTTACAAAGATTTACTTTTCATATTGACAACCCAGGGCTGCGTGGTGGCTCGGTTGTTAGCACCATCGCCTCATAGCTAGGAAATCCCAGGTTTGCGGCCCGGGTAGGAGGCCTGGGATCTTTCTGTGCGGAGTTTGCATGTGTGGTTTTTCAGCGGGTCAGCCTCCCACAGTCCAAAAACATGCTGAGGTTAATTGATTATTCAATAATCAATTGATTATTCAATGAGAATGTGCTTTGATGTCTCTCTCTATGTGTAGCCCTGCGATAGACTGGCGACCTGTCCAGGGTGCCGTCACCCGAGGGGGCTGGGATAGGGTCCAGGCCCCTCCGCGACCCTACAGAGGATTAAGTGGTGTATAGATAATGGATGGGCAACCCAGGGATGTAAGTCTGTCAGCCTCAAAGACAGATCTCTTCACTCCTCATTGCAAAAAAGCTATGTTGTTCCACCATCTCAGATTTTTGTTCAGAGTTAGATTCAAAACACTTGGCAGGACTTTTAGAATTTTTAGACCAGTGAATTCTTTGTATTGTCACACTCAAAAAAACATCTTACCCAAGAAGCCATTTCAAGTGTTCAGGGTCTCCAGAAATATATCTCCCACAGCCATGAAAATTGGTGAGATCACACATAAAGCTGACTGACTAGATAGCTAATGCCAAATATACATATATCACATATATATCATCTAATATATATATATCATATATATATGGGATGTATCTATATTTCCTACTAAAATACCAGCTGTTGTTGACATTCCACTAACTTTTAAGGCCTCTGACATCAGTAGAGTTTGATGTGTGGAGAGTATGGCAAGGCGAGGTTCTAGTTTTTTGCTGTTTTGAAATGCCAAAATGGTGATGTGGACTAATTCATAGGACCACAAAAACTGGTGTGCATAGGTTTCTACGTATTGTTATATGTATATTATATGAACAGAGAAACTGGTAATATTTCAAGTCACATCACATCAAATCTTAAGTTTACTGAAACGCATCATGGCAAGTGTTACATCAACAAGACAAGTGACACAGGATATCAATGGTACTGAAAGTAGCAAGAAAAAACTGCAAGAGTCATCATTCCTCAGTGGATTTACATTTTATTTATTTGCAGGAAGGAAATTCTCAAAAGTTATTACTGTCTGTCTGTTGGTCCCAATATCAAGTTTGTATTGTTTGTACTGTCTTCTCCTCCTTAGAGTAGTTGTAGCTGGGATGGTGACAGCAATGGAAAACATCAGATGGAGTCCACCTGAATGGTACAGTTGCCCCACTTGATGCATAAACTTAACACGAACATTCTGCTCCTCTTAATCCTTGTTAATGGTGAATTTAATCACCTTTTTGCTGTCACACATATGGACTGCATTGCTCAAGTGGCCTCCATCTAATGATTTAAAAATTCTCAGAATACTTGCAAATCTAAACACACATTTGCACGTATCTGTACATATTAATTCACCGAAATCAAGTCGAACTTAACCTATCACAGATATCACAACTTCCCAACCCATTTGTAATAAATATTGCTCTTATTATACCAAATACATATACATATATACCATATACCAAAATGTTAAGAGCTGCCTTAAGTTACCATGAAGAATGCTAATTTCAATAGAAACCATAACTTGTAGCAGTGGATGATGTTTCTGAGAATCTGAGTTCTGGTCACACTAAAATATTACTGAAGCTGAAGGGACTTTCCCAGCAGCAGTTCTCCCATCGAACACACACACACACACAAAGATAAAGTGCTGGGAGAGTTGGGGGAGTTGGGGATCAGCTGACCGTGTGTGAGAGTGTGCGTCGTGGACAGTCTGAGATGGGCGAGGAGGTCTTTCCCACACCCACTTTCTCTCTTTAGAAAGTGCCACAAATGTCAACACACACACAAACGCACACACAGACTGCGGCCCCCATCAGTGGAACGTGTGGGGTCGGGAGGCCACAATGAGCCGGGTCACGTTCCTGAGGAGGAGAATGTCTGCAGGCTGCTGAACCAGGGGAACGAAGAGCTGATCTGAGGTCTGCAGCAAAGTTCCCATGTTGTCACTGCTGCTGAAAATGCTGCGAGTGAAGATCCCATCCAGACTGACAACGCCGCTGCAACAAACTTGCTTTGTAAATCTTTTTATCCTGTTGAATGTTATGCATCAAAATTCCTTGTATGTGAAAACCTGCTTTGCAACAAAATTGATTCTGTTTCTGACAAAAATACAGCCTTTCACACCCATTATGAGATCAGTGTTGGTGTAGCAACAGTGTAACAAATGCATAACCATACCAGGTAATATACGGAAGCCCTAAGCGGCCATGGTCCAACTTAATTTTTCCGTTATCTCGTGATAACGAAAAAATTATCTTGTTTTCTCGTGAAAACAAAATCGTTTTCTTGTTACAACGACTTAATTTTCCGGTGAGATACAAAGCGAAACCAACCCACCAGACCAGAGGGTGCTCTGCCACCGCTGCACACTACCGACTCTTCTGGTCTAGCGTGTTTTGGATCATATCAAGCCTGTTGCAGGGGAACGCACCATCTCATCTGATAGTAATCTAAGTTTTGAGCAGCACATCATGTTTGTATCACCTTTGACGTACTTAAAAAATCCTAACTTTTAGACACAGAGACACACTTTCATCTCATCACGCCTCGATTACTGCAACAGCCTTCTTATCTGCCTGAACAGTACATCTATTGACTGACTCCAGACTGTACAGGACCTCAGCTACCAGTTTTTTAACTCCTTATACTATCTCCCAGTATGTTTTAGGATAGATTTGAACATTTATCTGATGACTTGTAAGACCCTTCCTGACCCTTCATCTTCTCTCTCTTATATCTCTCACCTCATTACTGTAGCTTTGAGATGCCCTATTGTTTATTCCAGGGTGTTCCTTCATGATTTTATGACTTGTTGCTTTAATTTATCTGCCTTATGAAGAACTTTGTAACTTGAATTTTAAAACGTTTTCCATAAATGAAGATTATTATTACTATTATTGACTCCTGCTTCTATCTGCATAAGGCAGGGGTGTCCAGTCCTGGTCTTCGAGGACCAATGTCCTGCATGTTTTAGATGTTTTCCTCTTCCAACACACCTGATTTAAATGATCAGGATCATTATCAGGCTTCTGCAGAGCTTGATGGTGAGCTAATCAGGATAGTGGCCCTCGAGGACCAGGATTGGACACCCCTGGCATAAGGTGTCCAGTGTACGTTTCAGACTTTGATTGACACGCATCGACTGACACTCTGCAGCCGGTATGTGTGTGTTAAACCTAAGCTGACTCGTGTCATAAAATCCCTGAAAATTTTTTCCAGATTTGCTTTAACAGCTTGATTTATCTGACAAAGGTGCTGCTGAGCACTTATGAAATTCTCCACACATTACAGTTATGAGCAGTGTGTGTGTGTGTGTGTGTGTGTGTGCGTGTGTGTGTGTGTGCATTCTTATATAAGTAGTAGGAATGTGTGTGTTGTGTCAATCTGATATAAGTGTTAAAGCTTCCTGAGGTGAGACTAATGTTGAACAGGATGTCTGAGAGAACACAGCAGCTCTCACTGCAAACATCAACTCTCACACATACTGACATGAAGAGAGGGGATTTTTGTTTCAGTGACAGGTGGTGAAGATGATGAACAACATGGTGCAGTGCTTTTTTTTTTAGTTATGACTCAAGAGAACCATAGTGAGAAGGACTATAAATGTAAAACTAGGCAGAGAAAGCAGTGGCAGCTACTGCACAGCCATGATGATGATGTTGATGCCTTGAGCATTAATAGAAGTCGAGGGAAAATTATTTCTGGCATTGGGTAAGAAACACGTTGACACATTTGCGGCTTCTCAGATGGCAGGAAAAATACCATTTTAATTCAAAATCTTCAGTTAAGTACACTGAAGGGGTTGTCATACACTGTGAAATTTGCACATTAAATTCATACTAAACACCAAAAATGTTGTGGTAGAGCGGAGGCCATACGGTACTTCAATGAATGTATTTCCCTAAACAACAACCCTGTGGGACCTGTGGTTATTAGTATGATTCCAAGATATTTATTTAATGCACACATCATATCTAACTTTGTCAGAGATAAAAGAAAAAAAATGAAGTTCTTATTTCAGTTGTTGTCCTTTTGGTTTACTCAGTCAATAAACCTTCATCAAAACAGAGACTGAAAAGGATCCTTATTTATCAGATGTTTGCTTTGCTACAATTTCTATCTTTGACATGCAAATTTTAATTTAAAATATTTTTAAATATTTTGGGGGGAGTTTTTCCATTTTTAATGACAGGGAAGAGACAGGGTGAAAGGGGGTAGAGAGGGGAGAGAGACATGCAGCAAAGGGTCGTGAGCTGGACTCGAACCCGTGACCACTGCCATGACCACTGCTGGCAACCTGTACCTACATGGTAATGCCCTGACTCAGTGAGCTATACGGCAGCCAAATATTTTCTATTTTAAACGGGAAACTATTCGATGTACATGGACATGTAAGTTGTTGTTCCACTTAACGTCTTATAGAACTAAACTGACACAGTTAAGTGGATTTACTGTTTATCACTACTTGAGTGGCAGAATAAGGACGTTTTTTAGCCATTTATCAATTAAATTTATCTTTCCATTTCAATAACCTATCCATTTCTTTAAGTCATTTAAACCAGGTGATTATTTAATATATCACAAGAGGTTGTCCATTCCTTTTATTTTTTTCAACCATTTATCCATTAGTCAGTCATTTCTGTAGTGTACCTCATTGGTAGCTTTAAATGTAATGTGTTACATACATGTTTTCTTTTTTGCTTTTCCACTGGCATGCTTTCAAGGAATCACAATGTTCACATGACTCAATATTTCTTTGATGAAAATTTTTGATTTGATGAGATTTCTTTTCCTGCTTTCCAAGAATGCAAATACCCCTGTTTAAGAATTACTGAGCGAGAAAATAAAGAAAAAAGTGGTCACGTGTGGACAGAAAAGACTCAGAGATTCATAAATGATGTATTAAATCAATGAAAATAAATGACTATAAAATACATTTCTGTCCTTTCAGGCAATAAGAAGCAATAAAATGCCACAGCTGTTCTTTTATTCATCTTGCAGCTCATGAGGATGTTCACACGCCTGATAGTAACACTCACAGACACATTGGTGCAAAATTCAAATGTGTTGGATGTCAGTATGAAACACACACTCAGCGGCCCTCCTGTACGCAAATAAGGACCTTATAAAAGCTCTTAAGTCTGTGTGAATTTCCAGACTGGGTGTTGGCCCTGATAAGTTCAAAACCAGACTGAACATATCAGTGAGAAGGATGACTGTGGGCGAGAGAGATAAGAAAAGAATGGAAGAAATCCACACCGCCTCTCTCTCCTGTTTTTTCCCGTGATAATTGATTACAGTGTGAAAAAACAAAAAACATTAACCTCAGAAATAATGATCCTCATTCGAGACTTATTTTCTAACGTGTCCGTTGCGATAAAGGTACAATTAATACTGTAAAGATACTCAAACCTTCATTGCAAACTCAAAAATATTTAAGGTAAATGCACAATTAGATGGAAACCATGAGACGAGGGAAGTCCCACCAGTCTGTCCACCGTTCATGATCTCTCGTTTGTTGTCAGATTGTCTTTGCCATCCTTTCCCCCCCTCTTTGACCTCCAGTCCTTTCACCACGACTACTTAAGGCAGATGGCCACGGTGTCATTTGAGTTGCTCTGTTCCCACTGCCAGTCGACAGTTTAACTTGAACTTGAGCTCATTGTAATGTAACAGTTAGCTATTCTAGATCAGCTATTCCCATGTCTCGCCAAATAGCATGTAGCTGTTGGGTAAACCTGTTAACACTATGAAGGGAATCCTGATCTCCAGTGATCACAAGCTACTAAATTTGACATCTATAGCTACAACTAAACCAGAGTTGTTAGACTTAATGGAAAAAGCAAAAACATATTGTAGTCAGTGTTTGAAAAATTAAGAGTGGAAATTGTTGAAGATGGATGTAGGGAGGTGGAGAGTTTCTCACTGACATTGTTGGTGCTGAGCCCTGGATGGCTCCGACCCAGTTTAACCCCTGTTTTACCAGAGTCCCTGTTTGGTACCGTAGGAATGTATGATCTCAGGGTGTGGCAGAGGTGGTGAAGCTGATGACAGGCATTTTTCAATCTGGTTTTTAACGTTCACATCTCTCTCACGTATAATGCAGATTCCTGAGGGTTCCTCTGAGCTCCTAAGTGTGTGTTGACGTGTTTGCAGATTAGAGCCCTAAGCCTCTCCGACACTCCTCCACCTTCCTCGCTGCTGGGAACTCCTCTTCTTATTCACTCTGCTCTCCTTCTCCTCTGATAAAATGAAGGGTCGTTCACTGAGGTGACTTGGTCAGTTTATACAATGATAATACGCAGCTATGCAACAAGAGCTTGTTATCATATTTGTGTGTTTAAAATTTAATTTTTGTCAAACCTCTAATGTAAAAACAATACTGTAATATATAACTTGTTGCTATAAGTCGTAGATCTGCCTTAAAATTGAAGGTAATTTAAAGCTTTGCCTTGATTTGGTTGATTGAGATTTGTTAATTTATTCAAATTGATAGAGACACTAGTAAATTTATGAACAGAAATTACCTTATTTCCATCAAATTATAGCATATATAACACATAAACATATATTTCTTGTTTGTTTGTTTTACAGTAAACCTACTAAAACATGATTTAAAATTTATAAAAGTCTTTTTTTGTATGTTTGTAAGTTCCGAAGTCTTAAAAGTTGAATTAACTTGACATAACAAAATGACTGATAAAAGACAAGTTGCTTCCACTGAATTTCCACATGACGTTTTACAGGTTTCATGTCAACTGCTGTGACATTCAACGCTAAACCCATGGGAATTTTCAAATGGAAAACATCCAGATTAAACTCATTCAACGAAGTAAAAGATTTAATCATATTTGCATGATTGCAAATTTGCAACAATTCATCCAAATAAAATGACAAACGTGTTTAAAACTGACCCTTACAAAGTCATGACAAATATAATTGAGCTAATGTACCAGTTTCTGCTTTCCACTGTCCTACAAGCTGAAAGAACCACTTCCTGGTCCTTTCTTTAGCCATTGTTCTTAACAGTGTTTCAGCTTTCCTTCTCTATCAGTCTGGATAAGGTGACTGCTGTTTAACTTAACCTTTATTTAGAGGAGAGGTGGAGGAAAGGTCAGAGGTCGAGTGTGTGTTAAAATGAGTCAACACGTCGATAACCTTCAGTGTTTGTCTCTTGGTCACCCTCCAAATACTCTTAGTAATGTTTATTATCAACTGCTCAGTCATACAAAAAGTAAACATTTAAGATGTATACCCAAGTCAGAGCAGATTTTTTCACTGCCAGACTTTTACACTTTGAGGCCGATATAAATATCACAACACACACCTCCTTCTGCATCGTGTCCTGATGGGAAACGTGGGTCAGATGATAGGAAGGAAGTGGAGTAGTGCTGCACCTGCAGGCTGGTAGTATGACGCTCCCAGAGGACGTGTGTGCAGGTTTCCTTCATCACAACAATAGACTATTATATCCTGAAACAACAGACATTCATACAGTCTGTCGGAGTGCATTAAAGGCTGGTGATAAATTTCTCTTCACCCACAAACACACACTGACCTCTTTCACAGGTGCCAATAACACGCTCCTATGTTGAAAACTTGCAGTGTTACCGCTTCGGGGGGTTTCAGAGAGTCAAAAAAGCTTTTTCATCCTAGCAAAAATCATTAATCTCCTGTTATGTAGGACGTATTCAGTGCTGTAGCACAAAGTTACCTTTGCTAGCTTCCTTGTTGGTCTACCACCGATGCTAACCTCACATTAAACAGTGCCACTCTGAAACTCTTATTATTTTCCCAATGTACTAAAGTCATACTGTTTTCATGATGTGAGCTGAGGTTGGCTATTTACTGCTCACACCACAGTTAGCGCTACAGTTAGCGACAATGCTAAAGTCATCGACAACTGGGCTCTATCGTTAGCATGGGTTTTACAGAGATCTGAGGCTGAAAGGAACCAAACAGCCTAAACAGAGAGGGGAGTCTGTGGCTACCAATAGGATAGCCCCCTAATCAGCCCTTTCAGCCGTTCTGTTTCCAATGTGGCGAAGGATCCAACAGCTTCCACCATTATGCCAACGAGTTACTGGACACATTCTGTAAACATCTAGGAAATAGAAAAACTGAGATTTGCTAGCTTATATGCTGAATATTACGTCATAGAGGGAAATGTTTGTGAGGAGAAGACTTCAACTCAACAAAGACATTGAGATGCACGGAAAATGGCGCCTTTCCAAATATATCAGCCTTGCTTTCTTCGAGTTTAACCAATCAGCGTTGACCCTGCACAGAGCAGGGTAGGTACTTTAATCTCCCCAAAAAACGGCCCTGGAAGAGGTTCTGCAAGGGCGGTCAGAAGAAACAAAGATTTGATAATAATAGTCTATACTTCGCTCTCTGCATTTGACCCATCCATACTAGGACCAATGGGCTGCTGCGGAAGCGCCCAGGGAGCAGTCAGGGGTTAAGGGCCCTGCTCTGGGGCTCACCGTGGTGGTGACTCAGCCTCTTGCCAGTCGGGGGACGTTAGCCGGCGACTCACCGATTACAAGTACACTTCACAAGCCACTAGGCCACCACTGCCCATTTAGACTGCCATCAGACTTAGACTACAGAAAACACGTAGGGCTTGTTTCACTGTCATTTGCCAAATACATCAAAGTCAAACTGAAAACTATTGCAGCCAATAAGACCAGTCTCCATCTTTATTTATTTTTCTTTACGGGGCGGCTGTGGCTCAGGTGGTAGAGCTGGTTGTCCACTGATCGCAAGGTTGGCGGTTCGATCCCCGGCCCCTCCACATGCTGAAGTGTCCTTGGGCAAGACACTGAACCCCAAGTTGCTCCCAATGGTAG
Source organism: Dascyllus trimaculatus (assembly GCA_024666655.1). Lineage (NCBI taxonomy): Eukaryota > Metazoa > Chordata > Actinopteri > Pomacentridae > Dascyllus > Dascyllus trimaculatus. The sequence continues at coordinate 10,780,181 of CM045455.1, read as the reverse complement.
ATTAGCGCCTTGCATGGCAGCTCTGTCGCCATTGGAGTGTGAATAGGTGAATGCGAAACACATTGTAAAGTGCTTTGGATACCACTAAGGTAGAGAAAAGCGCTACATAAGTGCAGACCATTTACCATTTTACCATGTCGCAAAATTTGTTGTAATAAAAGCTGTTTTTTCATGACAAATTTAGTGGGAACAGTTGGCAAACATTAAAATTTTAAGAAGAGACATGATGCTATCGGTGTTGATCTTTTTGATGAGTGCAGTTAAAACCAGTCCTTCGTGTTAAATTTTTAAAATGTAATTAGTACAACCATTTAATCAGGAAAACATGAACGGGCATATCTGCTGAATGAATGTATGAAGCACTACATTTATGAACTTCACAAGACTACTCTGAAGGTGGTTGGGGTGTTGAAGATTATCTGTATATAAACAGAATTAGGAGGCAGGGATGCTTCAGTCAATGTCATTTGGGCAGGATGCGTTTAGCTTTGCACAAACAATAAAGGTCACAGGGAGCAGCTCATAAAAAACACCTCAATCATCAATCATTCAAGGTGTGTGTTCACTGAGAGAGTTGTTTTCTTAGTTAATCCTTTTTACCAAGAGGAATTAATAATCTTATCATCATCTTTGATAAATGGAATCACACTGTCCATAAAGGACGAAATATCATCCAAACAAGTACACAGTTTGTTTCGATCATTTTTATACTTGTTGGGTTTCTGCAGTTGTGAACATGGTCACATGTTGGTTGGGTCTTACGTGGAGCCTAAAATGTGTTTCTGCATGGGCTGTGATGACAAACAGCATCTATCTAAAGTGCAAGGAGTTTGAGAGTTCCTCCTGGAGTGATAAGATGGCACATGGGCATACAGTATAATCAGCTGCTAAAATGCTTTTTCACTGATCGATATGACATGAATCTGTACCAGGACTCATCTCTGCAGGAGGCTTTTGAATTTTTGGACAGATGAGAAGTGACGTAGAGTATTTACCTGCTCCGACTTGAAGGTTTTTATTTAGCTGTCGGCTCTGTTTGAATGGTTGTTTGATTAGTTTGAACTTCGTTGCTTTTATGGCCGTACTAGATCAAATCTGACGTTTCCAAAGTGTTCTTCAAACCTGAAGAAGTACATTTTTGAAAAGGTACCCTTCACCTCAGTCCATGCGTCTCATGAAAGAAAAAACTGTTTGCAACATTTCTTTCTTTGTGGCCATATCACCTTGTGGATGCCCGATCCCACAGATCTCAGAAACTAAGTGTGGTTGGGCCTGGTTGGTACCTGGATGGGAGACCGTGAGGGAACACCAGGAAGCCTGGGTGGACGCAGTGTAAGAGTGAGTGGTTGGTGGTGGTTGGAGGGGTCGATGGCGCAGACTGGCAGACTCACCTCTGTCAGTCTACCCAAGGGCAGCTGTGGCTACAAATGTAGCTTACCACCATCAAGTATGGAGTGAATAAATAATGCAATGTAAAGTGTCTTTGAGTGCCTAGAAAAGTGCTCCATAAAACCAATGCATTATTATTATTATTGTTTAGAATTTCAGTGTTTTAATTTTTTATGGTCAGTAAGTCTTAAACCGATGTAACTGTATTCTGTATATAATTATAATAGAAGTATAATGTGACAGTTGAAGGATCTTTAGATACGTGTGCTGGTAAAGTCATGGGGTGTGTGTGTGTGTGTGTGTGTGTGTGTATGTGTGTGTGTTTGAGCAGTACGTCCTGTGGGAACAAGGGGTCGAGTGGTGTGAGGTCCGAGGCGTCGTAGCGACGGACGGGCGGCGAGCACCGTCTAACTGAGAATAATACACCACTTCCTCCCATTCTCTCTTTACACACACACACACACACACACACACACACACACACACTCACACACAGCTTCCAGTCATGTTCTCTTGTTCCAAAAGGATTTCCGACTCACGGCCCGGCGCTGCGGCCCAGCGTTCCCTGAGATATTAGCCTCCACACACACAGATATTCCTCCCTCGACACTCAGGGTTTCCTGCTATAGGATGGCCCTGCTTGTCCTGCATGACCCCTGACACCAATAAACCTCTGATATCACCAACACTGACACACACACACACACACACAGAAATACTGGCAGCAGCATCTTGTCCTGCAATAATGCTTCATTACATTGATATCAGAGGTTCTGGTCAGTTCTCGAGGTATTCTTGATTTGAGGAGAACTTTCTCTCAGCTGCAGAGAAGCCGGGATACTGAGTGAGGTGAGAGGAAGTTAGCTTTTCTAGTTAGTCACCAAGTTAATCAGCAGTATAACCCTTAAGTCTGGGGCTATTTTCAGGATTTCCACCTGAAAAAACATCCTCAGATTTACCAAGTAACAGCTCCACAACTGTGGCGTCAAACTGGTGGATCTCTGGCTCTACGGGACAGAGACAGAAAATGAAAACCAGCCTTAAAACAATGAGCTTTTTATTAAAGATTGTATTAAATCCTCATCTCTACCAAATCTGATGCAACAGAAATGAAGCACAACATCTATTTTAATTGCAGTGGGCACCAGGAGGCTTCTTCATTTAAATAGCCGTGTCTTTTATTAACAGATAAAGTCAGGTATGCTAGTGCAGGGACGTCTAGATTGGAGAGGGTAGGTAGTAAAATGCAGGAAATAAGATCAACATCTGAATTTGGAAACATCAGATTCCTCCTTGATGTTAAATGTAACTAATTCACAAGAGTAAATCTGCTTTGAGAGCAAAGTAATACTACTTAAATTAAGTTATTTATCAATCTAATTGGGAAATGTTTTTAAAGAACATACCTTACGACTCTTAATCAGCCCGTTTTCTCCATGTGAAGTACTTGTCAGATGGTTGGACAGATTGGGAAGCCTCCTCCACTCACACTTTTCCGACATCAGATTTTTGTAGCTTTCAATAACTGACAATACGACGTTTGGCAAACTGTGTGGTGGTGAAAATTGATAGACAGAGACTGAATTTATACAAATTTTCTGTTCATTTCCTGTGAATTATGACTGTGAGTGTCTGAAAACATGTGTAGTCATCCCCATATTTAACAAGCTTTCTTGGTGGACCACTCGTCTTTGTTGCCAACCCTGGCATTATAGCCTACATATGGCCATGTGCAGATACAGTGATCCCTCGTCTATCGCGGGGGTTAGTTTCTCAAAGTAGCAACCTTATATTTATTCTATTATAAATATTAAGGCTTTATAGACCCTCCCCACACTTTTATTAACCTTTCCCACACTCTTATAAACACTTCCTATGCTCTTAAACACTTTCTACACTCTTAAACCTTCCACCAAGAGGAGCTTTACAGACGCGTCCGATAATGGAATTAGCTACGCAGCGATCCACTTAAAACGCCTACTTCGGAAAAAACTTTGCCATATTTTAAACACACTGACACTGAGGACGTCCGGCTGCCTACCAGGAAACTGATAATGACTGATGATGAATTGATGATGTTATAGGTAATCCTACAGGCTGTCACCGGTTCTCTGATGGTTATTTCCAGTAAACACTCACCGTGTTGGACCACAGGTTCTGGCTGGCTTCCATCATCGCCAATCAATCAGCGACCGACTAGTTCAAGTGGAAGCGGCCATAGCTGCGTTTTCCATACATGCGTCTATTCATCTGCTGTACTCTATGTATTTTACGTACACTTTAAAAGTCCGTGCTACAGGGAGACCGTGAAAAGTGAACCGCGATATGACAAAAACGACTGTACATACACACCTGGAGAATACAGTAATAGCAGGTAGCAGTTGTGTATCCCTGTGTATCACGTGCTGCTGAAACATGGATCAAGAGAAAATCTGTGGTCAGAGATACATAGAAGGCACTAAACAGAGAAAAATACTTTTCTGGCTGATGCCACAGAGTGTATTAAGATATAATGAATTTTATTTACACAGTCTGCAGGTGATGGTGAGGACAGAGGTGAGGAAGTGAAAAGGTAAAGAGACTCATTTATTCTTTTTTGGACAAAGGCTTAGAGACATACTGAATAATATTTCATAGCCAGTCCAGCAATAAAAATGATTGGTTAATATTCAGTATGCTCAACAAACAAGTGAACATGGTTCTGACAAAAGGGAACGGATGGAGGAGCAGCAGAGATCCAATTAGAGTTTCACTATTGAATATTAGTAAATATGTGCACAACATATCATTTATATGATTGGGTTGGATTACATTTATTGTTGCATTACAGTAACTAGAATGAATGGCAAGTATGTGTTGGTGAGATTTGGTGTCGGGGACAATTTCTTTAAGTGAACTTTGAATCTTTGGTTTCTGTTCGACACTGGGAGGTAAACTTTGGAAAATAAGTTTCATCGTTTTACATTTGAGCCTATTACAAACAATAAAAATGAACAGATTGTGTGTCTTAGCTCGACTTCTGTGTATCAAATTAGCAAATTCACAAGCTGCGTTTAGTTGCCTGACAACTCTGGTGTTCACTGACAAACTGACACAACATTTAAATGGCAGGTGGAGTTTATTAGTTTATATTTTACATTCTATATCAGGTAAAATCCTAAAATATCATCGCAACATCCTCTTTTCTTTTCTCCTGTCTTTGCTACTTATGTCTTCCTTTTTCCTGCATTCCTCTTCACCTTCCTGTCCTTATTTCTTGTCTTTCTGCCCTCAGTTTTCCCCCTTTTCTCCCTTCCTTCATTAACTGATCGACAGCATGAAAATCCCACACAGATTTCAACCAGCAGCAAAGACAGGAATGGAGTTCCACCTGTGTGTTTGGAGCAGCCACCAGCTCTAATGAAGGGCTCACTGTGTGGAGGGACTCACAGTTGTGTTACAGCAATACTGTGAGATAAAGAGACTCTGGTATATTTTAGTGACCTGGACAGAAAGAGGAGGAGGAGCTCAGCCAATGAGAGGGTGCTGACACGTCTATCTGAAGTTATCAGCTAGAAGAAAGAGCAGATAAATGGTGGGAAGGTGTTTATGTCTGTCTTTGTGAAGACCAGTGTGAGTTTTAGTCCATGTGAGGAAGTTTTGGTGGTTCGTCGCTGTGGGATAGACTTCAAGGAGGCTGATTGAGGGTTTACACTTAGTTTCAGGGTTCAGGTTTAGGTTCAGGGTCAGGGGTCTGGGAATGTAGTGTGTCAGTGGTGGGACCCACAAAGATAGGTACGGATGTATGTGTGTGTGTAGGTACATTATAATTCCTGCATTAAATCCTTGTTGTATTGCTAAAAGATTAGCAGGTGTGAAAAGACAGAAGCTTCTATGTGTGTGTGTGTGTGTGTGTGTGTGTGTGTGTGTGTCTGGCCTCTCTCACACGATGATTGGGTTTCAGCGAACACAGCCAGGAGCTGTGGGAACGTCTGACACACACATGCACACACACACACACTGGCCCTTTTCAGACATGTAATACGTAACTTTTCTGGCTCCATCGGTCCGTTACAGTGTCATCCAGACATGGCATGGAGGGATTACTGAACGGGAGCAGTGCACACAGGGTCCGATGGGCTGCCTATGGAGGGGTGATTGGCAGTGTTGGAAAGTTAAACAACTACAAAGAGACGTGAAACAACAACAGACACACAAAAGGTGGAAATTACAACTGAAAACAGCCAGAAAGATGTGAGAACATTAGTGACAGATACAAGGTGAATACAAATTGTAAAACGTCAAATTAAACAGAGATTGAAGGACTGAAATTACACAAAATCATCGCAAAAAGTGAGAAAACCACTACAAAGAGACCCAAAACCATGGCAAAAGACTAAAAAGCCACTACAAGGGCATAAAACCACCACAGAGACACAAAACCTCTATAGTCACAAAACCACCACAAAGAGACAAAAAATACCTACAAAAAGACACTAAATTACCACAAACAGGCACAAAACCACCACAGAGGAACACAAAACAATGGCAAAGACACACAAAACCCCCATAAAGAGACTCAAAACCACCACTTAGAGTCACAAAACCACCACAGAGACACACAATGTCATAATGCATGTGTATATTTTAGATACAGTGACAAAACCCACCACCAAGAGACAAAAAACATCTACAAAATGACACAAGATTACCACAAAGAGACATAAAACCACCACAGAGAGACAAAAAAAGATTACAAAAAGACATTTAAAAAACAAAATAAGACCCTAAACTATCACAAACACTTACACTAAAATTTACAAGGAGACGCAAAAAAAAAAACACAATGTATGCGTGGGTTTTAGATACAGTCACAAAACCCACCACCAAGAGACAAAAAACATCCACAAAATGACACAAGATTACCAAAAAGAGACACAAAACAACCACATCATACAAAACAATGACAAAGAGACGCAAAACCACCACAGAGACAAAACACATCCACAAAATGATACAAGATTACCAAAAAGAGACACAAAACAACCACAACATCATACAAAACAATGAGAAAAGAGACACAAAACCACCACAGAGACACAAAACAACAACCACAAAATGATACGGAATTACGACAAAGAATCACAAAACCAAAACAGAGACACACAATGCCACAATGTATGTGTATGTTTTAGATACAGTCACAAAACCCACCACCAAGAGACAAAAAACATCCACAAAATGACACAAGATCACTACAAAGACACTCAAAACAACCACAAAGTCATTCAAAACAATGACAAAGGGACACAAAACCACCACAGAGACACAAAAAACAACCACAAAATGATACGGAATGACCACAAAGAGTCACAAAACTACTACACAGAGACACAAAACCACCACAGAGAGACAAAAAAAACAACACCAAAATGAGACTCAAAACCACTGCAAACAGTTAAAATAAAACCAAGAGAAGAGACACAATAAACCACTATGTATGTGTATGTTTTAGATCATAATGGTTTCATACAGGCCTTCACATACATATGTCTTCTTCTGTGCCTTGTTTTGCAGTACTGCCCAAGGCAAATGTTCCTTTGCGGACAATAAAGTGCATCTTATTTTATCTTACAAACACACATAAAACATCACAAAGAGACACAAAACCTCCATTAAAAATCACACAGCAGCCCAAAGACACAAAAACAGCCACAAAAGACTCAATGCCTTTACAAAGACACTGAAAACCCTCCACAGAGAGAAGCAGAACCATTTTTTTAGTCAATCGATTGATTAATCAACTGATCTCTTTATAACACAGCCTTATATTATATGAGTTTGTTATGTGCTTTGACAGTTTACAGGTGCAGAAGTAACAAATCAAAAGAAAAGAAACTACTGGAGTAAAGTACCTACAGGACAGGAGTAAACGTCAAATCCTGGATGTGTTCGACAATCCAGAGAAAACCTGTGGCCTTATATAATGACTATTTTTTGACTGTCAGAAGTGGCCTCATTCCCATGCACTCCTCTGGCACACACACACACACACACACACACACACTCAGGACCAGCCCCGTCCAGACTGCACAAATCTCCCATCTCACATGTGTGTTTGAGCGCACATGGGCGGGTCTACAGAGTGTGTGTGTGTGTGTGTGTGTGTGTGTGTGTGTGTGTGTGTCAGGCTCCGTGGGAAAGCTCCAGCAGCAGAGGAGGAGGAGGAGGTGGAGGAGAAGGAGGACTCACCGGTCAGCAGTCCAGTCTGCAGCCCCGCACAGGCCACCTGCCCCGGACTTCATACCAGACACAAACCGCTGGAAAAGCACCTCACTGAGGAACCATGTTTCCTGAAACTTTTTTATAGACTTTGACTGACTTTACTGGAAACACGCGCAGCATTGTGATTGTTTTCTTCATGTGCTGACATCGGGAAACATTTTTTGCATAACATTTCATGCATGAGGGATACTTTACTCCACATTTCTGCAAGGAGAAGAACTTTCATGGTTGTAACTTCTGCTTGCTGGGAAGGAGCCTGACACTTTGCCAACTCCTGGATTAAACAAACTGTTTCCCTTAATTCTCCTTATAACTGATCAGTCCTCTCCAGCAGGAGCTCCGAGAGACTCTGGGAGTCTCTCTAAAATACTCCTGTGGGACCTTTAGTGCACCTGTGCTGCCCACTATTGATTATATCATAGATTATACGTCCAGTGTGCACTACTTTTACCCTCTAAAACATATCAAAAAAGGGGTGTTTTGAGCTTTTTAGTTCCAACTCTACTGGTTGAAATCAGATTTCCACGTCTCCTCCCCACCGTTCATGCACCATGAAGCGGCCGTGTGAGGACAGCAGCTCGGCGGAGAGTGAGGTGGAGGAGACCATTGATGTGGGCAGTGAGAACATGTATCCAGGGTGAGTTATCAGGGGCATTTACTCGTCTTCTCTTGATTAAATAGTGAAATAAAAAGTCACAAATGATTAAACTGATGTGTAATATTTATTTATTCAACTTTCATCTTGTTCTTGAACCATTTCTGGTTATCTTGATGGATAAAGACTGTAGACTAACACTTGTAATCCCAATATTTCTTATATAATTTCAAATGTTCGGGTTAACTTGCTACTCTTTTTGATAATTTAAAGACTTCTGATTAAAACTCTGGTTTTAGTCAAAAACAAAAATTAAATAAATCGCCCTCTGCTATCTATAAAAAGGTTATTTTCAAAATGTTAAAGTCCAACAGATCAGTGTTTCTAATGATTATCATGCAGTCAATCTGAGAAAAAATATTTTTGGTTCCTAATTAATTTATCTTTTTTTGTCAGGAAAAACCAAAACATTCAAATTTACTGTCATATAAGACAAGGAAAAAGGAAAATTTCTTCACCTTTGAGTGGAAAGACAAAAAAATGTTTTATTTTGGGTCCTTTATGCCAAAGAAAATGATGGAAGTAACTGCTCAGATGTTAAAATAGCTGCAGATTTGGTCACTTGAATAATCAAAATATAGTTACACACTCAGTCTACATTAAAAAATCAAGTAGGAGAGGCTCCAAACTACTCATGCATTTGCAAATTAAGGGCTAAAGCCTCCAATTAGACTTCTGAAAACAACTTAAACAGAATGAATAACTTCCTATTGCTGCTTCTGATGGGAATTCATTTTAAAAATGGTCAACATCGTCTATATTCTGTCTAAATTCACAGCAACGTTTATAACAACAGAACAACATTTGTAGATCAGGCAGTCACTCAGTTTTAAATGGACTCTTTCTTTTTTTTGCCACAAATTTTCATTTATTTATTTATTTTAGAGTTTTATTTTCAGCTCCCCAGTGGTAGAAGAAGTACTGAAATACTCAACTTGAGTAAAAGTACCACCATTTCAAAAGTAAAAGTCCTGCGTTCAGAGTGACGTCAGTAAAATGTTCTATCAAAATAAAAGCGAAATACTACAGTAAAATGTGTATTATATATAACTTAATTGTTACAAATGTAGCCACATATATGGCAACAATTAACTGTTGTGGCAGCTCACAGTGGACCTACTTAACTACTTTATACACACAGTTAAGTTTAGTTCAGTGGTTCCCAACCTGGGGGTCACCTCCCCTCCTGTGGGTCGCCAGTTAAATCTGAGGGGTCCGAAGATAATTAAAGGACTTTTTTCTGTAATCTTTGATTTTGTTGTGAAACTTTGCGTAATTGCTTTTATTTAAATAAAGTCAACAGCAAGGTTTCGAAGGGATTTGTTCGAAATTGTTCGTTAATCGAAATGAATATTCGCATCTCCTGTAGCTTCTCAAAGTGAAGTGTCAAATTACTGATTTCATCTTTAACAATGAGTTGAATTTTTTTAAAAATTCAATTTGTTGTTTTTTAATACTAAAATCGTACAAGGGCTTAATGTTAAAATAATAATCATAAAAGTAACTTGTAGCTAAAACTTTCAAATGTAAAATGCAGTATTTTTACATACATTTTTATACAAATAATATAAACATAACAATAAAAATGCAATATAAAGACACTTGTATTGCATTTTATGGTAGATGTGGAGCAGATTTTAACTATTTTTTTAATAGATGCACTGTGTTTTTTAAGCTAATCACATGTTTTGCATGTAGAATATTGTGAGCAATAAAAAGAAGTTGTGCAATAAATATTCTTCTCTTTACTGGCATAGATGCATAAAGTAGCAACAAACAGAAGAACAAGCACCCTAGAATTGTACTTAAGTCTGTACTTAAGTCTAAACTTCACAGTTGACTCCAATTTTCATATCTTAGAATTAAAAACTCAACAGTTTTTTAAGTAAAAAATGCAGCTTCCGTCTTTAGGTTTCCATCTTTGTGCCTGTTTGACTTGTTCATGTAACAGTTTATTTTTTTTCCAGGCACATGAAGGCATCCTTTATAAGATGTGGATCGCCGACCACGACCACTCAAGTGATGGCGAGGAAGAAGCGCAGAGGGGTACAGTTGTTAAGTAGATTATTAAAGGAGTATTGCTGGTGGTGTTTTAAGTCAGATTTTTCAGTGTTTTTATTGTTTTCTCTTATGTCAGATTATCGAGAAGAGACGCAGAGACAGAATCAACAACAGCCTGTCGGAGCTACGGAGGCTCGTCCCAACAGCGTTTGAGAAGCAGGTGAAAGTCTGTTTGTTTCTGTACAGTCTGACTAACCAAATGTAGAGTTCAGGTACACATTTGGCATTTCTTCTCCTCCTCCACTATTTGCTTGCTACCAATACCCAAAATCCCCTTCACAATGGAAGCCAACAACAACAACCTACATGCTGCAAATGTTCCACTACAGCAGGTTAATCCTCAACACTACTTTGCAGGGGCACCATCACTGCATCCTGGGCTTAGCAGCACCCAAGATGATTGTAATGGGTTTAAGCAAAAACAAACAAGCCAGAGCATTTTCCACCTTTAACAGAATGGTAATGATAATGCAGTTAGACCATTCTCTAGAGCTGACAGCACTGCAGATATAAGTGCAGCTCTGCGATACTGAATACCACAGCAAAACCCATAGGTGATCTATTTCAAACCAATATTCTGCAAATTGTTCCATGTGTACAAAGTCTTAACAGCTCCTCCTCTGTTTTTTTCTTTTAATCTTACTATCTGAATAACTATGCATGCATTCAACTGTGTCTTATTTATCCTGTTGACTCAGTAACTGTCAATCCATTTGTGTCTTTTTACAAAGACAATAATAAAATCAGTGTGGTGTTTAACCAGTGTCCTATTTCTTTAAATTTAGGGTTCAGCTAAACTGGAGAAAGCAGAAATCCTCCAGATGACTGTGGACCATCTGAAGATGCTACAGGCCACGGGGGGAAAAGGTAACCACAACACTACCACAGTACTGCTGCTAGTACTAATCACACAATATAGCTTCAGCTGTATTAGCAATCAGCTAATCAGTGATCACAGTGATTTTTCTTGCTGTCTGACCCCTTGTAACGTGATGGTGAGGTGACACGTCAATTTGTTAGCTTTGTTCTTTGAAGTCGGTTTGGTTTGTCAGAATATCATCATGGACGTGACATCAAACACTTTACAGCAGTGCATGTGAGTGCATTTATTAGTCATTTTATGGGGACATGAATCTGTTTACAGTCACATTGTGGGGACTCATGTTTCGTTGTGATTTACGTTATGAAGGCAGAAGTCCCTAAAATATAAATCACCAAATTTTAGGGTGAAGACTTAGTTCAAGGTTAACTTTAGGTTAAAGTGAGCTTCATTTTGTGCTTTAGGGTAAGGTTAGACTTAGATTAAAGGTAAGGTTGGGGTTATGTAAGATCAAGTTTGGGTAAAGGTCGAGGTTAGTTTAGCTTTAGGTTACAGCTAGGGTTAGGTTAAAAAAATGGAGAATAGATCTTTTAGTACCAGAAAAGGTTAGCATACATTTTATCCATCTTTCTCTGTCCCTAAAATGACCTTAGGCTAAACATATATACAAAAAAACTCCCATCCAACCCTTGAGAATAGCAATAGCCACAATAATATTCTGGTCATCTCCTAGAGTTGGTTGGAATCTGGAGCAGTCTGGGCAGTGACATCTAGGTTGAGACCCAATAAGTGGCAACATCTCACCGGGAAATCAGACATTTAATATTACATTAATGCAAACAGATGAATGTAAAAAACAGGGAAACCTTTTCACTGGCTTTGTTTAAGCCAGACTCCAAGCCTGACTCTCTCCTCTGTAAAGCATGTTGCATAAGTTACAGCAAAGGTTTAGGTTAGGATAAGGTTTGGTTAATCTTAGGTAGAGGGCAAGGTGAGATTTAGGTTAAAGCTAAGCTAAGTCAGTGTGGTGTCCTCTGAAGTGATGGAAACAGGACTGTGTGTGTGTGACAGAGGAGGTGGTGAGTCCATGGGAAAACGCTGCAGGGATAAAAGCAGCACTTGACCCTGAGCAGCGCTGTTTGCTTTCATAAATCGGGCGGGGGGGAGGCGGAGGGGGAGAGTGGGGGTGAGGTTCACAGGCGGACTCTCTGCAGCGTTTGTTTGGGTTTACCAGCGGCAGCATCAGCACTGTGCAGTGCAGAGACAGAACAAACACACCGTCAGCTGAGCAGCGAGTCTGTCAGGGTCACCGAGACCAAGAAAACATCCACAGTGTGGCCTTTTTTTTACTTTAAACAGAAAACATGGTGCGGATGACTTATGTGCATTTCCCTTGCTTGCTTATGTTTCTACAAAGTCTATTCATCAACATGATAAAAAGCAGGTAGCTGCACTAATCCTGAATAATCTTATATTACTTTTACTTCTGATCTGTACTGTCCCCTGCAGTTGACTGGATCCTTAATGGACCTCTGCATATTGAGCCCGTTTCCAACAAATTAATGAAAATCTCTCATGTCCCCACAGTGTGCATTTTCATTTTTCGACTCAAAATACAGCAAAGGTTATTTATTTCATCGTGGCTGTAAAACTCCAGGTTTTCTTGCTGTTCTAATTTGGCTCTTTCAGTGTCTGTAGCTTTAAAGGTAGCTGAGCTGCTGCCGTCCACTCCCCCTTCAGGAAGAAGACTTTCTCTGTGTTTGTGATTGTGCTTTGCGTGTGGCTGGAACATGTTAGAGTTAGCACAGGCAGCTCTACAAACTAAAAAAAAACTGATGGGCTTTGGGACAGTAGCTTGTTCTGAGTGGTTCACCTAGAAGCAGTGAGGAGACAGGGTTATATAGAGTTTGTAGGAGATTGCTATGCGTTTGTGCTGATATGAATAGTAAGATATTTAGTTGTGGGAGTCCTGAAGGAAGTCGAGAAGTGATTTAGTTTCCACTTCTTGGTTTATAAAAACTACAAAACACAATAAAATGGGTTTTTACCATATTGGACCTTTAAGATTCCTTCCTCACATATTTTGTGGTGTAATATAGTTTTCTACATAAACCATACTTTGCCATTTTAAAACTCTTCAGCCTACTTAGTCTAGCTCATTCAAAAAAGTCATGATCTATGAAAATATCAAACTTTTACTAGCAAGATAGGATTCTCCTTTGGGTCTGGGTTTAACAAATTTTGAAACTTTTGACTTCATGCAAAAGTTGAGTTTTACACTGCAAATGAAGGATCTTGTTGCAGAAATAGAAACACTTTAAAATACTAGGAACTGGATTTTGTTTATAATATGAGCCACAAGTTGCAGCTGCTAATTATTATTGCAAACAAGGTGAGAGATTTTTCAAGAGTCCAGGTTGGATTAAAATCACTGACAAGAGCAGCTTATATTAAAATCACCACAGCTCTTCTTGAGACACGAGTCCCATCCAAATGACTCGAGTTGTGTTTTCTCCCCCACCTCCCCCAGTCATATCTACCCTTTCCAGGTGTGTCTCATGTCTCCCCCTCTGTCTGCAGGTTTTTTCGACGCCCACGCTCTGGCCCTGGACTTCCTGTCTCTGGGCTTCAGGGAGTGTGTCACCGAGGTTTCTCGCTACCTGAGCGCTGTGGAGGGCCTGGACTCCAGCGACCCTCTGCGCTGCCGCCTCCTCTCCCACCTCACCTCCTGCGCCTCCCAACGTGACGCTGCCGCTTTGACGGCTGCCTCCCACTCGCCACATCCCCACCACCACCACCACCCCCAGCAGCCTCACCCTTTACCTCACCCGTTCCACCCCCATCACTGGGCCGCTGCCATGGCTGCGCTGCGCCCTCTGCCTTACGGACTGAGCGGGCTTCCTGTTTCTCCGGATGCTGGAGGTGGAGGTGGTGGAGCCCCCCAGAGGCTGGCGGAGCTGTCGCAGCGCAGCGTGGCCTCCTCCACCTTTTCCTCCCACGCAGACTCCGCCTCCTCCTCTCCTTCCTCCTCCTCCTCCTCTTCCTCGTCTCTCGTCCTCCCCTGCACCCCTGCTCCTCTCTCCGCCTCCCTCCTCTCCCTCTCGGCGTCATTCCCCATCGCCCTCCACGGAGGCTTCCCCATCTTCCCCTCCTCCTCCTCCTTCACCTCCACCACTGCAGCCAACAGTCCTCCCATCTCGTCCTCCTCCTCCTCCCACACTCCCCACAGCAGCAGCAGTAAACCCTACCGGCCGTGGGGAACCGAGGTCGGAGCTTTCTGACTGCAGCGCCGTTCACTAACCTCTGACCTTTTTGACAAACTGACACTTTAACAGCCTGGAAAACACTTTTATCACAATCTAATTTACCGACTGGTTTTAACACTTGACTCAGACAACTAGTTCTGTTAATTTTTTAACCATTGGGATGTTTTTTTTAAAAACCGATTTCCACCTGCTGCTGTTATGGACTGGTTGAAATGTGTGGCTTCATGTGGTGTCTTATTCTGCTTTACTGTGTTTAAACATGCTCCATGTGATCAGCTGCTCTCATGTGAATTTACTTCCACTTGGACAAAAGTGAAATTAAATATATAATATTGTTTAACTTTGATAAGTCTGGTGATATTCTATATTTTAATATCATCTTAACTCACTCCTGTAAACATTGTCCTGTTGGCCCAAATACTCACTAGAGCACCAGATATGAACTAATCTGCCGCTGAAAATAGTCCTCAACAAATGTTCCATATTCTCCGGCTTGGTAAAAACTAAAGCTGTTTTAGGGAATTTTCAAGCTTAAAATAAAATAAAACTCTATATCTGTGAGGTAGGTAAGTGCTAAGAGATGGAGATGAGGTTTCTTGACAGTGATACAAATATAGACTAACACCAGACTTATCCTCTAAATCAAACCTAAAACACTGACAAATTGTTATAAACCAAAGTCTTCCTCTAATAATCAATCCTTCATCTTTAACCCGACTTACAAGAGTCTTGGTTTGTCTGGTATTTTAAACATATTTCCCAAGATTTTAGACAGTTGCTGCGACAAATATTAAGAAAATAATACCAATATTTGATCATATTAGACCTTTTTTAACATCTGTGGTTTACATCTAAACTTTCGCTGAATCTTCCACCAAATATCTGTGATGCCCCGTGTGCCTCTGTACAAATAAAGATGACTAAAAAGTTTTGCTGCTGTAATAAAAAAAAAGGGCAGCTGTTACTGTGTTTTTCTGTTTAATGCAGTAACTTCATATTTATATTTACAGTACACTCACAGAGCACTTCATCAGTTCAATTTAATGTACTTCAACATGACCTATCTGCCCTAAATTCTACTTTTACAGAGCAAATACATTTTGAGTCAAAGGGCTAATAATTCTACTTTTAACAACAAACACTGAACACAGAACCTTAATAAAAGTAGAATTTATGGCAGAGCTGTTGTATTTTATTACATCAGAGTTCAGGGTTGTACTTATTAAAGTGACTGGTTAGTGTATATGCTAATTTAAAGTGCCCATATTATGCACATTTACAAGTTTATACTTTTATTTTTGGGATCTACTAGAATATATTCATATACTTTATTGTTCAAAAACACATTATTTTTTTCTCATACTGTACACTACTGCAGCACCTCCTCTCAGCCTCTATCTGAAACATTCCTGTATCTTAAAGGACCCCTTCTGAAAAGCCCACTCTGCTCTGATTGGTCAGCTGGTCTGACGAAAGTGAAGCAACACTGGTTATGTACTGTACCCCAGATCTATTAATAAAAGCAGATATGTAGCTCTAACAGAAGCAGCTACAGTGAGAAAATCATGATGGACTATGAGGACGCTGCTAGACAAGCATTATGCAAATGTGTTACATGGTGACATAGATAAGTAACGGAAGGAAAGCCTGGGCTTCAAACTAGGTGTTTCAGGCTTCTAAAGTGAGTGCATCCAGTGGATTTATAACAGTTATAACTTACACAAGAAAAAGGAAAAATGGAAAAAGAAATAAATTAACTAATTAATTAAAAATTTAAAAAATAGCAGGGGCTCTTTAAAAATGTGGATTCATTACAGACACAGCTTGCTCGGCACTGCTCCATATGCCCACTTAGATGCCCTTGTGGATCCACTGGGATCAGGAAGGCCCCAGTTTGAAACTGATTGGCAATGACAACAAATGGATGTAAAACAACCTCAACAAGACTCAACAATGCCACAAAGAGACACATGATGAAAGAAAATGACCACAGTGACACAAAAATTTAGCTCAAAAAGAATGACCAAAGACACACATTGACCACAGGGAGATGACTGTAAACAGGTGTAAAACAACCACAAGACTACAGCGATTACCAGAAACTGACAGAAATGACCATGAAAACAGATGTAAAACAAACGAGATCAAAAATAACAAACATGGGACAAAAAGAACAAAAAACAAAAACAAAACTGGTACAAATGATTGCCAAGTGATGCAAAACAACTACAAAAAGAGACAATGTGAAATAAATGACCATAGCAGGACAAAAAGTTGGCACAAAGATTACCACAGAGACAAGCAATGACCATAAAGACATGCAAAATTATCATTAAGAGATCTAAAACAATACCTACAAAGAGACACAAAACAATAACACAGACACAAAAAAGACCACAAAGAGACAAAATGCCTAGAGACAGAAAAACAGTCAGCACAAAAAACCCCAGAATGTCCACAAAAAGTCAAACAATGACCATAAAAGTGAGACGATACTACAAAGAGATGCTAAACAAATACAACAAAGAGGGGCTGTCCTTTTATAGCAGGAGGTCTTGTACACATCTGCGTCCAGGTGTTCACTGTCCCATAATTCATCCATGAGCTCAGCACGTCTGTTTAGCAGCTTTTGAACGTGTCACATGATTGTCCTCAGTCCTTCTTCCTTGTCTTGTGTCCTTTTCTCCGTGCACTTTAAAGATGACTTCAAAACTGAGGTGAAATCTTCAGGAAGGCGTTAAAGGTGTGAATGTATGCATTTTGAAGACGAGTCTAATTGCTGAGGAAGGTCATGTGATACGATCGAAAGCTCCAGAACAGTGTTTTCTCATTCATTTTGCAAAACAAAATGTTTTTACTTCAAATTCTTTTTAGTAAAGTATCTGTGAGCAGCCAGGCAGCATTCCCACACACACACACACACACACACACACACACACACACACACACACACACACACGTTAATCCACTCCTTCTTGCTCTTTGCCTTCATCTTGCAGTTGATTTACACGCTGAAATCACTGTTGCACCCGTTAAATCCTCCCAGAGAAGAAAACGGCGTCATTTCCAGCTGAATGGAGGATTAAAGGCTGACAGGCCTGGGAACGGCTCCGCAGGCCGTAAATCCGCCCCGGTCAGCCGACACGGTTCTCACGCCGGGACGCCGCTTTGAAGTGACCGGCGGTAAATTAGGTGGCATGAGCCGGTCAGTGCTTTACGTACAGACGGACACAAAAGAGCAGATAACAAGTGGAAACAGTGCGAAGAGACACCGAGGCTGGAGGAGGATACAGGAGCTCAATGCAATCTTTATCCAGCCGCCAAGCAGATAATGACACACCACTTATGACCCTTTAAAAAGTTCAGCAAAGTTTTTGCTTCTTCAGATTAAACAGATTATATAAACAAGGTTTTTTTTTAGACATATTGTTTCAACTATTTTAATTTTTGAGGATTTCTTAAAATTCATTCTTCTTTGTAATTTTTATATGGAGCCTTTAAAGCGACATGAGCAAACAAGATGCACTCAAACTGCCTCTCGATTTTATGTGGCTATACAATTCACCAAGTGTTCACTGCAAGTATGTTATCAAAAAAAAATCAAATCAACCTTTATTGTCATTTAGCTGTATATACAAATGCAGTGCAGGCAAAATGAGAGGGCGTTTCTCTAGGAATCCCAATGAAGACTAAAAATAAGAGCACACTTTTACGTACATACACACACATATCCCTGAGACGTCTGCAGCTAAATTGACGATGAAATGAAATGGACATTGGAATTGTCTCTGTTTAAGTGTCCAAGTAGTCCAAAGTAGCAACTTGAGTCCAAAGTAGCAGCTTACGTTAAAAGTGCCAATTAAAGTGACTTGTGATCATAAATAAATTAGAGACTGAAACTATAACTTAAACTAAAACTAAGGTGCAGTAATTTGCAAATTCTTGGTCAGCCATTCAACATTTTAACAGCTTGTGGGAGGAAGTTGTTGCTCAGTCTGGTGGTTCTAGCTCTGATGCTACGGCACCGTTTGCCTGATGGTAGCAGTTCAGAGTGATTGTGGAGAGGGTGTGAGGGGTCTCTGACAATGGTCAGTGCCCTGCTCCTGCAGCGGCTTTGGAAGAGTTCCTGGACAGAGAGGAGGGAAACTCAGATGACCCTCTCAGCTCCACTAACTATCCTCTGCAGGGCTTTGTCTGACATACTGCAGCTGGAGCACCATGTTGAGATACAGCATGTAAGAACGCTCTAAACCAGTGGTTCTCAACTGGTGGGTCGGGACCCAAAAGTGGGTCACGAAGCCTTTTTTTTTTTTTGGCCTTTTGTGCCTTTTTATTAGATAGGACAATGGATAGAATCAGAAACGGGAGAGAGTAGGGAAGGACATCCAGTAAACGCCCTAGGTCGGAGTCGAACCCGGGACAGCCGCTACGCCTCTGCACTTGGGTCACGCGACATAACCATTAGGCTATCAGGGCGCCCCGCGAAGCCATTTTTAGAGGGTCGCAGAAGCATGTCCCCCCAAAAAGTAGTGGCATAAAGTCTTTTATTTTAAAGGAAGTGTTTCTTATGACACAGTTTGCTTTCAATTGCAGGACATTGGCGGTGACACCAGTAGTTGCCCACTATTAACCTCTTGATTAGGCTCTGCCAGCTTATTGGAGAAATTATGCTAAAAACATGCCAAGAATAAACCAAAATGTCCTCCGAATCTGTCAAAATTGGCCAAAATAGACCAAAAAACTTCGTAAAAACGTCCAAATATACCAAAATGAGCAAAAAATAAGCCAAAATTTTCCTGTGTTGTATCAAAACGCGTTGAGACTACACCCAAATAAACCTTAATTTGTTAACAGGAACAGCAAACTTCAACAATTTGGGTCGCGACTGATATTTATAGAGACATAGTGGGTCCTGAGGCTGGACCAGCTGAGAACCACTGCTCTAAACCACACCTCTGTAGAAGGTCCTGAAGATGCTGGTGGGGAGAGACGCTTGTTTCAGCTTCCTCAAGAAGTGCAGTCTCTCTCTATATATATGCTGTCAGTAGTTTTTTCTGCTGATTAGCTATTTATAAAGGGTTTATTAGCTGTAATTAATGCCTTTATTAATGCTCAATAAACTATTTACTAATGCTTTATAGGTTTGTTATAACCTACTAATAACAACGCCATTTGGGCTGCCAGGTTGTGGAAAATCCTCCCTCATCCAGACACGTTTTAGCTCTTAAATTCATCCCTTTAGTCCCACTAATGTACTGTTGATCACACATTTGTACATTTAAGCCAAATGCCATTCTTAAAGTTAAACCTGCTGTATTTCCCAATAATCTGTAGTGTCTCTTTGGGTCATACTGACTTTATTCTCACCACTTATGTTGTAGAGATTAAGGGAAATTAGCCAAAAACAGCATCTACTGTGTCGCCACATAATTATCAACATTCCGCTGGTTTGTTTCCATGTGTGAGTCAGATTTTTGTCAGAACTCAGCAGCTAAATGGATCACTCCATGGAGCATTAAGAAGACGGTTGCAGGGAAACTGGTGGTGTTTCTGCACCACCAGTTTCCTGTGTAAGTAGCTCATCACTGCTCTGCTGCCAACTGCGGAGGAAAACTGCTCATAAACTGCGTCCATGGATGAGAGGAATCCTAGCTGTGGAACTACAACTAGTAAATCTGCAGCTTTAATAAACGTCCTGGACACCTCCGCAGCATCAACTAGAAGAAAAGACAAAGACTGCTCATCTCTCTCTTTCTGCAGAGGTTGTTTGCTGTGACCGTGAGAGGCACCTGGCTGCAGACCTCCACAGTGAGAACACCTCCACTGTGAGGACAGGAAATGCACAGGATGCATTACAAAATAAAATCGCGTAGTATTGCTAATGCATTAGCAATACAATGCTTGCAGCACCAACAGCAAGACGTCCACATCCTGACAGACCTCACAAACTGGCAAGTAAATCTGCAGCTGATTAAGTCAGAAAGCAGGTATCCCTATAGATGAAGATCCAGAAGTCAGCTTGTAAAATTTTCAATCCAGATTTCTTTGTTTCATTTCAGTCAAGCTGAAAAGAAATGTTTAAAATGATTCATGTAAAAACTTTTTTTAAAGCTAAAGTTAGAGAGTGCAAAGACCAAAACCATATTATCCTTTAACTTTTAAGCAACAGGTGCCTCTAAATAGGTTAATCCGGTCAATATCACTGATACTTTTACTAGTTTTCTGGAAAACACCCTGCAGTTTTGTAACACCTGTGTACATGTCTCTAAAAATGTTCAAACATAGTTTTTAAGAGGCAGGGTTGCCATGTCTTAGAGGATGCTGGTAGTTGCTGTTTTTAAAGTTCCATAGGGTTAGGGTTAATATTGTGTATAATTCAGCGTTAATACAGATATTTTTAGGTAAATATTTTAGTTTTCCTTTCTTTAAGGTTATATCTGGTTTAATGAATAAACAGAGATACATGGAAAGGTTTTCGCTGAAATGTTCTTATCAATAAATGTTCAGCAGTAGTGGAGGAAGTATTCAGATCCTTTACTTAAGAAAAAACACTGTAAAAAAAACACCATTACAATTAAAGGTCCTGTTCAGGAAATCCTGTTTAAGTATCCATGTGAAAACAAAAAGATGAGCTTAAAGTATAAAAGTATAAGTACTCAGTGCAGACAGTGACTGACTAGACCAGTCTTCCTGATGCATTAATGTGTAAATGGTATTTCTCTTCATATTGTTGATTAATCTGCTCATTTTCTCAATGGATGGACTGATTATTTGGTTTGTAAAACTTTAGAAATTTCCCAGAACTCAAGGTGAACCTTTCACAGTGTCGCTTTGTTTCACTGGTTCTAACTTGTTGAAAGAATTTATAAGAAAAACCAGAAAATCTCCATACTTAAGAATTTCTTGCTTGTTTTTGCAAGACGACCCATTTTCCTTCACCGACTGATCGTTTCAGCTCTACTTATATGTATTGTCGAATAGTTTAATTGATAATTAGGCATCACACTTTATGAACTTTTCATGTGCTAAATCTTACTCATGTAATTACAGTTGTCAAGTAAACGCAGTGCAGCAAAAAGTATACTTCCCTTTTCAAGTATAGTGGAAGTATATTACGAGACGATTTCAAAACTGCAACAGGCTGTCAGCAGATTCAAATAAACTTCTCATGTACATTTTGGTTTGCTTGTTTGTTTGTTTGTTTTTTTATAGAAAATGAGTACACATGTTAAAACCTGCAGGCCCAGACAAGCAGCTGAGCAACATAACAAAAAAACAACAACAACAAAAATAACCGCCAGGAGCTCCAAAGCGGTTCTATTTGTATCAGTTGTGTCCACAAGCCATAATACTAATAGAAGAATATTCCTCTGTGCGTCTCTGCTCTAAGGTGACAGTAAGGACAACATGTTGTTTGGACATAAAATCTCGATCCAGTAGCCGTCAGGATCCTGAATGAAGGTCTGACCCTTTATTTTACCTGTGACAAGGAAAAAGGATTGTCGTTAGTGTAATAATGATGCTTTTTGACATGTTCTTTTATTCATTCCCAGGATATTTATCAGGCCACCATCTACAACAGTCAAACTGACTATGAGCCCCACCTCCTGGTAGAAGTCTAATTATACCAGCAAGTTTGTTGGACATGCATCAGCAGAGCATGTCGGTGTTGAAGGGAGATGTTTCTTTGACAGATATGGCGCAGATTTTCCAAAACAATCCAACTAGTTTTATCCGTTTGTGTTTGTTTGTTTGTTATTGGTTTGTTTGGCACCAACTCATTTTTCAAGGAAAGCCTGCAAAACATGAATATATAGCAAACTTCATGTTTTGTTAAAGCACTCAGGCGCTTTATGTGTCTTTTATATGATTTATATGTGTATAATATGTTATACATGCATGTGAATATATGTTTTGCACACAGGTGTTCTGTGTATAATTATCATTATTTATTCTTTCTGTTGTTTTTATTTTTTTAGAATGAAAAGATTGAAATTAATCAATATCTTCTGCAAGTTGTTGGGTTAAAAATAACTACTACTGAATGACTACTTTGAAGTAGAACTGTGCTGCCCTCTATAGGCAGACAGCAGTAACTACAGGGGCAGTAAAGCTGAAAAAGAAGGGAGGAAAGTTTCCAGTCTGGATGACAAACTGTAAAATTATTTTTTTTAAAAGGTGTTAATGCTGACAATTCAAATCTTCTAAGGCTGAAAACAAAAACAAACAAACAAACAAACAAAATCACTGCAAAGGAAGCCATACAGTTCCTTAATCTATTCAAAATGACACTGTTGCTGAGACCTGCTAAGCTAACTACTTGTGGTAGCCGTTAGCAGTTTTTTTTTACTCCATCATTAGCTGATTTAGCTGCTGCGTTATTTAATGATGTGAAATAACAAACTGAAAATGTCACTCCCACCTTATCAAAATTAATATATTCAATTTAACAGATTCCTTCCAAGGAAAATCAGTGTTTAAACAGAGCTTTAGGTATAGCTTGTCACGACTGTCATGGCAGCTAGCTTTCACTTAAACACTGCAACTTTAGCTGTATAGCTAGCTTTTTTTCTAACTTTACCTGTGTAAGTATCTGTTTTTTATTACTTTGGATGTCTTTATGTGAGTTTAGCTGCGTAGTTAACAACTTTCTCAGACTTTAGCTGTGTAACTAGCTGCCTTTAAGACTTTAGCTGTGTAGTTAGCTGTCTATAGGACTTTAGCTGTGTAGTTAGCTGTCTAAAGGACTTTAGCTGTGTGGTTAGCTGTCTTTCCATTACTTTGACTGTCTTTATTAGACTTTATTTGTGTAGTAAGCATCTTTCTCTGATTTTAGCTGTTAAATTAACTGCCTTTAAGACTTTAGCTGTGTAGTTATTTGTCTTTCTGACTTAAGCTATGTAATTAGCTCTTTCTATTACTTGAGCACTGCAACTTTATCCGTATCACTAGCTGTTTTTCTAACTTTAGCTGTGTAAGTAGCTGACTTTTTGTTACTTTCACTGTCTTTTTTATAGTTTTAGCTGTTTACTTAGCTGTCTGTTTGGCTTTAGCCTTGTCTTTCTGACTTTAGCTGTGTAATTACCTGTCTTTCTATTACTTTAGATGTCTTCATTAGACATTTTTGTGTAGTCAGCATCTTTATCTGACTTAAGCTGTGTAGTGTGCTGTCTTTATGTGACTTTAGCCGTTCAGTTAGCTGTCTTTTTCAGTGAACTGTCTGCCGTGAGAAAATTTAAAAAGCAGATTTCCCAGGAATTACATATTTCAAGAGCCTAACACATTTGTATATGTTTCTATAAGAGATGTTAGAAAGTCAGATAAGGTCCCAACTCAGTTTTGACCAAATAAATGATCACTGTGTTTTGACTTTGTCGGGACGTCCAGTCTGACCTTATTTCTAAAGACAAAGAAGAACTCACCTAAGTCTTCTTTCTTGACAAATGTCGCTCCTCTCTCTTCAAACAACTTGCAGGCAGCATTAACGTCAGGAACAGCAATGCCAATATGACCTTCAACAAGACAAGACAAGACAAGACAGTAGGATACACTCAACACACACACAATCAGTACAATCTACTGCTAAACAAAGACGTGTGCCAAATAATCTACATCAGTCTCAGACATTCAAAATGTGATTTAGAGATCCTGAACGGTGAACTTCTATCAGACAATCTTACTTTGGAAATGTTTATATCCAAAAGGTGTCTGGAAAAAACAAGCTCTGAATCTGTTGTGGACATCTAAAAAAGTTAACTCACCAAATCCTCGTGGGTCTTTGTTCCCGTTGTGGTACGACAGGCCTTCTATTTTCTCTGAGCCCCAATTACTGATAGACAGACAAAAAAAAATACATAAATTTATATTAAGATACAGCAGGTTTATGATCTGAACTAAGCAATTAGATTATTCATTTGTGGAAATGATTTAGGAGCAATCCTGACTGCTGATTAGTCATTTAAATCTAAACTTTAGTGGTTCCAGCTTTTCAAATACAATTTTTAAAGTTATTATTATGTTCTATGGGCTCTCTTAAGCAAAGTAAACCCATTTTTCTGGTACAAACAATAAAACTGGTGACACTACATCAGAAGTTAATTGTGTGCTGCTGCATTGAGATTCACTTTAATGCAGCTAAATCTCTGGACCACACACTTTTGGCTGTATAGTTTCCAGAAACACATCCTTTGGGAAGTTGTTCAGGGCGTATTTGGTGCATTGTGGACTTTATGCGTACTGTGTGAGCTCTATGGTGGCTCGGCGAGAGAAAGTCCACGCCGTCCTCTCCTTAATGTCATCTGGGATCTCCGACTTGTCCTCGTAACCCAGGAAGTAGAGGGTGAACCGCATTGCAGAGAAGTCGATTTTCTGCAGCAGCCTGGAAACCACAGAGGAGCCTGAAGGTTAGAAGGAGGCTCCAGCTGCTTTGAAAGCTGAGCAGAGCAATACAAAGTTGGAGGTGTTTGTAGGGGTTCAGGATCACACTGAGGACTCACGTCATGCCCAGGACTCGGGTGTAGAAGTCCAGAGATCGAGCCGGATCTCTGACCCTCAGCATCGTCTGCTGCATCATGAAGTCCTGCAGACACCCAAATCGCAAAGACAGTCATTTTGCATGTTCTTGCAGTTGTTTTGTGTCTCTTTATGATCCCTTTGCATCTCTTTGTGATCACTTTTTGTCCCTCTGTGGTCATTTTGCATCTATTTGCACAAGTTTTGTGTCTCTTTGCAGTGGTTTTGTGTCTCTTTATGGCCATTTTGCATGTCTTTGCAATTGTTATGTTTCTCTTGGCAGTTGTTTTGTGTCTCTTTATGATCATTTTGCGATCACTTTACGTCCCTTTGTGGTCGTTTTGCATCTATTTGCAGTTGTTTTGTGTCTCTTTGCAGTGGTTTTGTTTCACTTTATGATCATTTTGCATATCTTTGCAATAGTTTTTTGTCTCTATGCAGTTGTTTTGTGTGTCTTTGCATATGTTTTCTATTTCTCTATGTTCATTTGTCATGTCTTTGCAGTTGTTTTATGTCTCTATGCAGACGTTTTGTGTCTATGTTCATTTTGCATCTCTTTGCAGTCACTTTTTGTCCATTTGTGGTCATTTTGCATCCTGTTACAGTTGTTTTGTTTCACTTTGTGCTCATGTTGCACCTCTTTATGATCATTTTGTGTCTTATTTCTCTTTCTGGTCACTGTGTAACTCTGCAGAAATTGTGTGTCTCTTTGCAATCCTATTGCATCTCTTTGTGATTTCTTTGTGTCTCTTCGTGGTCATTTAGACTTTCCATTCAGAAATATTATGAATGAATTCAAATTGGGGCTCCAGCCTCAGCTCTCTGTCTCCCTTATTATAAAGCAGCCAACTCTTTGCCACAACTACTTTATTATTATACTTCATTACAGCACATTGATTATGAATTATTGCTATTATTATCACCATTAAATGATTGATTGGTTGGCTGCCAAAATTCTAAACATTGCGAGAAACCCTCATCACAGTGACAGCTTTATACTTTTTTATCCAAGCCTCATTTTTTCCAAAAGTAAATACATGAAGTGATTTGAATTAGAGATCAATAGCAATATATCTGTGTCTTATAAACTGGACTGAATGGAAGTGTTTGAAATAATTTACCGGTGATTTCATTTTTTAATAATTTAATAATGTGCTGGGCTGTACAGTGGCTCTGTGGTTAGCAGCGTCGCCTCACAGCTAGAAGATCCCCGGTTCGCATCCGGGTTAGGACGCCTGGGGTCTTTCTGTGTGGAGCCCCCCACGACCCTACAGAGGATTAAGTGGTGTACAGATAATGGATGGATAGATACTAATGTGCCTTTAGTAACCTGGATCTTTTAAGATCACTATTAGGGTAAAAAAACATACTTTCCAGCTGTGACTTAGCACTTTCTAGCCTAAATGTGAGATAAATCAGACCTAATGTTGGCTTCTGCAGCTCAGTGTACATCCTGAACTAAACGTCCCACACTGTGCGAGTCCTGCAGGTATGTGCAGGTCTGAAGTCACAGCCAACAGGTTTGACAGCATTACAGCCTCCCCACACAGTCCTAAAGTTCTGCCTGATCTGTGCAATAAAGTGCCTCAAACCGAATGAATTAAATCAGTACAAACAGATATAAACATGCAGACATCACCTGGGTGAGGGGGTGACCCTCCTGGCAGGCAGCAGACACGGCCTCGTCCGTCAGCCTCCTGCTATCCATGACTCAGATCAGACTAACTGATCACACAGGTTCCTTCACACAGCTCCTCTGCTGCTCCTCCTGCTGCCTTCAGGTGCTGCTCGGGAGATTGCGTTTCTCAGCCGTTGTATGACACTCTTTGACGCCTTTTAGGAGTTTGGCTGCTGCTGTCACAGGGGTCGGACTATCTCCACCCACAAAAGAACAAATGGAGAAGAAAAGTCAGAATATATATGAAACTCTGAATATCTAGAATGAAACTCTAAATCTGCTGTATGAGTTAGAGTGAAAGTGAAGTCAAAAAAAAAAGATGGCGACCTTCATTCAATATATTCAGTGTTTCATTCAATATATAATTTCTGACACGGCTTGTCATAAATATATTATATTATATTATATTATATTATATTATATTATATTATATTTAATATATATAATTATATTATATATATATATTATATTTAATATAATATTATTAATTCAAAACTAACATAAAATGTAAAACAAAAAGACAAATATTCTAAAATATCCAAATTATAGCATTCGTAAGAGATAAGAGTTTATTTTTTTTAAAGTTGAGATAAAATGTACATGCTTAAGATAATAGTTCCAAATTACAAGAACTTTTAACTTATTAAATGAACTTATTGAATGATAAGACACATAAAAATATTTAAATGTATTTAATAAAAATCTAATAAATGATCAAGTATGTTAGTTATTATAAGTCAAAATTATGATAAAAGTCAAAAGTATAAGATAAACAGTCTGTTTAGGTTACCTATTAAATAAAATTTATTGGAAAATAAGTTAAAATATGATTAAAAAGTAACATTTCTAATGTAAAGATAAAAAAGTCAGAACGTTACTGACTTATTGACTGATAAAGTTGTATTTCAGATGTAAAACTGGAACATTTTGACTTACAATATAAAAAAATGACACACAATCTCAATTATGAAATTAGAAATAATGTTAAAAAAGTTAAATGTTTGAATTTTTTTTATGTAAAATTAAAAAAAAATTTGAGGTTTGTGACCCAAATGGAAAACTGACTCATTTCTCATCTCACTTGATCAATTCAACTGTCAGATTTAAAAAACCTTTAAAATAATTCATAGTTGTAGTAATATTTTGTGGAGATATTAATTTATTTAGGTTTTCGGGATTTTAAAAATTTGCTTTTTTATTGTTTTTTGTTGTTTTGTTGAGGGAGTCATCATCATGATTTATTTCTACTCAAATTATTTTCATATAATTTAATATAAATTAGGAAGTATTGAGAATGTTCTGAGTCTAGTATTTCTGATGGACCCTGAATGCAGCATGTTTTTTTCAGTTCAGGGAGTTCAGGTCCTGATTTGTAGTAAAAGAAACACCCCCAACTCTGACATTAAATATAACACACCAATAAAGACAACTGCCAAAGCTGTAATAAATTACACCCACATGACATTTCAGCTGCTCTGCAGAGCGTGACGGAGTCGACAAACAAGAAATCACATCACCTGTGCAATATCAAAGTCCAGGCAGCTTCTTAGTTTTAAACGACGGCAGAATGGGAAGTGAAGCAAAGGCACTAAAAGTTGAATGGAGTGTTGCATGTTGTTATTGGCTCGGAGGAGAAGAGTCTGAATGAGCTGCTGCTTCTGTTTACGATCAGCAGATCTGCTGCATGTTTGTTGCTGCAGAAGAAGCTGCAGGTCTGAACACGCAACAAGAGGAGCTGCAGAGTGACACGAACACTCCCAGTCCAGTCAGTATTTAACATGACAAACAGAGAAGTGCTGATCTGCTGTCGCTGTGATGAGGCTGAGAGAAAAACTACTGCTGTTATTACAGTGACACAGTCTGGATGCTCAGCTTCACCAGCACAACAAAACATTACGACAAAATATCAGTCAAGAAGAGAAAAACATCCACTGCAATTAAAAAAATATTATTTTAAGTAAACACATTTTGACAATAAAATTCAAATTATAACTAAAAGTCTCAACAACTTAGCTATTTACTTCTTCCTCTTCTTGATTTAGCACACAATTCTCTTTCTACATACTTTTCCTTTGTCTCTTTATCTTGGAATTTTGATCATTTATCTCATCATTCTCACAAAATTGTACAATGCGTTTGTTAATGTATGTGACATTCTATCTCCTAATTTTGACAACCCGTGACTTGTTATCTCATAACTATGTTTTTTTATCTTGCAATTAATGGTGGCGCAACAGTTAAGTCTCTGGGCTACTGATGAGAAGGTTGGAGGATCGAACCCCAATGCAAATCATTGTCATGACCCCAATTATCATGTATTCATGACAATCAAGGTTTTTTCTTCTAATTTCATGTTTTTATCTCTATTTTCAAAAAACTTTGACTTAATGATCTGATGGTTTTGACAAACTTGTGGACCATTTATGCATCTTCTGACAGGTTGCTGTGATCTTACGAACACATACCAAAGTTATAAGATAAACCAGTACAAATTCCAAGATTATAGACCAGATAAACTAAGACCTAAAAAAGTTCATTGATCAATTTTCAACAGAAAATTTTGACATTTTCTGAAGGCAAATTGATTTTAAAATCAGAATTTTGATTTACTAAACCAAGACTGTGACAGTTATGCAGCTGAAGAATGTCAGTTTCTTAAGCTATGATTTAAACAAAAATAAGTTATTTTGAAAAGCTTGAAAAAACAGCAGTGCATTTGGCTGAAGGCCTGTATATTGAGGATGTGTTGTTGTTCTATCCATCCATCCAACCATCAATCTTCTACTGCTTATCCGGGGCCGGGGCCGGGTCGTGGGGGCAGCAGTCTAAGCAGAGAGTCCCAGACGCCTCCTTCAGCTCTTCCGGTGGGACCCCAAGACGTTCCCAGGCCAGCCGAGAGACATAGTCCCTCCAGCGTGTCCTAGGTCTACCCTGAGGCCTCCTCCCGGAGGGACATGCCGGGAACACGTCCTGAGGGAGGCGTCCCGAAGGCATCTGAAACAGATGTCCAAGCCACCTCAACTGACCCCTCTTGATGTGGAGAAGAAGTGGCTCTAAAAAAGTCAAAGGTCACTGCACCCATATAGAAATGTACAGAAAGTGAATAAATAAAATAACAGTGAGAACGCTGAGACTTCTCTCTTGGGGCCTGTTTAGACAGAATTAATTCAGACTCTGAAATTTCACCAAAACTGTGGAGGTGAGTTTAGTTTGTGGAACGTTTTCCTCTATATCCTAGTTTAGCTCTGGCTGTGAGCACACAAATATAATGGAAGAAGCTGACAGACTCACCGGTGGCTCGTCCACTGGTTGGTACCATGTTGTCATCCTGTTGGCCAAACACAGACCATCCTCTCCTTCAACCAGTTATTACCCAGTCCCAGTTTTACGTGTTTGTCAAGTTACATTTGAGACTTTAACATTTTTCACACCACAAAAAAACACAAGTCAAAACCTGTTTCACCATCATCAAGATGAGGCCTGAAATTAATTAGCCAGAGCATGAATCTCCTGACTTGCCAGCAGTAACAATAACTTCTGACAGTATCTTTAAACAAGATCTGCAATCGGATAATGATAAAAAAGAAAGGTCCACAGATGAATCTGACATAAAGTTAAAGGTCTGGAACTGGAACTCTGGAGACTTTTAAGGCAGTGATTGCCATTTATTAAACTAACATTTCTGCTTTTAGTAGGACAGAAAATGACATTTAAGACCTTTGTAAAATAAATGTTAGATGCTTTCATATCTTTATAGGTGAAGAAGCTTTTTTAAGACTTTAAGACATGCACATACACTGTTCAACTGTTTGTGTTTATTGTTGAACACATAATCGCAGAGGAACTCTTGAATTAATTTAACTAAGCTGGATATTTAAGTGTAAATTAAAAGAAACTTATGCTTCTTCATGACCTCAAATACATCTCTGACAATTCTTTAGCTGTTGTGACTTACTGTCTGACATGTATTGTCAACTGAAAGCTATTCTTTGGCCAACAGAATACGGACAGAAAATTCTACCCAACTTGTTCAATTATGTGAAAGCTGGACATAAAATAGCTCAAATAATCAGCTCACTTTCCTGTTTGTACTACAGGTTTAAAATATAATAATTACATACTGAAAAACACGATGCAGCCATATTGGCTCAGTTAAAAACAAAATCCTGAAAACAGCTTTACAAAAACAATACAGCTGCATTAGATCAGCTGTCAATCATCAAATCCAACAGCAACAGAACAAAGGGAGATGAGCTACTACACTTCAACACAAAGTTTATTCTTCACCAGAGAAAAATGGGCTCACTCCCAGAACTGGAAGGAGATAAAAGATAAAAGTCAGCTAAATTAAAATTACATTTTTTATATGTACAAATTTGAATCCTTCTGCGGCGACGTTTCAGCTGTAACATTTTAAATAAACAGATTTCGGAGTGTCGGTTTAATCGAACATAAATGAAGATTCTGAAGCAGTTTCATGCGTTTTGGGGGATTGCAGAGAAAAGATGGAAGGAGGGAAAAGATAAAAGAAGATAAAAGTAAGATAGGAGGACAGCCGTCATCTCCTCGCTGTCTTGCGGTTCTCCAGCAGCTGCACCACCAGGCGGCTCTTGAGCGCAGGCAGTTTGCCGCTGTAGTTCTGCTGCAGGACGGATGTCATCCTGTGGCGGAGGCTCTGCAGACTCGGCAGGGAGCTGCAGTCTGGTACGTTCAGCAGAGTGTGGAAGAAATCCAACCACAAGTCGCTGTGGGGGTTTCTGAGGAGCAGAGAGGGAAAAGACACCATGTTAGACAGTGGTGGCACCATCTGGACCACAGACTTCAGATCACATTGTCTTTTACTGGCTTCAGACAACACTAAGAGAAAGAAAGAAAAAAAGCTTTGTAGTATTGTGAAATATAGTTTTTGCATATCCCAGTTGGGGTTGGAGCGCAGGGTCAGCCAAGGCACAGCACCCATGAAGCAGGAAGGGTTAAGGGCCTTGCTCAAGGGCCCAACAATGGCTGCATTGGAGTTTGATCCTGACCTTCTGATCAGATTTACTTTACATCAAAGACACGACATCAGGCATGAAAGCTGATGGTTTTTATCTTGTGAAGTGTTGCATGTTGGATGTCTCATCAAGTCCCAACAAAAAAATTACCTGTTCTGATTTCTTTTACCTCCTCCTCTGCTTTCAGAAGCTACTTCTGGTTACACTGGTTTTAAATGGTGCTGACTGATTCTGCAAGACTGTAAATCCCTGCTAGCCAAGCCCCATTAAAGTAAAAGAACCATCCAAATCCACATCTGAACTCACAACAATGGTTAAAAAAAAACCCTTAACTTATCCAGTTCTATTGCAATTTATGTGTCAACAAAGGAATTAATCCACAACCTGCAAATGTGAGGCATGTTTCTTGAAAAAATTTATTCAACAGCAAAGAAATTTACACTAAAACTACACTGTTGGCACATCAAGCCCTATGACAACCCACAGTCCACACCAAGGGACAGTTTTAATATTGCCCTGTAGCTAAACTAAATGGCCCATCATAGATAAATATTACAGTTTGATTCTGACATATTGGGAATCTTTGGAGGAATTTACCTTCTAAAGACACCGTTTGTCTTCCACACGCCGCCTTCATTCGTGACCTGCATGTACGTCCCGAACAGCATGCAGTGGACAGTCCCTGCTATTCCAAAGTAGTCCGTCTAAAAACACACACAAAGAACAGACACGGGAAAAAAGTTTAAAAACTGAAACTGAAGGCTATTTTAGTTTTTTTGCATGATTTCCTGTGTTTTCCTCCTCCTTTAACCCTTAAATGTAAACCTCAGGCTGGACAGTTCATTAATTTTATTCAGTTGAACACTCAGCCTTCTGGTATTCCTCACCTGTCTTCACAGTTTGACCTCACAATGATGCTGATGTGTTACCATTACTGTGGTTGAGCACAAACACAGTGATAAAGAAGCCTGTTTTTATTGTCACAGTAACAT
Organism: Dascyllus trimaculatus; assembly: GCA_024666655.1. NCBI lineage: Eukaryota > Metazoa > Chordata > Actinopteri > Pomacentridae > Dascyllus > Dascyllus trimaculatus. Next base: position 10,747,550 of record CM045455.1, on the reverse strand, counting down.
GATTGTGCAGCACCTGAGTGTCAGGTTTAGTGTAGACCATTTTTGAAGTTGAAAAGTTCTGATGACAACAGCTCTGAAGATGAAGATGAGCATGAGGCTTGTGGGGAGTCCTCAACTTATACAAGTTATGAATGGGACAATGGTCAAGATATGTCTAATGAGTGGTCAACTGCCTCAACCCTGCTCCTATAAACATTAATAAATAGTTTTCCAGAATAAATTCCCAGCTTGTAAAACCAGAAGATCTCGCAAACTCTCCTGGAAAACGTCGGCCTTCAGGCTCTTTGGCATTTGTGCGTTTGTTACTTTTATTACCAAGTTCTGAAAAGGTGATGTACATTATTATATAGTGATGGGTTGCTAAAGAACAGAGTTGTATTTAAGTGTTAGAAGTGGTGTAATTTATATCTAAATGAATTTCCTGAATTCGATTTATGAGCTTTTTTGCCCAAAACTTCAAAAAAAGTTGTATTATATTGAAATTCAAACATTGTTATTTAATGACAGGAATAACAACACCTCCTGTCTGTCCTCACCTGATAGTTCCACGGTTTCCCACTGAGCATCTCGGTACACTGGAAGCCTGATGTTAAACATTTGCTGGTAAAAGCGGTGCCTTTTGGGAAAAGCTCCATGTCGATGCTCTGGCCGAGGTCGATGAGGACGAGGCCGTGGTCCACGCTGTCCAAATCAAAACACTTGTTCTCCAGGAACCTGAAAAACAGTACCAACAATAGCTGTTCAATTTCAGGTCGACTTCTGTTCATCTTTGGTAGTAATTTTAGAGTAAAATAGAAAAGTTTTGTTATTGTGCTGTTTGTCTCTTTGATTACAGATTTCTTCTTCCCACTGCCACTAAGAGTTTGCCTAAAAAGGAATTGTTGAGGTTCTCTCTATGACACTTGAAGGTCTTGACCTTGATGACATGTTAGGATTTGTTAGTATTATACTTTGGTATAAAATAGAAAAGCAGCGAAACATCACATTTGAAAAGCTTCAACCAGCAAATGTTTTATGCCACATCAACTGTTGGTGACTACTTTGTTACATTAATCAATTAATTGTTTCAGAACAGTACAGACACTAACATGTAGTGTGTAGTGTAGTAATAAAGGCAGTCCTCGGTTCGCACCTCTCTCCCAGCATGAAGTTGTCAGGCTTGATGTCGGCGTGGATGATGTTGACGCTGTGCAGCTGCTCCACCATGTGCAGGATACAGATGGTGAAGTGCATGACGAGAGGCTGAGGCATCACCTTGTCACTGAGGGTTTTATAGATGTTCACTGCGTTCTGAAAGAGGAGCCATCACATGTCAATAAAAGAGAAAACTTTTCACTTTACTACATTATCCACTGATCCCATTTTATAGTGTTTGTTGCAACTAACATTATCTTTCTTTTTCTACATTACATCTAGTAATTCTGTCCACCTGACCCCCTTTAAAAAAACATCATGTGATGTTCAAATCCTGCCACCACCGACATATAATGCAGTCAGCCATCTGCAGAGTCAAATGTTTGGCATCAAAACCTCTGTGACAAATTTACTCCCTCCTACTCATTCGTATTTCCCAGTCCGTCTATCTGAACTGCTTCAAACTGCACACTTACTAATCTATGCTAGCACCATCTCAGCACATCACTAAAGAAGGAGACTCGGGGTGTTCACTTAAAAACGATGCTAGCAGTGAAATGTGAACTTTGATCCAGAGTGGACAGCAAAGTAAGAGTTGCATACGTAGCTACTCTTCAAAGAATTCTAGGTTAGCTCTTGGCAGTTAAACTAGAACTGCAACAAATGATCTTGATTACTGATCAATCTGCTCGATTAAGTGTTAGATGTCTTATTTTGTCTGAGCAACAAATCCTAAAATATTTAATTTACCATTAGATAAGATCAAGAAAAGCAGTAAATTCTCATATTTGAGCCCCTGGAGGTGTCAAATCTTTGCCTTTTTGCTTCTCCAATGACTAATTATCAACATTATGTTCCTGATATTCGGCTAATCACTGCAGCTCTAATGAAAATGTCTGAAAACAGCAAAGCGCCTGGGTTAAGACAAAAGTGATAGATGAACCCCGCAAAAACAATCTGACAGACATATCAAAAAAAGCCATTGTTAATTTTCTGAGGTCGTGAAACACTGACCAGCAGAGTGCCGTAGTTGTGAAGATCTGTGAGCAGCACGCTCCCACTGTTGAAGAGGTGAGCAGAGCGGATGCTGCTGTACAGGTGACGGATGTCGGGCTGCAGTCGAGTCTCCAGCTGAGTGTTGATGTAAAACTCCCAGGGATTTGCCGGCTTCTGAACCTGCGAAAATGACAGATATTAACTCTTTGGTTGTAGATGCAGGTTGACCTGTGATGTTCAATGTCAAGATTTTTGGGCATATTTGAAAGTAAATGACAGATGTGAGTCGTGTACTAATGGACAAAGAAAAGGAAAAATAAATAGAGAGATAAATATAAAATACAATGAACTAAATGTATGCCTGATATTTGACCTCGGTGCATAAAATGTGTGAAACATCTTAACATCATGAAAGCACATTAAAACCTGCAAGTTGCTGCTGGGTAGCAGGTTAAAACATGGTTTAAATTTCTGCCATAGAAATGCGACTGAATCACAGAGAGACATGTTTATCCATCATCTTACCTTTAAAACCATCCTCTCTGAGGTCATGGGGTTAGTTGCCTGATAAACTGTTGCAAAAGCTCCCTCTCCTAAAACACAGTCAACTCGAAGGGACGAATTTCCTGTCAGAAAACAAACATTTACAATTTACCACACCGTCTCACGGTACTTCACCTCAAACTCCACTGACTGTAAACACATCTGTTGTAATTGGAATTAAAGCTGAAATCTGTGACTGTACTGTCAGAAACACACCAAACAGAAATGGAACCTTATTGTCAGCCTAGATTTGGTCAAATTTACATGAAGAAATTCAAAAGTACAACAGCAGAAGAAGAAGCATAAAAGAAGACTGTTTATCAAGTTGATAATTCATGTATGGATTAATCAATTAACAAGAAAACTATTTCTTAGCTTAATAAATGCTGCTGTCTGAAATTTGCAATCATCTTGAAAATATTTTAGATATGATATATGTTCAGGTAAAAGCCTGAAATCTGACACCAACTTGTGCTGTTAAAGCATATTTACTTCTTTAATTAATTAGCCATTGCAGTTTCTATCAGGTAATATTGTTTATAACAGATGAAACGCAATTCGAATTAGCTAAAAAATAAATGCTGCAAAGAACTTTTGCACCAAATTCAACAACATACTGTACATTAATGCTGTTTGCTGATACATTTTTAAACATTTGACAGCATCAGGATCCCTCTTTGCTCCTGCTTCTTAATGTTAAGCGACACACTCTGACTTTGTGCTTTAGAGATATAATGATGATATTAATCTAACAATAATGTTAAAAAAACAGTTGTAGCACTGCGTCTTACCCATGCTGATGGTCATCTTTGGGGTGATGCTGGGCAGGGGACACTGCCAGGTGATGCAGTGAGGGTGAGAAGTAAGAGGCGGGGTGAGTGAGGACAGCAGATCAGAGATCAGTTCATCATCCCAGGGATCTGACACATGCTGCACTGCTCCTGTCCTGGCTGTTGTGTTCATGGACACAGCACAGCTCTGCCTCAGTCCTCTGTCTGGACTCATCATGGGTTCATCCACAATGCTGACCTGAGGCAGCGGCGCCGGGCTCATGGGCACGTCGGCACAGAGCTGTGGCTGTTCTGGACTCATTGGGACGTCCAGGCTTTTGGTGGAGGTCACATCTGATTTCTTGAGGCGACATGGACTCAAGAAGGCATCCAGGTCTGGCTCGACTGTGGCCTCAGGGCTTGTGACAGTTGGCCAGTCTGGTTTGAGAGCACATTCGGGGCTCATGGGAACATCACAGACTTGATTCTGGATTCGTTTAGGGCTGGCAGGTTTGTCTAAATCTTCCATGATTGTAAAAGGTTCGCTTTTGGGTCTTACTGACGTCAACGAGGCTGATTTGGGAGGCTGCTCAGGACTTGTGTAAACTTCCCAGCTGGGTCCAGCAGTCCTGGAGGAGTCAGTGTGACAGAGCGTCTGGTCTCTGAAGGAGAGCTTAGCGGGAGGAGGAGGCTGCACCATGGTGATGGAGGAAGAGGTGAGGCAGTGCTGGGTGGTGGCGAAACCCTCACCAACGATGGTGCCCTGTCTCGCGGAGGAAGGTACCAGCTGACTGACGGCTGTTTCAGAGAGCTTTTCATCAGATGGACTCTGTTCTATGATGGGGCTGAAGGAAGGGAGATAACAGGAAAGGTTTCCTCAGCAGGCCAAAACCCAAAAATATTTAATATGCAAAGTCCCAAAAATAAGAAAAGCAGCTAATCTTTACATCTGAGAAGCTGGAATATGAAATGTTTGATATTCTTGCTTGATAACTTAATTAATGGATTATTGTCAATGTCAAGTCTCAACTGGCTTATTAACGATGTTACGCTCAAATCAGATAACTTAATGCAGGTTTGACAACATAACTCGGACAAATTAGCCTACAGACTACTCTGATAACTATTATTTGTAAGGTACCTCTCTGAACAGTAACATCCAGATATCAAGTTAAAATAATGTACAGTATGAGGTCTGTGGACACCTCAGATAGCCAAAATTGAGAGGGGACAGATTGGTTACCTGAGTTTTTTGGTCTGACGTCTAACAAAAGCTTCTTCATCAGCATCATCGCCGTCACAGTTGTTCTCTGAAGAGGAGGAAAAATTAATAACTTCTGATTTTATAACCCAAATAATAGTGTCAGTTAAGAAGCATAAAAATCTGCAGTATTAAAAAATTTGGATAAAAGTTCAGTTCTGTTTTTGGCTCTTGTGTTTGAGATAAAAAAATTAATTAATTCAGGTCCTGTACCTTGATCCTGGAAAAAGTTGCTGTTGAAAGGAGTTTTGTGTGTGAACGGAGTGGAGACACATTGGGCCAACATGGCAAAGTCTGTGGTGCTGTTTGGACAAGCAGCCAGCGAGTTGAGGGAGTTGTAGCGAGCTCCCCACATGGTGCTCTCATCCGGCATCAGATCCAGAGGGGTGTCCTGATCGGAAAACACAAACTTGAATCAAAAATGCAGCCAACTCAGGAAGTAACAGTCTGTTATTACAATTGAACCAAATACTGAGCAATGCCCCATGGTTGGCATGAAAGTCGTAATCCAAAAAGTCATTGGCATCTATTTAACTATCATGCAAACACAAACTTTTGTTTCTTTTACTGGACAAAGTGTTTGCAATGCTTTATACTCACGTTAGGTTTGTCTGACTTTGATGCTGCGATTTCAGCCAGAGCTCTGACTGGTTTACACTTCTCAGTCGCAGAGGGAGCAGCAGCACTGAACAGAACAGGGACAAAATAAAAAGAAACACTTCATGTTAGTGGACAAAAGTGAACAAGCATTCACATTAACAGTTCGAAATTGCTCCAGGAAAAACTTGAAGTTCTAGAATTATTGTTCCAGGTTGGGTGAAACATTTATACATTTCTGTCATTGTTTTGATCGCAGGGATCGCAGATAGTGAGGATAAATACACATGCCATTACATCCTTACTAGCTAGCATGACATTCATTGAAGACACGTTTTTAACATTTGTATCTTTATGTTTTGTTGGTGCTTACTGATGAAGACAACTGGAATCTCTGGTTATGAGGGAGGTACCATTAGTTGTCTGGTGTCGTGTACCTGTACAGCTTGTAAACATATGAATCTTTTCCACCACACCCCATGATTTCAACTGTCTGGCTGAAAAAAGGACTTGTGAAGGAGGCACCGGATATGATGACCAATTATTCAGATATCTGGGTCCAGCCCTATTATTTATTTTACTTTTTTTAAAAAAGTAATCCACATGAATGTGCACCGTTTTTCAAAGTGCAGACAGGTATTATAAATACTAGAAAAAAATGGTGAGTCTGCACACAACAGATATTTCACTACTTAGATTTTTTAAATAAATACACTGCTTGTGATCCCCCCTTGCTTCAAGACATGACACTGAACTTGAACCTGCACCTTAAATTACTTAACTGTTGATTCAACAGCTCTAGGTGCCTCAAATTGCCCCCAGGGGACAAATAACGTGTTGGAATTGAATACTCGTTTTCTCTATATTCTATGTAAACACAGGCCTCAATTCATCCCAGTCTAGCATGTGACTGTTGGTAGCAGCTGAGTCAAGTTTTTTCTTTTTACGGATGTTCCAAAGTGCAGAATTTTTATTTCTTTACAGAATCTGGTTATTGCAAATGGTTCGTTTTTAAATTTTATAAAAAGATATGCAGGGTAAGTAATTTTGATGAAATATCATGATTTGAAGTTTGGATTGAGATCATTTTCCAGTTCTGTTTCTAGTTTCTGACTCTGATAAATGTTGTAATTTTCACATTTTTTAAAAAGATAACATGCCCTTCAAACCAACCAGCAAGTTTTGGGATTTAGACGGTAAAAACCAGAAAACATGAAGGTCTGTCACAGAAAATGGGAATTAAAAGCCCAGGACTGCATCAGATGAAAGAAATGCCAGATTCCATTCAGCCACAGAAGGCTAGAGCAGGATGTGACGCCATGACTTCTGCTCAACTTAGCTCATTAAGCAGGTATTTTGCTTGCTCTCCGGTGACACAGAGTCCATATTTACCTGCCGTTTTCTTTGTCTTCATTGCCGTCCTGGTAAATAGTAAATGCGGCTGCAGTGGCAGGCTTAGCAGGCGCAGAGATGCCTCCTGAAAACCATGAAATACAAAACAATTAAGTTTGCTTGCAGAGAATAGTAGCAAAATAACAGACATTCATCTACAGAAACACTCAAGCTTTACTTTAGTGAGTGAGTAAAAGTTCAGTTTGTAGACACTGTTGACATATTCCGCTTAGATTTAGTCAAGGCTATCTTCACTCCTCTTTCATAAATGCACACCAGTATGTTTACCGTATCTTGAGCATCCAGTGTCAAACTCTTTCTCAGCAGTGTGGAGTGCTGATTTGTTGCTGAATGTCTCTTCTAGAAACGTTGGGGCCTGGAACATGTCCATGATCACACCTGCGACAACACAAAACCAGCTTAGGGTGTAAGTGCAACACAATTTGGTGCATTACCACCAAAATCTGGACAAACTTAAAATGCGTGAATAAAGCTGATTTGAATCCAGGGAGCTAAAAACGTCAAAAGTTCAACAGCAGTACAAACACTCTACAACATCACAGACATTTCACCAAACGTGAAGAAGCTGTTGTGCTCACCCAGTGCTTCCCGTGTGTTCACAGTGGGTGACGGTAGCACCCTTGATGGCGTGGCCTGAACATAGCCCAGTGAATTGTTAGGGGTGATGTGAGACAGGTTGGCTGTGCCTCCCTGTGACACTGAGAGACACAAAGAGAAGGTCTGAGAACAATCACAAGGGGCTGAGATTAAACAGGTCACTTGTGAATAGCTGATTAACTCACCATCAAGTTTCTCCTCAGGCTCTGGTGGCTGACCGGCATCCCTGAGGAAAAGAAAAACATGATTAATAAAGCAAGTTCAAATAATACAGTCAGTGGGGGCGTCTGGATATGACAAGCTGAAAACAATAAATGTAGATGCCTCCAGTAGGAAGACAACTGATTGTATTCATTAGTATGAAGATGATGCGTTTGTGCTTTGTGTGTACAACAGTTTTTAAATTGAAACACTTTCTATTAATATCCATACATTTATTTATCCAACTTTTGGGGCCAACACAATAGCACGTCATCTGCTTGTCTAACTGAACCAGACCACTTCCTTCCTTTCTTTCTTTCGTGGTAAGTGGGCTGTTTGTTCCTAAAGGACTCCAAATAAATTGGCTAAAAGCAACACTGTTTCTTCAGGTGGGCACTGTCTAAAATCTGCCCAACTGGTAACTGTCTTCTTCCTCTTCAAGTGAGATGAGAGAAGTGCACATTCAGATATCACTCAAAATAACAGAAGTCGTGCGAGCAGAGTTAGAAGATACTCACTGATGTGTGGCGTTGTGCTCCTGGGGTTGACAGTTCTCTGAGCTGCTGAGCTGAACACGAGCGTCCTGGGAGAAAACGTCAGTATTCACAGTAGACATGCAGGTCGGTCTGTGAGCCAACATGTTTGTTTGCTCGAAGCTCCCAGGCTGCTGAGCTGACTGAAACTGAACCTGAACGACAGACTCATGACCTGTGGGTACTGAAGTCACTGCAGAGTTTGGCAGATGAATGCTGCCGTCAGCCAGGACTGAGGGATGATGGGAAACCTCTGAGCTCAGAGCGTTTATGTCAGCAGACCTTTGCTGCTGAGGAGCTGCAGATATGGCAGTGGCCTCCTGAATGAAGGTGGGTTCGGTGTGTAACCTCAAGCCAAGAGAGCGTCTGCTGCTCAGATGGTTTGAGGGTCGAGGACGCCCAAAGGACTGCTGAGGAGGATCTGGGATCACACTTGGTTGGTTGGTTGCTTCTGCTACAGACAGCTGCAATGAAAAAAAATCCAAATCTTATGAACAGATTTGTAAAGATGAAACAGTAGCTCTAGGAGGCCTGCTATCATTCTGTTGTGTTAATCACCATATTCTTTAATTTTAATTAAAAAAAATTTTCCTTAATGAAAACAAAATTAAAATGAAATAGAAAGGGACATTTCAAAACAAAAACTTGGTAAAAATGTTAGTTTTATCAAAATCACAAATAAAGAAATGATTAAAACTTAGTTCAAATGTTTTGAGTTTAGCTACAAATGCCAAATGACTAAAATTTGAATACGGCTAACACAAATGTAGTCAAAAGACTGATGACTGACTGCTGAATCCTGTCCACATAAATGTTCCATTACCATGAAATTGGCAGGAGGAGAACGAATATCATTCTGCTGTTGCCACAACAAACAGCTGGTTGGAGCCAAAAGTGCAGGCATGTATCTCACTCATTTGGAAATACAAGAGAGAGTGTTGCCAAATGGAGCTACCGCAGTGCCCTTGGATCTGTAGACTCACCCTCTGAGATGAAGTCTGGCTGGTAAAACCTCCACGGGCTTCCAAACCCAGGTTAACTGACTCCAACATACATTTAATGCTCTGGATCCTCTCCTCCTTCTCCCTCAGTGCCTTTTCCACTGAAAGCAAAACAAACCAGATGTTAATAACGCATCACAATCTTACTGTAATTTTTTTGTTTCAGCTTTTGGGTTATTTTATTTTTAACCATTTTATTTTCAGATTTATAAACCACCAACTTACTGATTTCTTTCTGCTCCTTCTCCTGTTTCTCCCTGAGCTTACGGAAGTATTTCTCTGCTCTGACCTCCTCAAAGCAAAGTTCAGATCCTTCGCATACGAGTTCGTCCTCTATGTACGCTGACACAGTCTGAACACCAGAACTGGAGGGAATCGTCCCTGAAGTCTCGGAGCGAGAGACTCTGTGGAGAAGACGATAAATCAGACAATATTACGTCTAGTTTCTGAAGCACTTTACAGTTCCTTTGGTACGCATGTTCTGTGGGTGACTGATCAGGAGTCACAGCATGAACGAGTCAGGAAAAACATAATGAAACATACAAATATTTAAAAGGGTGGAAAATTTTTTTGGTGAATGCTGACAGAAAGGCTTAATATATGTGAATTTTACAAAATAATTCCCACACAATGTATTTTACACAACTGCCTTTTTTTCCAAATCCTGGATTAGGTTTTTAGATGATCTCCCCAATTCCAGGTTCATCCTAGAATGTTACTTTCATGAGATAGCCACCTATGGAGACCTGCGATGCCAAATGTTAAAGTATTTGTAGGTGAACAAAACAAATCACCTTTCTGGTTGACCACGATGGACGATGAAGGGGTCTACATCACAACACAGTTTTGTAAAAATGTGAGATGCAGGACACTTTTTAAAAATCACACGGCCTCATTTCTGAAAGACGCCATAGACTTTAAATATCTAGAAAACACTTGGGTTAATCTTCAAAACATCTCACTGTTGCTAGGTGTGTCATCTCCTGGTTAAGGTAACTCAGAGAGAGAGAATATGAATATTCCTCCAAATAAAACTTTCTTATGGAACAATGACTGATACTATTAGTAATACTCTTTAGATCCAAGTCGTCTAAAAAAAAAAAAACTGACATCAATATTTTGTCTATTCTATCCTCACAGATACACAACCTGCATTGCTTCTGAATGGCAGCAACATACTGAATAAGACAAGAATTATAACAGTGAACACATCCAACTGTTTTTCCATTAGAATGCTGTGGATGACGGGTTGTACTCTCACAGTGCACATTTTTCTGGTTTTATCATGCGAGAGTAGACTAGTGTTAATGTCTATAATGTTACACTTACATTATAGTCATTGGATTTGCAGGTGGTTTGGATGGACAATCCACAGACGCCTGTAACAGAAGCCAAAGAATATTAGAAGGGTTGAAAAGCAGGCGTGGTGTTAATTAATAGTTAACATGGAAATTCAGAGACACGCACCTTGTTCTGAGCCACAGGCTCTCTGTGGGATGACATCTGATTGGTTAAATGGGAGTTTTGCAAAGGGTTTCGACCTCCTGCTTTATACAATATTAAAACAGAAATCAGGCAGATGTTGGCATTTACATTATTTACAAAACAAACAAGCAATGAAACACCATCTTACCTGGTGCTGACGTCTGGCTTCTGGTTCTTATTTGAAACTGCCTGCAGATCAAAATATTTGTTGGTGACATAATGTTCTACACTGTATACCACACACACAAGCACAAAGTGATGCACCATATAGTGTGCCTTTCACAAGTTAAGTTTTGTTTCTAAGTGTAAAAACTAGACTCTGTTGAAGATCCTCCTCATTAAAAGGCTAGATTAATATCTTGTCTCTGGATTAATGGTCAAAAAGAAACAAAAAAACAACTCACACAATAGTAGAAAAAACTCATCTAGCTATCAGTTAAGAGACTGCAGAAAAGCGACTAAACCAGACCATAAAAACAGTGGAAACATTGGTCATTTTCACATTTTAACAAGAAAATTGCCAAATTTGAAAGGCATTGTTTATTTGAAAAATATCTTGGTCTGTGTGATGTCTGTGGAAAAGAAAACCCAAATAAACCTGAAAAGCAGCTTTATGTTGAATCTGTCCATGTCCTTCTAATTACCTGTATTCATGATGAACAGTTTCAGCTGGCTGGGCTTGGTTCTCCAAAGCTTTCTGGTACACCGCATCAGCCTGTTCATTCAGTCCCCTCTTTTCAAACTGCTGTGCCCAGGCCACATAAAGGGCAGCAGTCCTGGTGCCGATGCCGTTACTAAAAATGTGACTGTACAGCGCGACAGGGTCGGAATAATAACTCGCCTGCAAGACACAGAATAAAGAATTGCTCAAGTAAGATTTTAGCAGTCTGAATAACAGACTTACACATTTGATGCAGTAGAAAGATCTGTACTGTCACGGCAAGTAGAAAATAGAAAATTCTTATTAGTCAGACTTACACATTTGATGCAGTAGTTCACATATCTGATGTCATTTGCGTACTGTTCAACATTCAGAAATCTCTGGACAAGACGGTCAAACACCAGCGACATCCCACTGCCACCATCTGCTGGAAGTTTTTGCTCCAGGTACTCAACAAACCTTGGGAAGTATACAAGAACGTATGCATTCAGTACACTCTCAGGTGTCAGTCATGCACATTATTCAAGTGCAACGTTGCAGGAAGTACAACCTGCAGCTACAGTTACTGTGTAATAAAATACACAGTAAATATTAAAAAGAAGAGACTGAGATAGGAATGCACATAATTGAAGTTGTAAATGGAAGTTACTATTATTATTATGAAACTGGCAATGTAAAAAAAATATCTAATGAAGCTCTGCCAAAACCATGCAGATGCAACACGCAGAAATGCAGAAACAATGAGTAAATGTGTAGACACACACACAAAAAACACATGAGGTGGAAGATTAGCTGTATTGTGAGCAAAGTTCAGGATGCATTGCTTAACACTTACGGTAATATAAATTTCTGTAGTGATATATCCTCAGATTGAGAGGTCAAGTAAGACCACCAAAAACAATTTTGGACACCATGTTCTGTTCTACATGACATCTGGTATGTTTAAAGTTATGCATTTTATTTTATTTTTCTCTTTTGGTCGTTCCACTGCACACATATATCCGTTTGAGGATAACAGCGACAACGTCCCCTGCATAATTTTAAAACATCAAGCGAATCCTAACAGTCGGATTACTTACTTGCTCCATGGATCCAGAGGGTCGTCTCCTGAGTATGAGGTCAAACTGTTTTCAAAACACCTAAAAGGGTAAATGGACGCAAAATGAAAAGAAGGCAGCGTCATGTCTGACAGTTATGTTCTCTATAAATTACTCATAATACACAATGCATTCACGTTAGCGCTAAAGCTAACCGCTAGCATTAAGCTTACACCTAGTAACGTTAGTATTTCATTAACTTACTGTAAATACGTGGCGATATCCATTTCGTTTAAAAGGTTTTTAAAAGTCGTTCTAACTCTTAATCAGTAGCAGAAATAGTCTGCTGCGGATATTTTTGCTTCACAAATCAATTTCGCTCGAACTTTTGCATCGTTGGGTTAGTTTGTCTCCTCCGAGCTGCTGCTGTTCCTCTCACATTTGAAATTTCGCGCTCAGCCAATAGCGTTTCAGTGTGCGTCTTAAAGCCACGCCCCCGGGGTGTGACGCAGCACCGGAGTAAAAACACAAGATTAAAAGGCAAAGGGGCAAAAAGAGGGCAGTTGGGTAATTGTACTTTATGTAAATTGACGAATTGTATGTCAATTTTATGTGTACCAAGTTTTGAAGAGGATTAAATTTGAAACATTTCTTTACCTTTATGGTTGACATCTAAACTTTGACATGATTTATTTACAAAATTACTGCAATGTAAATCCCAAATTATATATTCTGTTTATCTAAATTCTATCAGTTAAATATAATTTCTTAAAAATACAGCTCTGTAAATTATTATTCTTAAAAACTAAACATACTGAAAACATACTGTACTGTACTGCCATTGTAAATAATTCCATTTCAGTTTATTAAATTTATTTTATCACTTGGAGTATTCATAAAATGTTGTTGTTACATGCAATAAAGCTGCATTACAACCAGGTTAAAGCGGAACAAACATACAACGTTTGCATTAAATGTAATTTTTTTTTCTCCAAAAATCTCTGACCTTAGAAATGTAGACCAGGGGTGGAAGGGTTCATCACAGGACAAACGTTGGCTTACACAACGCGAACTGCCGCCAATCAATAAACAGCTGCAGTATGATCTTTATGTAATTCAAATTAATTACACAAAAAAAGTTATTACCTGTAAGTAAAAAGTAACACATTCACCTTCCTCAGATATTACAATTGTCAATCTTCTGATTATTTACCATCTTTACATTTATCTTATATAATTATATTTCTTCACGCATATTAAAATGTCAATGTATGGTTCAAATGGCCTAAATGGTTATAAGCTTGATTATATTTTTCTGACATTATTCAATAAAATGAGCAGTTGCTACAAAATCATGTTATTCCTTCATCTTTCTTCAACTGCATCTCTACCAAAAAAGTAATGTCTAATTTACACATGGTCAGTTGTAATAATAGATGTTGTAGGACCCTTGTTTTCTACAAAAGTTCTACCTAACGAATTAGATGTTCACTAAAGTGTGCGACTTTCAGTTTACAGGTTTGTACCATCCAAAAATACTACCTCCTTTTCAAGTGCTTATAATTTTAAAGTTTTGTTTCTCCTAAATAGAACTTTCTAAAAAAGAGTAATGGTTCTAAATGTTTATTCTACCAAAAGCACCACTTTCTGTCCACGTGGGCCTGCTTAGTTTATAGTTTGAAAGATTTGTTCCACCCAAAAATACTGCTTTCTGTCCAAGTACTTAAAGATTTAAAGTTTAATTCCACCTAAATATTAGGCTTCTTTCTAACGAATGAGCTACACTTGTAACGGTTTATACTACGCAAAATATTCTTTTCTGTCCAAGTACCTACAGTCGTACAGATTTATGAACAGAACTTTCTAATATACCTCATGGCTCTAAAAATTGATTTCAGCCAACATATTATTACTTTCTGTCCAAGTATTTGTAGTTTTAAAGGTTCACTACACCCAGGTAGCACTTGCTCATGAACAATTTATGGTTTTAAAGATTTCTTATGTGAAAAACTGTGTATAGCTCATTTATTTTTGCCACTGTCTTTGACAAAAAAGCTAGCTTGGAGTAACCATGTGGTCGCCACATTATCTGGCCCAAAAAAGAGTCAAAAAAACACAAGGGTCCTACAACTGCGGTCCTGAAACTGCAACCTCCTTTCCTGCGCAGACACTCTATGACACATTTTGATCCACGTCAATTTATTTTTATTTTGTTGTATTTGTCTGTATTTGAGCTGTTAAGGTTACAGTGTACCTTTTTTTTCCCACCGATAGTGTTTGTATATTCTATTTTGTAAAATAAAAATTTAAAAAAAGATCCACGAGCTCACCACTTGGTGGCGTTTATGAACCAATGTGTTGTTTGCTAACCGTCATTAAACCTCAAAGAAGAAGAAAACGGAGCAGCCCGTGTCGAACAGGTGAAGAAACCCTGTGCATGTCGGGGAGAAGCAGAGCTCGCGACGTTACGTAGACGCCATTTTGTTTCACCGGGAGTAAAGAAACCAACCTGAAAAGCACCGGCGTGAATACTTTCCCTTATTTTTAGCACCTTCATCACGGCGGATCAGCACCGTGCACCCAAGTTTAGATTCGCATGGTATGTACGCACCGGGGTATCAAGGAAATGCATGTTTTGTTGTTGAATTAGCCCACTAATGTTGGATACGATGCACACCGGCCACTGTTAGCATCATAGCAGCTCGTCTACTTGGCTAGCCGGCATTTTGAAAACGGGCCCGCTTTGATTGACGGCCGGTTAATTTGAAGTGATAATGTGGCGAATGTGAGCCTCATTTAGAGGAAGTCCGTCAACTGCAAAGGTTTTATATGTAATAGTTGTTTTGCTAATGTTAACCTCGTTCACTTTGCACTTCCATGCGCGCGGCGAAGAGCGAGGCCTGTGATCTGCACGAGCCAGCGCTGCTGGCTAACATTAGCTTACAGAGGCGTGGTGGATGTGCATGGAAACCTGCTGTCTTCAACCAGATATTATTTATTAATTGTTTTGTGTAGTGGCAGGATACCGTGACCTGCGTTTTTCAGCGGTTAGCAGGCGGTTAAGTTGGCCAGCCGCGCCACCCAGGTGCTCTTTCAGTTTCGTAATTGCGTGCAGAGACCCCAGCAGCCACTCAGACAGTGTAACAGTTTGTAAACCGTGTCCAGTCTTGAACGATGGCGCCAAACCGCACACTTAATCTGCTGTCCCCATTTATTTAGCAACTGCAGTCGTGCCTTTCGTAACTTTGCTCTAATTTCACCTGCACAGATGTCTGGAGACATGGCCACAGATCATGTAAACGGGAATGGTACGGAAGAACCAATGGACACTACAGCTGCGGTGACCCATTCAGAACATTTCCAGGCTTTACTGGAAGCTGGTTTACCTCAGAAAGTCGCTGAGAAACTCGATGAACTTTATGTAGCAGGTAAGCAAAAGTTTCATCTCAAGTTGTGTTCTCCTATTGTCAGCTTAGACATTATCGCACTGTAGAAACACATGGCTCGTCAGAGATGCTAAACATTTGGCTTATAATCTTGGTTCATCTCTCAGATATACCTAGGTGTTGTGTTTTGTTTTGCAAGGCTAATGCCATGCCTTCTAACTTTTGTTCTCTCTAAAGTCAGCAGTGTTAACAAATCTTATGGAAAGGCTGAAAGACTTGGTTTGATAACAAATCCAGTGGCTTTATAAACCTAATATGTGAGACTCCACTTTGCCATAGAGTGTCATTGTTGTCCAAAAGCTACTGAAAACACATGATTGAACTGCACTGTTGCTCTGGGATTATTTTGTTATGAATAGCAACTATAGTTTATCTGGATTTAACTAGCATGCACTGTTCTGCTGTATGTCAGAATACCTACACAAGAATAATGTACTGTTTCAGGATGCCTCTTTTAAGAATAACGGTGCATGTGTGTGATGAGTTAAGATCTGCATCTTTTGGAGATACCAGTGTGTTTAGCTATCACTCACAGTACAGGAGCCAGAAAGTGCTGCAACATGGACTAACACATGGATAAATATGTTGTTTACATGGCTTCGGCAGACAACAAGAGAAATCTAAAGTATCGTCACACTTTTTTTTAAAAATTATCGAGTGCTCGAAACAATGATGGCCTGGCAAATAACTGAAAAGTAATATAAGTATTCATATTAACAGCAGACAGATGGCAGAGAGAGCACTTAAAAAGGAATTTCTTTACCGCTTGAGTTTCTGCATGTCTTTTCTGTCACAGATTCTGCCATGAGTTACCCAGCAGTAAAACTACTGTTTAGATAATTCCATGAGAGACAAATTTCCTTTTCAAGGGCAATAAAAGTATGTCCTGTCATACTGTGACACCGCACTGTCACATTGTAAAGAAACTGGATTGAATGCATGAAAGAATGGGTGTAGCCACAACTGCTTGAAGGAAGGTAGATTGAAACCAGTAGGCAGAGATGAAACCAGTAGGCAGAGACAATAGAGCAGCTGTGTGGCACAGCAGTTAAACTGTTCTGTCAGAGGAAGAGCAGAAGGAGCTACAAAGATGCTATCCAGTGCTTGTTAAAATGACTGTTAATTGAAAGGGTAGGGGTCAATAGCAAAAAACATGCTTAGTTTGATTTTCTTTTTTGGGGTGTCTGGAATATTTTTAATGTTCAACCTTTAGCTTTTGTTAATTTTAAATCTATCAGTTGGATGCATTGATTAGTAGTGGTTGTCTCAAGGGTATTGACTACACTGAGATTTCTCCGACTGTAAAACATTAATGTACATTGTAGTGAATCATGGATATGATTGGGCTTTTATATTCTCTGCTGTCATTTATTTTGTTCCTTCCCACACAGATCAATCATTATTAAGTGTCTGTTGCGCAACTGCTGCATGAGTCACACATCCTCTACACACCACATTAATGATAAAAACTTATGTTTTGCTGTGTTTTTCAGGACTGGTAGCACATAGTGACCTAGACGAAAGGGCAATTGAAGCTTTGAAAGAATTCAATGAGGAGGGAGCCCTGCAAGTGCTGGTCCAGTTTAAAGAGAGTGATCTGTCACACGTGCAAGTAAGTTCACTGATGTGACAAAGGGGTCTTTTGAAAATTTTTCTGTGCAACTTGTATACCATCACTTTAGGAATACAACTTTTTTATTTGTGCTGTTTTGCCCCCATAAGAGTGTGTAAATATTCGTGATACAAAGTTGTTCTTTTCTCTTCCAGAACAAAAGTGCCTTTCTCTGTGGGGTAATGAAAACTTACAGGCAGAGAGAGAAACAAGGGACTAAAGTTTCAGATTCCACTAAAGGACCAGATGAGGCTAAAATCAAAGAACTCCTGGACAGAACCGACTACACACTTGACGTAACAACAGGCCAGCGAAAGTATGGCGGGCCACCACCTGAGTCCGTGTACTCAGGTGCCCAACCCACTGTTGGAACAGAGGTAGGCTTTCTGTTGTGTTAATGTCTAAGTCAGTCAGGAAAAAAATAGAGATATGTTCTTAAACTGGAAGAATTGCATATTTGAATTGTTTTCATTTTCTGTTCTTGTTTACAGAGAAAATCGTAATATTAGATGTAATGACTTAAGCCAAACTTATTTGTTAAAGGCCTATCACACTGTTTTCTGGGATGTGCAAATGTTTTACACATCACTTTAAATGTTGAGATCACTTTTACTGGCCTTGTAAACAACTATAGAATTGTATCTGTGCAAGAGCTAATATTTTTCTGAGTAACTTATTACTTTGCATACCACTTGTCTGTACAATTTGTGTTTAAGGAAAGATAAGTTAGATTTTCTTTATTGTTCTAGTTAATAAATTCTGCTAGATTTTCTGGAAAGCAAATAATGTAGATTTTCTTTATTATTTTAGTTGAAAATTGAATTCTGCTAGAAGCAATCTTGCAAATATGTGAAATTTGAAGGCATGAAAATTGAATAAAAGCAATCATTGTGGATTTTGTTGTCATAAGATAATTCTCATTGTCTCTTGTTTCACAGAGTCTTTATATGTAAAATAAAATTTATTCATTCATGTGTCTCTAAATATTCTTCCTTGTTCTCCAGATATTTGTTGGGAAGATTCCCCGTGACTTGTTTGAAGATGAGCTGGTTCCTCTCTTTGAGAAGGCTGGGCCTATCTGGGACCTCAGGCTAATGATGGACCCACTAAGTGGCCTGAACAGGGGCTACGCCTTTGTCACGTTCTGCACTAAAGAAGCGGCCCAGGAGGCTGTGAAGCTGGTAAGTTTGTCAGGAATGCAACATTTCGCAGAACAGTCAGGGGAACTGAAGGTGGAACAAGAATCTGACTGATACAGTAGTTTAGCAGCCAGGCGACTTGTTGGTGCAAAGAAATGATGTAGTTGTTGACAGTTGAAAAAATACTATTATGTTCAAAATCAAGATCAGAATTTCCCTCCTTGCTTTGCAGGCAGGAAATTTATCCTGCTGTAAAATTATGATTTTGGAGTTGGAGGCAGTTCAACTAACTTCTGTTGTCAGTTGTCATGTTGACAGTTTTTTTTTTGTTTTTGTCTTTTTGTTTTGCAGTGTAATAATCATGAGATTCGCCCTGGCAAGCATATTGGGGTGTGTATATCTGTTGCCAACAACAGACTATTTGTTGGCTCCATTCCCAAGAGTAAAACAAAGGAGCAGATTGTTGAAGAGTTTTCTAAAGTTACAGGTAAAATGTTCATTGGAGAGTCGAGTGTGCTGCACAGGTTACTTTACTCATTCTGCTCTAAAGCACTCAAACTTTATTACTAAACATCAGACAATTGTTTTTTCTGTCTTCATCCAGAGGGTCTCAGTGATGTTATACTCTACCATCAACCTGATGACAAAAAGAAGAATCGAGGATTCTGCTTTCTGGAGTATGAAGATCACAAAACAGCTGCTCAGGCACGTCGCCGGCTAATGAGTGGCAAGGTCAAGGTTTGGGGCAATGTGGTGACAGTGGAGTGGGCGGATCCCATTGAAGACCCTGACCCAGAAGTCATGGCCAAGGTAAGCTTCAGTGATAGAAGAACACACCGAAAGAAAAAAATGCATTGTCTGAGAATGTGTGGGGTGACATAATGTGATGAACATAAATATGGGTAACTTCTCCTGAGCGCTGGTATTTCTTAGTCGTCGTCCTAAAGATTAAACTGTACATATATTGAGCTTGTTGGGACTGATGTGAAATCTGACCTTCTCTCTGTCTATGTTGTAGGTGAAGGTTTTATTTGTGAGAAACCTCGCTAATGGTGTTACAGAGGAAATCCTGGAAAAGTCCTTCAGTCAGTTTGGAAAGCTGGAGCGAGTTAAGAAGCTCAAAGACTATGCCTTCATTCACTTTGAGGAGAGGGATGGTGCAGTGAAGGTAACGATTACTCTATTTCTTTGATGCAAAAATCTTGACTTTTCAGTTTCTAGCTAAATAACCTAAACTAAATAATACGTTGATTGTTAAAGATATTAGCATAAATATTAACAGTTGTTGTCACACATCGGTTTTCTCAGGCATTGGAAGAAATGAATGGTAAAGAACTGGAGGGAGAGCCAATTGAGATTGTTTTCGCCAAGCCACCAGATCAGAAAAGGAAGGAGCGAAAGGCCCAGAGACAAGCAGCCAAAACACAAATGTAAGAAGTGTCTCTTCAGGTGTAATAAGTGATTCGCATTGCTTGTTTGAATTGTGCTCTTAATTTTGTTGGCTCTGTTCTTATTACATCTCTTCATTCTGTCATCAGGTATGATGACTATTACTACTACCCTCCCCCTCCCCACATGCCTCCTCCTGTCAGAGGCCGGGGCAGAGGTGGCAACCGGGGTGGCTACTCCTACCCCCCTGACTACTACGGTTATGAGGACTACTATGACTACTACGGCTATGACTATCACAACTACCGCGGCGGCTACGACGACCCATATTACGGGTATGATGACTTCCAGGCCCCAGGCAGAGGGCGAGGTGGTAACAGGGGCGCCCGGGGCGGAGCCTCACCGGCCAGAGGACGTGGTGGCGCCGGTGCACCCAGAGGCAGGGCCAACTTCTCCCAGCGTGGCGGGCCCGGACCAGGCCGCGGCGGGCGGGGCACAAGAGGAGGCGTGCAGCCAAGAGGGCGAGGAGGGGTACGTGGTGCACGGGGTGGCCGCGGTGGAAATGTAGGAGGAAAGCGCAAAGCTGATGGGTACAACCAGCCAGATTCCAAGCGTCGCCAGACCAATAATCAGAACTGGGGCTCTCAACCCATTGCTCAGCAACCGCTCCAAGGTGGTGATCATTCTGGTAACTATTCCGGTTACAAATCTGACAACCAGGAATTTTATCAGGATTCTTTTGGGCAACAGTGGAAGTAAACCAGTAGGGCTTTGATAACAAAATACGTGTTTATGGTTTTTGTTTTTGTCTTTTTATTTAGAGACTTGATCTGATTGGCCCTCAATCCCATACGGTTGCCTGCATTTTTTCCTCAAAATTGGTGACATCTGGCAAGATATCTTTTTGTACATATTTTAATAATCCGCTTGGACTCAAACCGTAGTCACACTCCCACCTGTTTCTGGCGAACTGGTTTTCTTTTTTTCCTTTGTTTGTTTTTTTAAGATGGTCGTAAAAAAGATTTTCCATAACAAAGTTTGAAAAAATTTTTAGATGCAATTATGTGCTCGAGCTGTCTATTTGGCTATAGCTTTATGTATGTTTTTAGAAATTCTGGTTTCCATGTTTTAAGTAGCTAACAGCAACAAAGCATATGTCTCCTAAACATGTATTTAAAACAAATGAAAATACAATTTGTATTGTCACAAAGTAATGCGTGTCTTGTTATTGAAAAGAAAAAAAAGGACCATCGTAGTCCTATTTTTTGGCTTTACATTTTGGCTTGTATTCTTTGCTGTTTGTCTGCTTTAATAAACATACACGCACACGTGTACAAAACTTCAAATTGTGTTGCAAATTCATGTTTCGGCAAATTCTCTCTTCAAATTGCCTTCAAATTTAAGGCTCCTTGTGGAAGAAAATGGACTAAAGGTTTGCCAATGTTGGCCACATGCTACAGTGTCACCTTGCATGCCATCAAATTCCAAATCACCTACTTCTATAGTCGGCATCTCTCAAGTGCTCTGTATGTGTAGTGACATACTTCATCCTTATGAGTTCCTCTCATGTCCAAAAACATAAATGTTTCACAAATTGGTGTCCTAAATTCACTGTCAATGCAGCATCAAGAGTAAGCCCCACCCCCTACAAGTCTGTCATACAAGTCCCTTTTGTCACTAGTGGGGGGAGGGAATAAAAGCACAATTTGATTTATTTCAAAGTGAAGCTTTTCCTTGTCCCAGAAGGATCTACCTAGCTGTTGAAGGCCTGGATACTAATCTTGCATGTTTATCTGGAGGTTTGATAATGTGCTGTTGTGGGAGATAACTGCCATGCATGTCTTGCTTGTAGTTTTTTTTTTGTTCAGTTTGCTTTTATTGATTATAATGGCTGCTCTTAACCCTCACCCCTCCCTCTTCCTTCTCTGCCCGTCTAAGCGTGTCCACGTTTCACCTGCCGCACCTCAGTTTTACGTTTTCTGATCCGAGCCAGCTGATTCTCTGCTTGTCGTCCTCTTTTAAGGCATTGACATGTGCATGTTGCGTCAGAGGGCGTGCAAGTCTGTGAGAATGCTTTGTCTTCTAATGTATGCAAGTTCACGTGTTACACAGTTCTCCCTGTACATTTAGTACTGAGCGTGAGTGTGTGAGCGCGAGGGAGAACAGTATATGTGTGTAGATGTAATACGATCTTGTTTTCCATTCTCTAATTGCTTCCTTTTGTTACCTGACTAGCAGGGAAAAGGGGTCGAGGCCGGTCCTGATGTGTCGCTATGAAGACTGACCAGTGTTTGGCGTTGCACACTGCAGGCTGCCAGTGGATGGAATGGTAAGGTCAACTGACTCAGTGGTCCAGTGGTATTCCAGCCATTTTTAAGGAGCAGATCTCCTCAAACTGCCACGTTCGAAGATAATCACAAGAGCAAAACTTGTTTTTATTTCTGTTTTTTATGTAAAGAGTTTAGAAGGCCCAGCCCCCAACCCCACCCCCAACCCCCAGATCTGCCATTTGAGACCTACTGAGTAGGAGTTCATGACGGACATCCCTCTGGAAATGGCTTTGCACTTTTTTTATTGTTAAAGTTTGGAGTGGTATAGCAGAACTTGATGTTTTAGTTTCTTTGAGTTCTAAAACTGCATCTTTTATGATGGACGAGACATGATAATCTATGATTATCTGAGGTAGCGTTGAGGTGTGATCACCCGCCGTTGAAGGTCGGGCATTCCAGGAATATGGTTCGTTAACTACCTCAGTTTCGCGGACTGGCCTGCTCTGTCCCATTTTGTACTTGAGGAAACTGAGGCAGGGTTCGACCCCCACCCCCCAAACCATACCCTCACCCCTTCCTTCCCCACCCCACCCCTTCACCTAGGAGGTATGCACAGGCAGCAACAACAGAGCACTTAAAGAATTATAGTTCTCCTTTGAGAATTGACATAGGCAGCAGCTACTTAAGGCGTGTTAGCTGGTCGTCTGAAACGAGCCTGAACAGGCCTTGCTGTCTTTATGAATGAACTGAGCGATGATGTAGTTGACGGACAGAAATCGTTTTATAACTGTTTTTTTTTTCTTTGTAAAATCTTAAATGCCTGGAAACCACAGTCATCCTTTGTCTTCCACGATCGGACAGCTGTCTTAATTTTTATTTTTTTGTACACATCAGTGTAAGGATGTCTCAAGCCTTCTGCTCTGCACAAACAAAGGTTTATGCTGAGCATGAAAGGACCACTGACATCCAGCGATGTTGCCTTTGTTTAGGGTCTCTAAGCAGGTCTGGAAGCAAACGCATTTACTCCAAGTCCTGAAAAAATTAAGAGTCCAACTAAAGATGGCATCACAAAAGCATGGTTATACATTTCACATTGTATGTCACTGTAGACTGATTATCATGCCATATATGTGGTTGTGACAAATTTACCTGTAGAGTAAGCTGATGTTAATTCATGTTCTTTCATTGTCGGTGTGCAAATTAGACTGCAAATCAACATGTTGAGACTGTAAAGGAGCAAATCCATCTTTTACCAATGACATTACGGGGGGAAAAACATGACGTACGTGATGTACTTAGCATATTTGCAATGTTTTGTTCTAATGGGGGTGCAAAAATTTACCTTTTAAGTGCAATGCTGGCTGAAAATTAATATAAATCCTAAAAAAGATCAAAGGAGTCACCCATGAATTATCAGATGAATTCAAACCCTGTTTTAATTGCATTTTACCTATTAAAAAATAAGAGAAAAAAATCGTAATTGAAAGGATGTGTCTGACGATATTCTATGTTTTATCTACAAATCCCATGAAAAGACCGAAAACAACAATGCATCTCTGAACACTTAGACTCCTCCTCCCTCTGTAGCCCTCAGGATCCAAGCACATTGCATGAAAGTATTTTAAAACACTTAAATTTGTCGTGTCATTTCCTGAAAGTGACACACAATTTTCTAAAATGACTTGACACTGTGTTTTGGTTTTTCAAACAAACAGGAGCAACTACTGCTTTTTTTGGGGACTATTTTCAGTAGCGGATTAATCCATGTGGTGCTGTAGTGGGGTTAAGTAAAAAACATTCTGCAGTGTGTTTTCAAGCACATGAAGGAGCACGTCAGAGTGTTTAGCAGGATGTCTGCTGTTGGTTTCAGTCCAAACATGGGATTTGATAATAACAAAAATATAGAATATCATCGGACTTGTTGGGCTTTGGTGTTACCTGAGTGTTGCTCAGTTAGTTTCCAGCAGTCACACATGGAGGTGGACATTCATTACAAATTTGAAATGGGTTTGAAAGGCATTCTGGGAAATGTAGGAAACAGCAGCGTAAAGCAGGTCACTAAGCCATCACTGTCTGAATGCATTGTACATCTCACAGTGGTGATGTTGGATTTCTCCTTTCAGCTCTTTAAAAACATGACATTTAAACTTCATTAGTGCGTTGTAGTCTTTCTGCCTTTTTGTGACAGTTGCCATGAAACACGATGTCTTGAATCTTGACTCATGTTTAGCATTCTTCCAGTTCAGAGAGGATTGTGCAGCTTGTTCTTCCTCTTCTTACCTGGTTTGTGAAAAAGAGCCAGATTAGTTTTTTTTCATACTAGCATTGACTCTGTTGGATCTCCAATTTTAAGGGTCAGGATTTTTTTTTTTTTTTTTTGCTAACAAGTGTGTTTGCAGTCTTGCAAATAAAATGTTTTATACTGTACAGTGAGGTGAGTTAAACCTATTTTTCTAATAAAGTTATTGACTTTGACCTTTGTTGTGTTTTGTTTTTACTTGTTCCTTCCCAGGTAGATATACTTGTGTCAGAGATCATGAAAATATGTGTCTCTTTAGTGCCAGGACTTGTATTATCCAGTACGTGGCAGAGACCTGTCGCACCAAACACACATCTTAATTTACTCTATTAACAGGCTTCCTGCAGTTGGATGGTATGGGGATCAGTGCCTCCCACCTGACACCCTCAGAACCACCTGTTTTTTTCTGTGCGATAACTTAAGTGTATTTAATGAAGCCATGCAATATTTTACCTTTAAAATATAAACAATTTGCCTCTGTTAGATAATTGCTTTGACACGGAATCATCGCTACAAGATGAGTCTGGTGTCAAAATATGAATAAAAATACTTTAATTTGCTATAACTTGTTCTGACCAACCACCTATCCCACATGCCGATAGCCATTAAAATGTCATGTGTATGTCCTGTATGTAAAAAGTTTATATTTATAAATGTGCATCTAGGGCCTGTAACTCATCTAATTATTCAGTGCAAGACATTTTTAAATATAATGGTGATTGTGGAGGCTCAGGTAGGAGATTCTCTTTAGATTTGTTGTGTTTTTTGGTTAAGGTGGCTGTTATTTTACTTTTAGACAGAAAAAAACCCCAGTCAATCCACATTCATAAACTGTACAATGAATACAAAGGAAACAGAAAGAAAACACCGTGGATGAACATGTCACAGTAATTCCTTTCACTACTGATGCGCCTGATCTGCAAGGGGCGTTGTTTGGAATCAGGGTTGCCATGTCCGCTGAGGAATACACTTCTGGTGCGTTTACGTCGTAAGAGAGCAACAGGAGTATTCATTATTCTTTTCCAGTTTTTAACTTATGAAATGATCTTTGAATTACAGGCAATATCCTGCATAAATGGCATATCCTGTTTACAGTAATGAACAAAAAGAAGAACAAGAAAAAATAAAGTACAGAACCAACATAATGTACGGGGGTGGGTTCATTAAAACTGATTTTGATATTTTTGAACGAATTGATTTTAAATACATATCAGCCACACATTAATTAAATTGAATTAAATACAATTAAATTGGTTTAAATGATTGTAATCCTTTATAGCAGCACTGGGCTCAAAATTAATAAAGGTCTATAATTTTCAGAAATGATAGGACATTTCCTTGCACAAATAGCATATTGAGGAATGTTTTTTAAGTTTTAATGTAAAAGAAAAACAAAAATATAACACAATAAATTACATATATTGTTACCATCCAATCCAACCTGTAATTTAAACAAATTAAATTAATACAAATGTGGAGGTTTAATAAATGACAGCTCCTGATTTCTTTTACCAGACTACAATATGCACTGCTAAACTCAGTTTAATTAAAGTATTATTTGCCACATAATTCCAATAAAATAGTTTTTTAAAAGCACAAACATAAACCGCCCTCTTTGGCCTTTAAGGAGGCGTGATTACGGTCTTCGGATGTGGCAACCCGCAGCCGGATTAGAAAACATTCCATCTGCGGAGGAAGTCGGTCGGGACTTTCAAACATGGAAAACATGAAGTAAAAACTTTCGCAGAAAGTCATTTGAATGCGGGACCAGTCTGGCCTCCAGCCGAGGACTCCGCTTGAGGAAAAGATGTGTTTTATTACATGAAGAAGCGCTTCCATAGTTGTGTCGCTGTAAGTTGAAGCCTCTGTCCGAAGCTAACTGTTAGCTAGCTAAAAGTGCCCGGGCTAACTGTCCACGACACCTTTAACCGCTTAATGTCACCGAGAGTCGATGTAACTGAGAAAAAGACGCTTAAATATGCCTTTAGAGCGCTAAATTTGGGCTGACGGATGTGTTTCCAATGTTTTTTGACAGGTCCAACAGGTGAGAGGATGGCAGGTATTTTTACGTATGTGGAGGATTTGAAGCGGGGGCTGAAGGTTGACGTCCTGCGGGAAGCCGGCCGTCAGTACCCGCTCTCCTGCTTCCTGCTGCTGTCTATGGTGTTTCTCACGGTGCTGCTCAACAGGTGAGATTCAGTGGGGAAGAAAGTATAAAATCCACCCAGAGGAAAGGCTCTGCTTATCAGATGGAGGCTGGGTGGTGGATCATGTGATGTCCGGAGGAGCGTGACCTGCTTGTCTTATCAGATGTGTAGTGGAACAGTTCAGAAGCTGCTTGAGAATAATCAGGTTTTTAAGATTTCTCCAGTATCAAAATAGTAAAGAGATTGTTGTCAGAACATTTAATGTTTCATAGCAAGAAGCAGCTGTTAATTGATAATTCGGCGTGTTAAATTTTCCAGGATGTGAACACGGCGACTTATTTATGCCTCTGTTCCTGGTTAAAGTCTGTATGTGTTCACACAACTGAAAACTTTTAATGTAACATTTTCCAAAACAAATTGATATGCAAGCTCAGACAGCACCACTGCTCATGTCCTCTAAGGTATATTAATGATTGCTAACCATAACCGTTGTGCATGACTATCAGATCTTTTGTCATGCATGTTATGTGAACTCAGCAATGTCTCCTTTCTGCTAGTGTTGACAGCAGACCTATCTATCTATCTGTCTATCTATCTATCTATCTATCTATCTATCTATCTATCTATCTATCTATCTGTCTATCTATCTGTCTATCTATCTATCTATCTATCTATCTATCTATCTATCTATCTGTCTATCCTTAATTACTGTGGAATTGCTGCTGATAGGAAACTTGTCCTTTGCGATGTGATTGTGTGGTCTGGATGCCACAAAACAAACAAAAAGTCACCTTTCTGTTGAAGTATTTGTAACTTTAATGATATGTAAACTAGAGCAGAAACACCAACGGAATGTACATCAACAGATTACTTGTTTCAGACAGTGTTTCTCAAGCCAGCATAGACAAACAATGCTAGACATTCTCAAGCTTGCAGGATAACACTTGAATATATATTAGACAGTCATCTTCCGCTGCTTACCGAAAAGTGTTGTGATTGCTTTTATTTATGCATGTGTGTGCTGACACTGAACGTTTCGCCGTGCTGTGGGGAAAACAAGATGTTCAAGTTCAGTTTATAAGATGCAAGACATCAAATTATGCACAACAGCAAAATGTTGGATGTACATAGAGTGAAGATATGAAAGTCCAGCAAACAAATGGATAAAATACAAAAACTATCAAAAGTAGAATTACGTCAAGTTGTACAGCAAAAAAACTAAACAAAAAAACAACAACTACAAGTAACCAGAATTTTCACAAACCATAACTTGACCTTCTTTCTGATCCCCGTAACTGATTGCTGTGTAATAATCTCCCTCCAGGTATATCCACATCCTCATGGTCTTCTGGTCGCTCCTGGCTGGTGTCATCACTTTCTATTGCTCCCTTGGACCAGAGTCCCTTCTTCCAAACATCTTTTTTACTGTAAAACTGAGGAACAAAGTAAGTCAGACATCTAGCATATTTAGTTGAGAAGCATCTGTGGCCTGTTTATTTTTCTGTGCCTGTGTTGCTTACACAGAAAACTGTTCCATGATTAATTATGTGCAGATGACCTGGTGGTGGTTTACATCTTCTTCTCTGTTTTTTTCCTCCTGACAGCGACAGGAGCAGGAGTTGTTTCCTCTGGGCCACAGCTGTGCTGTCTGTGGGAAGGTCAAGTGCAAACGTCATCGGTATGTTCACGTGATCTCAGAGCAGATAAAAAAAACTTAATGTGATTCTAAATGCATGTCTTTTAGATAACATTCAGTGGAGTTAGTATTTAGAGTAGTTTCTTTGCACTGATAGTTTTCTCAAGTTCGGTGCTTCAGTACTGTTGTAGTAATTTTTTGGTACTTAAGTGTCTCTGTTTTGTGCTACTTTTATTTTTGCTACTTTACATTTCCGTGGGAATATAGTTCTCTCTCCTCGTCTACCTTTATTTAACACCAGTAGACTCTCAGTGCTCTGTAAGTGTAATTCTTTTCAAATCAATCGGATGGTTTGTTTGATTGTTTTATTATTTTTTTGTAGACACAATCAGTCCAACTTTATTTATATAACTCTTTTTGTTAGTGCAACTCAAAGTGATTCAAGGATGACAGAATGTAATGTAAAAATGTAAAAAATAACTCAAGTCAAGTCCAGTGCACACAAGAAGGATCATGCTAAAGAGGATGAGAATGACTCGTGATATTTTAATCCTTAATTTACTGTTTACTGCCACTTAACTTTTTTAGAGGACACATTAGACTGCTCTGCCACCTAGTGGATGTTGTACAGCAATACTGCTGTGGAAAGATAATAGTTCTCCACTAGTGAATGTAAATCTATATAGTTAGTGGCTTCCGTAGAAAAAAAGAATCTTGATGAATGTACAGTGAAAATAAAGAAACCTCAGTTAAGGGAACCTCCTCAGACAAATGGATCAGTTTGGGATCTTTATGGCTAATACAGTTGTAGAAATTTTTAGCAAATTACTTGCATTCAGCCAGTGTTTGAACTACACCAGGAGTGAATTTTCATCCTGGTTGTTCTTCAGATTTTTGTCTTTTTTAAAATTTGATGAACTGAGATGCGTTCAAGAAGCACACTTCTATAACAACACACAAATATTTATTTATTCATTCTAGGCCGACTCTGCTCCTTGAAAACTATCAGCCATGGCTGGACCTGAAGGTTCATTCAAAAGTGGATGCTTCAGTAGCAGAGGTACGGCAGTGTATGGATGCATATCGGTGGTTATATTTTGAATTTATTAATGTAAAATATCCAGATGTTAACATCAGGTTGTTTCTAACCTCTTCTACATTTGGCTATTTCTGTCTTGCAGGTTTTCGAGTTAGTTCTTGAGAACTTTGTGTACCCCTGGTACAGGTAAGAAGAAATCCCACAGAGTGTTACTGTCTCTAGAAAGTTTTTTTTTTTTACAGATACATGGATAAGTTGCTTTAAACTCCTCTGCCCTCCGCTTTCAGGGACATCACCGATGATGAGGCATGTTTAGATGAAGTTAGAATGACCTTTCGCTTCTTCGCATCAGTGCTTGTTCGCCGAGCTCAGAAGGTGACACCTAAACACTCTTCAGTCAGAACAGAAAAGCTGGAGGAAAAGATGAATTTAAACCTCAGAGTTTAAGTTTGCTGGACCAGTGAAGTGATAGAGGGCTATATTTCCTATTGTAGTGAGGTTGAATTTTGTTGCATCATTCTGCAACAACCTTCAAGTCGTGAAAAGTCGTATAGGGCACTGAAGGTATTAAATTGTCTGAAATGTAATTTTCAAAAAACTTTAAATATTGATTTTATTGATTTTTACAGAATGTTGATGTGATTTTAGGAAAATCAGTCTAAAAAATCTTCATTACTGTTGTTGACTTGTTGACCTTAAATGAAGCATTTATTTTTAATTGATCAATCTTAGCATTCTTATTCTGCTGCATGTTCAAGTCCAGAAGACAGTTAGTCAGTTGGCAGAGAGATAATCAGCTACTTTGATAATTGATTGTGTCTTTCATTGTTTAAGCCAAAAGAGCACAACTCTCTTACTCCATTTACATGTCATATATGACAGTAAACTGATGATAGATGTCATCTTCGGCTCTTCAGTATTTTTTTTCTACATTTTTTTTTACCTTCTTGCAATGTTAATAAATATCTGTAAATATCAGATAAGTCAGTAATGAAAATAATGTAGCATAGTTGCAGCCCTGGGTTATATTGTTGGTAATATGCCAGGAAATAATGACAAAAAGACATTTATTTCACACTGCAGTTGGTAATTGATGGTAAACCTTGTCATCTCTCCTGGTTTTTATTGATATCTTTCATACTTTGGGTGGTGTGACCCTAAAACGGGTATTAGATTGAATTCTAACAATGCCCTAAATTGAACTTTCTGTTCTGCCTACTTCTAGGTTGATGTTACGACTGTGTTTGCAGACAAAGTGATGAAAGCTGCAATGAAGCATATTGAAATTATTGCAAAAGCTCGAGGAAGAGGTATGACTGTCCACCTAGGGGTTATTTTAAGTCTCAAATACTAACTGCTGACTTTAGATTTAAGCGAATGTTAAAGTACTCATTCAGTCCTCTATTTATATTTATTTCTATGTTTGTATTTAAATTTTAACGTCAAGTTTGACTGCCAACAATTAGGATGTTGGGTTTTGTCAGTGGAGGTGATACAATAACATCTGTGTGTGTCTTTGTGCAGTGAATAATATGGAGGGTCTACAGCAGGCAGCCCTGGAAGAATACGGCGCTGAACTTCACATCGCTTTGCACAGCCGAAAAGACGAGCTGCTCTACCTGAGGAAGCTGACTGAGATGCTGTTCAAATATGTGATGCCTCCCAAAGCAACAGACTGCAGGTAGGTAGATGTAAACCATCACCCGTTTCAGTCTGTCTCTGCAACTTGTTAACAATCCAACACTCACACTGATGTTGTAATTGTCCAGCTGTGTGCAGGTGAGAGAAGAAATATGTCCAGTTCTCTTTTTTATCTGTTACTTAAGTATTTGTGGTATTTTTTATGAACAACCAAGTGCAAGATGACAAGATGATGAATGTCTCATTGAAGAGACTGAAAAATTTCCCCATTTTTAAACAATGTCCCCTCTCGTTCCTCCTCTCTGTGATGACTGGCATTTCACTCCACCTTCCTGTAAGACTGTTTTAAATTATTATAAACAGCTTTAACTCTTTACGTGCCCAGAGAGCATGTCTAACAAATTAGTTCTGAAAGAGCGTATCCTAGCTAGCCCTGCAATTCTAGACAAATGTGAATTAGTAAAGAACCTCTCATTTCTTTAATTTCGAACAGGCGTTATCAATGAGCACAGACCAAAATGCCTCTGGATGCAATTTGATGGACCTCCAACCAATCAGACTAGTGATATGTGTGATGTATGAAAGTGTCTCAGTGGTGCTCCTCTGTACATATATAATTGTGTCAAACTGACTCCATTAGATGAGCCGTTCTGATTGAGCAACATCAAGTGAAAATCTGTTTGAATGGGAGTGGAACCAGATGCTTTCTGCCAGAGCAAATGAAGCATTGTCTGTTTCCCAGGCTATAAACTGGCTCTTGAATCCCTTTCAATTTCCTTATTACTCAGGCCATGCAGGCAGGCAGCAGTGCTGAAGTGGCTGTTAAATTCCAGAGTTTGATATTGAACGCTGTAACCTGTCAGTATGCTTTGTCTTGGCTCAGGTCTCTGGCTCTGCTGCTGCGGGAAGTTATGGCTGGATCTGTTATCCTACCAACCATGGACTTTATGGCTGACCCTGTAAGTAGAGCAGGTTTATGTGTCCCTACGCTGCAAAATTTTAAATTCGTGAAATTTATTTCGCCATTAAATCTGTGATGTTAGAGCTGTAATAATACCTGCTGAGATCCACAGAGTAGAAATGAAGCAACGACACAGGAGACACTGTTCAGAAAACAGACTTTCCTTTATTTTACGAAGTTTTTATTGCAACTAACTCATGTTAACTCATGTTTTTCAGGATACTGTGAACCTCATGGTGCTCATATTTGTTGATGACACTCCGGTAAGTGAGCTGTTGCTTTGTATCTATATCTGTGAAAAGTTCACATAATGTATGTCCAGTTAGAAAAACAAACCTAACCTTTTTAAAGGCAATCACTTTAGTGATTTGTTACTTTAATAAAAAAGCACAATGCAAAACAACAGCAATCACTATTACTCTACAGCTCATACATCTTAATGTAAATATTTGGATTCAGCTGATTGCAGTCAAGTTTTTGAACTAATTATTGTTTATTTTAAATCTTTTGCATCTCCAGCCAGAACCAGCCACAGAGCCTCCGTCTGCTCTGGTTCCATTTTTACAGAAATATGCAGACGTCAGTAACAAGAAGCCGTCTGTGAGTATCTCACTGAGAGAGAGACCTAAGAATTATTCACTATAGACTAAATATTCCAGTGATAAGACAGAGATATAGTTTTTATCTTGTGTTACATTTTCTGACGACTTCTTCCCCCCTCGCCACCCTTTTCCTCTCAGTGTACTTCATCTCTGTATTGTTGTCTTGGCATTTGTGTTGATCTCTATTTTCATTGAATATTTTTGGAACATTTTCTTTACTGTGGATAACTAACCCTCCCCCTGTGCAGGTGCTGAAGTTGGAGCTGAAGGAAATCAGAGAGCAACAGGATCTCCTCTTTCGTTTCATGAACTTTCTGAAGCAGGAAGGAGCCGTACACGTGCTGCAGTTCTGCCTCACTGTTGGTAAGATGAACCTTCATAAGTAAACTTTGCCGGACCTTTACTCATCTCTAACAGTTAAGTGGCCTCATGAACCTTCATCCTGTTTATCCTGTTCTTGAAAAAACAAAGTCCTTAAAAACTTAAAAGTAATTCTGTAGGTGAAACGTGATATGTTGATTTCTTAGAAAAGACATTTTCGATCCTGTTACATAAAGGCATCAGGGTGTACATGTCGTCTAACTGTATCAAACTGTCATTCCTTCCAGAGGAGTTTAATGATAAGATCCTGAGTCCAGAGCTGAGTGACTCTGAGCTGCAGCGTTTACACGGCGAGGTGCTGCACATCTATGAGACCTACTGTCTGGATGAGAGCATCGACAAGATCAGCTTTGATCCATTCATCGTGGAGGAGATAAGGAACAGTGAGAAACTATTTACTTTATTATCATTTCCTCACCTTCAGTGTTGGGGCGGGGGGCTTATAACTGTTATGTGCGTGCAAAACCGGTCTCTTATAATGGTGATGAAGTGATTTAGATCAATAGTGTTGTTTATTGGGGGTAACCCTAACTATTTACATCTGAATTTTTTCCATTAACTTAAACCTAAACTAGTGGCTCAGACCACATTTCCCAAACCCCCAGAGTTCAGAGGTCAGGATGTGACACTCACACTCTGTATCAGTTGTAGAAAACCACAGCACTCCTTAAATGTCAAGACTGAAGCTAAGACACGTCACATGGTAGATTTTTGCAGCCCACCTTTTATCTATAGTAAACTCTGAATATCCTGACTTCTTCTCACCTCTCCAACATTAACTAGTAAAATAATCTTTAAATTGCATCAGATGTCTTGACAGAACTGGAGAATGGAGCATTGGTACAATACTGATCTTTGATGAGAATGCTCTGTTGATTGGTGAGAATGTGATTTAAATA
The DNA here is from genome assembly GCA_024666655.1 of Dascyllus trimaculatus. NCBI lineage: Eukaryota > Metazoa > Chordata > Actinopteri > Pomacentridae > Dascyllus > Dascyllus trimaculatus. The sequence goes on along the minus strand of CM045455.1, from coordinate 10,713,860 downwards.
GCTGTACACATACTTATATGGGTGTTTAAGGAAAACAGGGTGGTACGCACATCTTCCAGCAAAATGCGGCTGAATCAGGTGCCTCTCAGCTTAATGAACGCAAATTTTAGGAAGACAAAATGGGACTGAGGCGTGCTGGTATATTCACAGTCTGTAATGTTACAACACTACTGTGTCTTCATTAGGGCTGGACCTGAATATCCGAATATTCAGTCGTTGTGGTGGTATCCGGATAATAATTCTGAGATCCAAATGCTCATGCGTAAATTTGAAAATGTACACTATGATCACAAATGGCCTGAGAGCGTCACCTAATTTTATATGGTCCTAAATTCATGTAAAATAAGAAAACATGCTAATTTAATATTGAAAACACACAACATAATTCGTCTGATGCTGTTAAAATACATGCAATGTAAAAAAAATACTAAAGCAGACGATTTGCACTGGTTTAATGCAGAAGTGTACTCTTCAGCCTGGTGTAGAGTTCCTCTTTAAACAGTTTAGGATGCAGTGCTGTTTGTGCACAAAGCTGTGCAGTATTTTCCTGTTACTCTAAACTTTGTAACTCTGTAAACAAACACAAAGTGAAAGGAGCTAAACTTGTGTGGTCTTCTCTCACAGTCGCTAAAGGTCCGTACACTGGTGTGGTGAAGCTGCAGACGATGCGCTGCCTGTTTGAGGCGTACGAACACGTCCTGTCTTTGCTGGAGAGAGTTTTCACACCAATGTTCTGTCACAGCGACGAAGTAAGACATCAAAAATACTCACGTACCCATACATACACAGATCACTCCTAACTGAACATTTAGTGCGTTCAGTTACAGTTTGCCGGTGCCTATTGCAGTGATTAAAATGTCATTTTTTAAATATACGCTGTTTTACGCAGCTCCTTAACTGCTGCAACGGACTTGAATGGTGCAAAGTTAGCATGACCTATATAGACAAAGCTGACACATTAATAAGAAATACAGCAGCCTGAATTAAAACAGAATTATCTTTTAACTGTGCTGCACTAATCTGATGGTTGTAGTTTCTAGTTACCTTTTAGTTCATGTACAAGCATAAAGTATGAAGTATTTGAAATTAACTTTACTTTGATTAGCTATAACATTAAAAATGGTCATGCTTCAGCAACAGTCCAATAATGTCAACAACAAAATAATGATCAGTCTGAACACAAAAGTACATTTTGCAGGACTTTCACTTGCATCAGACTATATTTTTACACTTTTACTTGAGTAAAGGATCTGTATCCTGTTTGCACCACATCGCCCTTAAACGAATGGACTTTTCTCACAAATTAAGTTCACAGCAATTTCACAAAAGCAGTGTTCATATGGCATGTTTTTATATTTGTGCATCAGTTTTACACTGTTTCTCTCTCGTCTCTGTCCAGTACTTTAGACACCTGCTGAGGGGAGCCGAGTCTCCAACAAGAAACTCAAGAATAAACAGGTTTGTGATGTGGATTGTTTTATAATTTATCTTTTATTTTGCCTTTATTTTGTGTTAAGGAGGAAAATGATGAAGAAACATACAATTACAGTAATTACTTTATTGTTGGTGGATACTTAATTAATTGATGCACATGATATGAGTAACAACATAAGTATTTGTATGTGTTGATTTGTATTTATATAATGATGGTTGAATTGATTTGTTACTCCTCATTTCAGGCTTGTTTTTAAAGTGTTTACAATTCATATTTGGGTCTCAAGCAGCACGACTACTTTGATCATTTACATTCACTTCCACTTCAGATAGTAGTAGTCAGACCAGCCCAGTTGTGCTCACATTTCTCTGAGGTCTTGGCTCAGACGGTCATCATTAGTTGTGCATCTTATTCCAGAAATAGCTTCATTTTGGAAGAAAACAAGTAAGTCTGTGGCATGCTGCCTGTCTGCACAGAGTCTGTTGCCTGCAAGATACTGGATGCAAACAAACAGCGTGCATCGTGATGCATGTAGATACAGCATATCTCACAGTAGGCTGCACTGTGTATCAGACAAACGTTGGCTGCTAAACAAAAAGTCCCCTTTTAACAGGTCTTAACATCATGATCTGCTGCAGGATGCTTCTGTATGTTCACATTTTGTACTGATGCTTGCACGTTGATTTTAAGCTCATGTTTGAAATGAATGGCTATAGAAGCTAAAGAATAAATCACAGACTACTGCAGAGGTGTTAGTATGTCTGTACAGTTTAACATTATAACTATGAGAAATCTTCTGCATAGGTCTTTGGGAATGATTGGTAGAGTTGATAACTCTTTCAAATAGAGCTGCACTATCTGACTGTGCTCTTTGAGTTTTACTATGATCCCAAGATAATATGATTTTCAATACGTTGCACTGAGGAAGACAAAAGTACTTTCTCTTTGTAGCACAGAAAAAAAAATTCTCTTAATGCACCAGAGATTACTTTTGTCTTTCAAAGGCTTTTCCTGAATATCATACATTCAAAAGTAAGCAGAAATTTATTTTAAATCAGTAAATATTAAATTAAAGGATGTACAGCAAGAATCTGACTATGCCTCTAGTGATTGCTTTTAGTACTTGACTTTTGTTTTTTCAAAACAAAATGCCTATCAGATGAAACACAGAAGAACTAGTAACTGCAAATAACAGCTTACAATTTATTCATAATAAATTGTAAGCTGTTATAATAACATACACGTGCTGCACACAATATATTTCAAACTAATTTGTTTTATTTTCCCTATATTTGTTACGAACAAACAGCAACCAGTTGTCTCTGATATGGGGGAGAGTGTTGAGCAGTGCAGCCTGTGCAGGCCTGACATTTTGTTAAGAGTCTTTTGTTAGGTTTTAGAGGTAGCAGTTAATCAATTGTTGAATCATTGCAATTTTCAGTTGTAAAAGTCATAAGTGTTGCCCTTTAAAACAACAGAAGTTTCATTGGAAAAGACAAAACTAAGAACCTGTATGACTTTGCCAGGCCTTTAATTATTGTCAGAAAGATCCTTTCCCATTTTCAAAGTCAAGCCACCTGGTTAAACTTTAAAGTATGACCTATAAAGTTAGTTTCAGGAGCTACACACTGCTGTGTCCAGTATATGTAAAAGGCATGAAGCCATCCTTTTTTGTTGCATGTCTGCTGCATGACTTATTCACTCTGTTGTAACAATGTCTATTTGTCTCTTGTCGTGTCACAGTACAAAGACAAATGTGCTGTGTAAATATGCTGTTTCACCCCTGCAGGGAAAAATAGTACCCAGAGAGAAGGGATGTTTTAAAAGTGGACTAAACAGATGAGATGTGATTTTCTCTGTTCACACTAGAAACATGTCAAAACGAGGGGAGTCATTTGGTATCAGCAGAATCGGCAGCAAAATCAAAGGTGTGTTCAAGAGCCAAACTATGGAAGGAGCCTTACTGCCACCCAGCGCCATGAACGACATTGACGATGATATGGTGAGTGTTTCTTTGTGCTTGTTGTTGGATACAGTAGCAAATGCACCCTGAAGACTTCACTGCCTTATAGAGACACGTGGGCCATCGTCATTCATGGTTCCACATTATTCTGTCTCTTCTTCCAGTCCATTACCTGACATTTGTTTGGCACCCGCTGTGTAGTCTGCATGTATATTTAATGCATACACAAAAAAAACTAGGTAGCAGAGGTTTTTCAACATGACCTAATTTAGCACATATTCTGTTACACTCTAAATGTGGTTGAATATGTCTTAAGGTGTTGTAATTAGTCTCATTTGTCTCCACAGCAGGTTCCTTCAATCAACAGATGGGTTTTCAGTTCCAGATGAGTCTCACAGTGTTATCTGTTCCCTGCTTTGTCTCTCTGCAGGTGGAAGAGGCCACTGTGGTGATGGAGGACGACTCCCCTGCTGAGCCAGCCAGCACACCGGGCTCCCAAAGAAACCTGTCGGCTTGGAGCATCACGATTCCCTTCATCGACTTCTACGACGACATGGTTAAGAAGGAGAAGATCCCTGTCTTCTGCATCGACGTGGAACGCAATGACAGGAAGGATGGTGAGTGAACATGAAAATAAAACACAAACTGCTATATCTTGTGTTCCAGTTGTATTTGTGCAGCTTTTTAACAATGCAGTGCTGCTTTCGACACAGAATAAAACATAATAAAATGTAAGAGGTTCTTACCAGGCAATATGTTTAAAGTTGAGCCTTAGAACAGGAGCTCACCATCTTATGCAAGCACCAAATAATTGTCCAGTGTGCAAAGCTGCAGCAACAAGGTGGTTTATGCATTTTAGCAAACTAAACTTTATGAATTTAGACAGCCTTGGACTCTGTGGATTAGAGACACAATGGAGAGTTTTGTTATGCGATGAGTCTATTTGTCTGTATCAACAGATGAGAGGAAAATCTGCAGCAAAAATGCCCTTTTCTTCTTTACTTCCGCTCAAAGGTAACTGTAGAGACTAACTTTCAGCCCTTTTACAATGAGTCAGTGACACTGAAGTTATTGAACCTGACTGTAAAAACTCATCTGCAACTCTACCAGATCTGATGCAGGAAAAATCAGGCCAAACAAGAGTACCAGATAGCTTGTTTATTAAATTTGTCACTCTGCAACCTTCTAAAAATGTTGCCTTTTAGTACCAGATAGTGCCTGGTAATTTTTGTCATTTAAAGTTTTCTGTTTGGAAGCGTTTTCATATTACAGCATAACTTGATTCGCATTTCTGTTTTCAACATTAAAAGGCACAAAATGGGGGGAAAAGCATCATAAAGCAACAATAAAACAAAAGCAGTAAATTCCTGCTGATGTCTGTATTTGTACACTGACTTACATCCATCTACACATATACCTGTGTGGCCATATGTAAAAACACTATTTGAAATAGGAGATAAAGTGAGGCAGTGTATTGTTACATCAATGTAAAACATGATTAAGTAAAAGAACAATTATACGACTGATAATAATGCTGTAGTAGCTTGAGCTTAAAGGGTAATAAATGTCATACTATTAGTATAAGCTTTCAAACTTGTCTTGTTCAAACAAATTTCTGCTTCACAAAAATATCAGACATTACAGTAATCCAATTACTGCGTAAAAATTTTCTCTGTTTTTTATTTCTTAGTTTCAAATAACAAAATATTAAACCTATATTAACTTTTCAAATTGTTAGTTGTGAAAATAATATGTGGTCTCTCAAACAAATGCATCGTATGTAAGTCGAACAGGCATTCACTGCATTTTAACGATGTTTGTCAGCTGCAGACATTTTTAATGCATGAACATCTGTCAGGTTGTTTTTTAATTGGAGACAAATGTAGTTCTCTCACATGTGAACTAGACCCTGTACTCAGTTTAAGTATCAAGCCCTGTGCATGTCAGCCTTTGTATCAGTCAAACAGGCTGTGATTTGTTGTTCTTCTTCTTCTTACAGTGGGTCATGAAACTGAGAAGTGGTCGGTCTACAGAAGATACTTGGAGTTCTACGTACTAGAATCAAAACTCACTGAATTTCATGGTAATATTGGGACTTAATAAAATACCAATCTGCATCTTCTAAAGACAACATTAGCCCGCACTTGTATGGAATAATAGCCCAGTTCTTCTGTTTGTGTTGCTTCTGTTTATATTCTCATGTGTTTCTGTCATAATTTTTAGGCACATTTGCAGATGCACAGCTTCCATCCAAAAGAATCATCGGACCAAAGAATTTCGAGTTCCTTACATCAAAAAGGGAAGAATTTGAGGAGTATTTACAGGTATTCAGACAGAATTTAGTTTTGCTGATTTTGTGCTCAGTACTTGTGTTTTGCACACTCCAGGGTTGTGTGAGAGGACCGCTTAAAATGGATGAATCCAGTTTAATTTAACCTTGGTGTATTATTGTGTCTTTAAGTGTTATGCTAACTTTGCACTCTTCACTCACATTGTGGAGATTCAGGGAAACAAGCAGTGGCACTTAAGAGCTTATATCTGGGCTGTCGGACTTAATCTCTGACACCTCTGCATGCTCTTTTATATAAGGAGGAGAGTGTAGGGTTAGCATGACCCATATAGCGTCAATAGACACATCAGTGGGAACTACAACAGGCTGAAATACACCAGAATAATCCTTTATAGAAATCAAAATTAATTAGCTGTTGACTGAATATAAGGTGATTTATATGAACCCCTGCACTGGCATTAGATGGCAGGAAAACAGAGTAGTGTAATCAAGGATATTAAAGAAAGTAGTTAAATGGATAAATACCTTTAAGTGTGAGGATTTTACTCTCAAATAGCAAAAAGATTATAAATATCTTTACTCTGCAGATAGGTACAAGATGTACAGACCGTATTAATGTTTAAGCTTGACCATAGAACTACAATGAACCTTTATTTATTACACTGCAGTCTCTCATTCTAGGACTGTGATTTGTGTTCTTGAAGCAGATATTTTTGCGTTATTTAATCACAGACCCTCTTTGAAATTCAGACTTGAAGGTTAAATTGTAAAAATTAATATTGTTGATTGATCTGCTTAATATTTACACAACTAATTCGGTCATTGTTTGGGCCCTAAAATGTCAAGAAACTGTGAAAATGTTGCTTGTTATTTTATTTATTAACATTTAAGGACAGCAGCAAATCCTCACATTCGAGAAGCTGGAATCAGTGATAATGTCTAAAGGCAAAATAATATGAATCCTTGCATCCCTGCTTGGCCTGATAGCTGTTACCACTCTGAATCTTTAATCATTTAAATGTTTGTTCTGGAGAAACACAGCAGTGGTGGTAGCTCTACATGTGTTGGCGTTTGTGTGCAGAGACTCCTGCAGCATCCAGAGCTCAGTAACAGTCAGCTGCTGGCAGACTTCCTGTCTCCTCACAGCATGGAGTCTCAGTTCCTGGACAGGATGCTGCCTGATGTTAACCTGGGTATGTACATATTTACACTGTGCACTACCTTCTTCTGTCAAGCATTACTTATGGAAGTGTGAGAGAGAGTGTCGCATTGGTCTCTGAGCAGTTCTCCTGCAGACTTATTCAGCTGAAATCATTGCAGATTTTTGAATTCTCCCTGCTTCTAGTCATGGTTGTGCTGTTTCCATAGAGGTGCAGGTCTTTATATTGCAGTGAAAAATGAGCCAAAACTGAGTGAAAATGCGACAGGAGTAAAAAACAAACACACTAAAGTGCAAGTCAAAAAAACAGTACAGTCTTATGCATTTTCACGTAACAGATGAGTGAAAAACAATCTGATGAAACGCTGTTAGTCTGGCATGAATAAAATGAGGGATGAGAAGAAGCATTGTGGGTGAATGAGTAGAAACGAGTTGATATGTGTGTGTCAACTCAATGCCAGTGAAAAGACGGAGCAAAAACGTGCAGCTGGTGTCACCGTATTGATACCGCAGAAAATGAGTATTCAGACATTTGATTGATGTGTATCGATGGTCAGTATCACAACACTACTCCTAAATATCCCCCTTGATAAACTCATTTGGCTGTGTTTTATTAAAAATATGTTGTTTATTTTACATTTATTACATTCTGTGTTTTTAAAATCCTTATCAGACCTGCTGCTCCTTCTGTGTTTTCTAAATGTCAAATATTTTCTTTGACTAATCGTTACCATCGGCTTTTTCTAGACGCTGTTCGGTGACTTTGGTAACTAAATATTTTTTTTACAGGGAAAATTTTCAAGTCTGTTCCGGGAAAGCTGATTAAAGAGGTGAGTCCCAGCTGAGCTGTAATGTTGCTCTAAGGATGATTCATAATTCACTTTTTTTGTCCCTATTTCCATTCACACCCACAATATATTTTACAGTTTCCAGTCTTTGTGCTCAGCTACACTAATAGGCTGCCTGCTGTAGCTTTATATTTATAGTACAGACATAACAGTGGTGTTAATCTTCTCACAGTTCTCTGAGCAAAAAAATGAATAACAGTATTTTTCCAAAATGTACAGACTATCTTTACTTTTAACACCTGCTTACTACAGTTTTATGATTTTTGTCAAACCTACCCATCCTGGCTTTAAGTTATTTATTTATGAGAATAAACATCTCATGATGTACGGAAAGAGTTATTTTAGAGGCATGTGAATGTGCAGGTGCAACACACACACACACACACATTTTGTAGTATATGTCAAAGTGGTTGCAGAAAAAATAACCCTGCTTTCTCCTTAATGAAAGAAATGTTTTTACAGAGACCCCTGTGGACTATTTGTAGTGTATAATAGAGTCTGCAGGGAGGAGCAGGGGTGAGGATGTGGGTGAGGATGTGAATGAGTTCATGATAAATATTCCTAGAGGGTCCAGGGGTGTTATGTAGCTGGCCTTGACCTCTCTGTGTGGGTGGGAAATAAGGCACGTCTGAAAGCCTCCTTTGTTTGGTGCTGTACAGTAAAAAAGTGCTACTGCTGTCCAACATAAAACCACGGTCCAGGATCATGTAGAGAAAATGATTCTGCAGGAGGGATTAAAGAATTTCCTATGATTTTAAAATGATTTTTTAATCTGTCATTTCTTTCTTTGTTTTTGTTTTTTTTTTTAATATTCACTAGTTACCAGTCTGTGTTGTTTTTAATAGGGGAGGTTTTGCAGTGGAAACAATATTACACAGTGAATCTCACTAATGTCTGTTTTTCAGAGAGGGCAGAACCTGGAGCCTTTCATCCAGTCCTTCTTCAACTCGTGCGAGTCTCCCAAACCAAAACCCAGCAGACCTGAGCTGACCATCCTCAGCCCCACGGCAGAGAACGACAAGAAGGTAAAATGAGTTCTGTTGATCACACCTCTCTCCTGCTGAACCAGAGCAGGATGTTTTCTACCATCCCAAAACTCTTCAGACACACCGGCTCCAAAACTGACTGCTTAACTTTATCAAAAAACAAATAAACTGAAGGATGCCTTCCTGACAGTCTGCAGAGAGTTTTATCAAGTTTGAGAGGAAAGCAATTTCCTTTTCCTCTGGAGAGGAAGCATTAGCTATGTTCACTGATAAAGCAGTGCGTTAACCCCTGTATTTATAATCAACTTATGTCAGCAAGCAGCACTGGATGGTCTTGATGAAATGTCCTTATATAGGGGTGACCAAAAGATTGTAAAAAGAAATGGATTGATTGGTACTTTTTATATTGAAAATTAAATGTACAATGCAGTTAGATATGCAAAAAGTCGATGTTCTTGAAATTCAGTTGAGAAACTGACAGTAGAGAAAATCACAGTCTGTATTTGGTGAATCCAGTCAATGAGATGCCTGAGAATGATCATGTCCAAGGTTTTTGAAAATTGCCACTGGATGGGTGCATCCCAAAAGAGTTACTGGGACACATTATAAAACATGTAATATATTTAATTAATTTATTCAGTCTTTATTCGACCAGGAAGACCTTTAGGTTTAAAATCTCTTTTTCAAGGCAGGCCTCACCAACACTGAAATAAAAAAAAAATCTCTAAAAGTCTAAGACATTCTTGTTCCACAGAAACATAAATGAAACCATGTTCTGTAGATGTTCCTGAACAAAAGAAGAAAAAACAGAGGAACAGACTGTAATCTTGGAAAAAATTTTTACTAATGTAACCAATATTAAAAAAGGAAGCAGAAAAGTAAACGTTGGTAATGAAACTCATCTCACGTTTAACATTTATTTATTATTACAGTGTTATCAATAATATAGACCAAATACAATGATATATATATAAATACAAGTTTGTTACCGACATGTAAAGATTGCACTCAAACCACAACATTTCTCTGGTAGCTTGTTGATGTTGATATGAAACAAGGAATCAAAAGTTAGTCACATGCCAAATATTGTGGGTTAAAGAGCACCAAATGTAGATGAATCCACAGCTGAAGATAGTCCAGCATAAATGTTGGTTGTGTTTTGTGTCCAACTGTTTTAAGAAATAAATTATTTTTAATGGAACCACAAATTTGTGAGGGGTTTTTAAAGATTACCGTCTTTATTAGGAACACTAGGCTTGGAGCTGTGTTCCAAGCCTAGTGGAACACAGCTCCAAGCAGACTGCTCAGTCGGTTTGGCTTTCAGACTGAGCAGTGAAAGCCAAACAGTTGGTTTTGGTCTTGTCATCGCACAAAATCCAAAATGATCGCACATATTCTTGCTACAGCTTCAGTCATTCTCTTGAAGTCGGACATAACAGCGACCCTTGAAACTGTATAATTTCCCTCCAGGACTGTGCGATTCTTCGTTTTCCTAACAGCGTGTCTTTCACCTGCAGCTCTTTAATGATCTATTCAAGAACAACGCTAACGTCTCAGGGGGTCCAGAGATGAAACACAACAGCAACTACTTCATGGAAATGGTCACGGTTGACGGCATGTACGACTACATGATGTATGTCGGTAAGTTTAGCAACAGGAAGCAACATTTACAGACCTCTGAACAATGTGAAGTGTTCTCAGCTCAGTTTCTCAGCTCAGTGTGAAAGTAAAATACAGGAAATGTTGCACTGACAGTGAAATCGTATAAATTCCTTGATAATGACCCAAGTCAGAGACATAACTGCTTTAAATGCAGATGCAGGTTATATTTCGATGAGAGTTGGCACAGTTGAAGCAAAGCTGCTCTAAAAAGAACTGTAAGAACTGTAGATTGTGATACATTTACAACTCAGCTCTGTGTTTTGTTATATTTTGGTTATTTTCCCAGTGAATTAAAGCATCGTCTGCAGTCTCTCTGGTGTGTTTTTCACTTTACAGTCTGTGTTGATGTTTTGGCTCACAGGTCGGGTGGTGTTCCATATGCCAGACTGGCTGCATCACATGTTAGCCGCTGGAAGGATCCTGTTCAAGAGCACATTCGAAGCCTACATGGACCAGTACATGCAGTCGAAACTGGAGCAGATCCTCCAGGAGCACCGCATGGTCTCCCTCATCACCCAGCTCAGAGGTGGGATCATGTCAAATGACGTCTTTTATTCTATTTCCCACTTGTTGAAATGACATATGTTGCTGGCAGCAGCTCATGTCAGATGTAATTCAGAGACTTAGTGATAGAACAAATGTACAGAGTACTCTCTGCTCAGCTGCTCTCTGTTCTCTGCCAAAGATTTTTGTGGTTTTTGTCGCTTTAAAATAATGTCCAGGCATTTTACTTGAAAACTAAGTTACTCCGACTGGGCGTCAAACCCCGGATGTTGCAATTATGTGGCATTCCACTGAAATTTGTGGTCACTGGTGAATCAAAGACTGTTCATGAGATGCCATCTCTTTGTTTAATGTCTTCATGGCAGCCTCAGGAAATAGTGTGACTTAACCCTTTAACACCCACTGAGTGGAAATTCTGCTGCTGCATCTCTAATTACAATCGACCAATTCTGAATAATCATTTTTAACCATTTTAAGATAGCAATATGGCGCTGCAAATTGTTTTCACTGTGAGAGTTTGACAAACAAAATGTCTCAAAGCGTTTAGTCTTTTTAAATAATAAAAGGGGAGATAATTTTTTTGATGTTAAGCTTATCAACTTCAGAATTTGGCTAAACAACTTGAGAACAATAAGGTGGCAGAGTTTAAAAGGCCTCACCTGTTATTTCAGTATGTTGCATATTTAATCAAAACGTATTGGAATGAAGTCTGTATCAGCAGTTTCCAGATAGAACTGTAGTTGTTGGATTAGCTTTGCTTTGACCAACCACAGCACTGCTTTAAATATAATTATTAGGAATTAGCAATGACAAGATAAGACTGTATTATACACAGTAAAACTACATTTACTGTACGTTTTTGCATTATTTAACTTTTGAATGTAACACTTTCATTTGTGGTAGTTTCTCTACTATCCTGAAGGGTACTTATGTCCTCTAACAATATGTGCAGAGTTTCACCAACATGTTTTTGGTTGCTCCACACCATTTTACAACAACTGATCCCATTAATCTTTCCCTACATTTTTAAACTCAGCACTACCCAAAGCTGACAAAGCAGTGAGGACTACCTTCACTCATATTTAGGACTTTAACGTGCCTGTAAGAGTTTTCTTGTTGTTTCTGAAGTACTGAGTGAAAAAGAATGAAAGACATGAGGGGAGACTTAGAAAGCTTTGATATATGAAAGTTTAATTCGGCTCTCTTTATTTTGTTGTTTATTCCTGCAGACGCCGTTTTCTGTGAGAACAGCGAGGAGCGAACAGCGGAGGACAAACAAATCAGAGCGAAGCAGACGTTTGAGGAAATGATGAAATATTTACCAGGTCAGTTTGCATCAGTCACCATGTTTTATTTACATGGTATTCATATTGTAATCCATTAATCATCCAGGGGGACCGGGAGGTCACACTGTAGCGTCACATCAGAGCGTCACACTGTAGTTGGCACGTCCGCGTACTAGAACCACTGCTGTGTTCTAGAGCCTTGACAACGCTCTGCAGCACCCGGCGACACACTACAGCCTCGGCAACGCTCGGCAACACTCGGCAGCATTCGGCGACTCTCTGCGTTGCCCGGCGGCAGCGTGCACAAATATTCGAATATCAAAATGATTATTCAAATACCACCACAATAAACGAATGTTTGGATATTGGAATATTCGGGACCAGCCCTACTCACCACATCAAGTTTATTGATATTAATAATACCCTTTTTATTATGGTCCTCAAGACTAACATTCTCTGCCAAAAGATGAATAGCTTCATGTTGCAAATGTTCAGTACATTTAAAATGTGTGTGTTTGATTTCAGACTTTGTAGGAAAATGCATCGGTGAAGAGGCAAAATACGAAGGCATCCAGCTCCTCTTCGATGGTTTGCAGCAGCCGCTCCTCAACAAGCAGGTAAACAGTAAAACTTTGAACTGTGGGAGCAGGTGCATGGGACAAAATAACAAAACTGCAGAAAGTAATAGTTTGGTAAAGCTTTTAGTCAGGTGCATTTTGTGATTTTTGGTTAAGCAGGTGTTTGCATTTACTGAGCATCTGGTGTATCTGTTTCCAGCAGAGCTACACAAACATGTTGTTTTAAGAGAGTTGGTGATAACTACACCTGTATTACAGCAACATTCTGGTGACTGTGACTGATTCACAATAAAACTAGCAAGAGGCTGTGTTTGCACATCTGGTAGTAGGTGTAGGTGCACAGGGAGAGTCAGAAGTCAGAGTGACCAATCACTGAATTACAGCTGCCAAAAATGTATTTAGCAATGTTAGGACAAATGGCCACCATGACTACGAGAACACAGAAAGTCTGTGTATCTCAATGTTTATGGCACATCATGAGAAACAAAACAACAGCACCATTTAAACAAAGAATTTATTTTACATTTAAATTGCAATAATAGGAGACAATATTCACAAATACAACATAATGAGGAGGAAGAAAGGGGCAGTTTTATATCATATCGACTACCCAGCTCCGTCATCCCATAAGTACAGTCTAAAATATTGAATAAATGATCTGTCAGGTGATCCATTATTGAGTTTAGAGGGTTTCTGATCTTCAGGAGGAGACATGTACAGTTTACCTCTTCACCTTTTCAGTTCCTCAGTGCTTTTATGTTGCAGCCTGCATGTTCAGGCAGGTCTGTTCATTCTGATGCTGCTTCTGTGTGTTCACAGATTCAGGAGCATGAGAAACGTGATGTTTGACCTTTTCTGATTCACAATTAAAGACACTTGGTTTTACCTCCAGTTTAGGTTTTAATGTGAAACAGCATTTTGCATTAACAGTAATTGTAGCTTCGATACAGCAGCTGCATTGTGTCCAGGGAACCCTTCATGTTAAGATTAGCTGTCGGAAGTAGAGGAAAAGGTGCAGCCAGCAGTAAAAAACATCATAAAACTACTGAATGTCAACATGTTAAACCACCATTACAGATACAGGGCTGACCATAAATAGAATCAGAAGTAATTTATGATCTTCATGTGGGGCGTTTGTTGAGCGCATTACTGCCAGTAATGGATCAGTAAAATGGCATGAAGTCATGGATCAGAGCCAGGAGTATCCAGGTGTGCTGCTGATTTTCTCTTTTCCCTACATACTGCCCTGCATACTGGGTCAGTTATTCCTTTTCTATTACCAATTTTTAAACCATGACAGTGTACAAGTTGTGAAACATTTCCAAAGCCTAGAAAAGCTGTTTTTGTGTGAAGAGCAACATTAATGTGCAAGTGCACAAAACTAAAACTTGCTAAAAAATTACCTAGAAAACTGCTATGGTACACATGTGCACTGTGACCATGTTTTAGTGGAAGCGTCTTGTTCTGCAGCACCCGTGTGTCTTTGCATGCATTGTTTCAACAAACAGAAGTTGCTCTAAAGCCTCACTAATATCCACAGCTTCAGTACTGTGGCTCAGTCGACTGTTTCCTCTTCACTGATGCAGCGTTCGTTACCACGTCCTTTCTGAGACTGTTGCTCTTGTCTTGTTTCATATTTTTGTCTCTGAAACAGACATGTATGTTTATATAACACCTCAGGCTATGGTCCTAAAAATTGCTCAGTGGGACAATCAGTGTGCCAATACAATGTCTGCCTTTTTGTACTGAAAACAAACCAATACGTATTGTAGGCCTTTGTAATTTAACAAAAGAAGAAAGTTCTTAAATACACAATACCAAACAATAACTTGGAAAGGTTTAAAGTATAGTATATAATTGGATTTACTGACACATTTCACTCTGCACCAAAGAGTTTTCTATTTTCGTAGTCAGTCCTAATGGCAGCCAGTGGTTGACTTCTGTATATAATGTATTTATTAGTGAATGTAGTCTGGCTGTGAGAGCAAGCAATGACGCAAAAAGTCAAGTAACTGACCGGAATGTTTTACTTATCTCCTCAGATGACGTACGTCCTGCTGGACATCGCTGTGCAGGAACTCTTTCCTGAACTCAGCAAGGTAAACAACTGACAGTGGAGAATGTAAAGAAATGATACAGCAAATGTGTTATGTTTGACCTTGTATAGCGATGACGAGGGAGGCTGAAAGAATCCAGGAGACTCCAGCCATGTATGTATGCCTCATCATACTGGCAGCGTCAATTCCTCCAAGTAGCAGAAGATGTTTATATCCTCTAAGAATCCTCATGTTTATGTAACTCAGTTAAACAGAAGTAATTACTTAAAATAAGACCAAAAGCAAAGCTGCAGGTAAACAGTACAATCTGCTATCTTGCTTGTTTCTTCTGTTTGATAAACATGTTAATCTTTTAACACTATTATGAGAGTCAGATCTGGTTATCATGGGATAGAAGTTCTTTAAAGAAACCATTAAATTCTGTTGAGCATCTGTTCTCCAACTTTCAAACAGAAAACAAACAAGAATTTGCCCCATTAACCAGAGAAAATCACGAAAGGTTTTATACAAATAAAGCTGTCATTATATTAGAATGTAATCAGACATAGAAGCTGAATCAGCCTGTAGGATTGTCACTGCGTAAATATGCATCATTTTAACATGATAGACTTTCTTTAATATGATAAACTGAAGTGGTGATTGGCTGAATGTGAGCTCACCAATGCTTTTTTTGTTTTCCTCTTCAGCAGGGAGTGAAGGAGGCGATCATCGTGTGAACCAGATCATAAACCCGACGCTGTTTCCACATGCTGAGCAACAGAAGTGCAATATTCTCACACTATTTCCAAAAGCTCTGGGACAGTCACTGCATTCCACTGTTTATTAATGCACTAATAAAGAGATATATTTATTGATGTCACTACAGTCTGTCTGTCATGCTTTCTTTCAATACCTATGACAGTGTTTGGACTCAATTTATATATTATATAAATGTTTTTTTTGTCATTAAACATGTCTGAAATCTAATGTTAAATATTCCTTGGATTTATTGCTTCAGCATTTTAGAATCAATTAATTTAACTTTATGAATGTCAGGAGTCATCACAGGTCAGTTTTCAGGGAGCGTTGAGGATTCTTTTAAGCTTACTTTCCAGTATTTTCTTCCTCCTGCTGAACTATTTTGAAATCAAAAAATGTTGCTTCATCAGTATTACAAAAAGACATGTTTCTGTCCTTTCCAAACAACTCATTTACTGTGTTTTCACGTGTTGTGCACTGTGTAAATTCTTGAGCTCTAACAAACATCTCGACATTGTTTTCCTCATGTAACACATGAAACACATGCTGGCATGTTATCACAGCCTGTAGATCAGTAACATAATGAGGCAAAATTGGCCAGACTGCATGCCCTGGTGAACAAAGCATGGATTCAGTCTTAGGAAAACTGTTCCACGGCACCACTACATGGCAAAAACTTCAAAAGGAACCTTTATGGATATCATGGATATCAACAGTTACATGCATGTAATCAAAAGAATCTTGTCCTCCATACTGTCTTCAGAGCTTGTACAGAAAAACTCCTTGAAAAGCAGCACTGTGCCAGCAAAAGGGAGCAAAGACGACATCATGCAAACAGTTCAGGTTTTAAATGTAAAGAAACATTTCTGAAGAAGGATAAGCATCACCATGTTTGTTATACTTAAAGTGAACACCAGACAACATGAAAACAGCTTTTCTGTGGGGGGGAGGAATGAATATCATGTCCATTTACTGGAACTTTGAGACACATCTCGTGGTTATAATTACCAGATGACGCTTGCTTTATTTGAAAGGGGGCCTCTGTATGAAAAACTCACAGAGCTCTATGAACCAACTACAAAGACGCACACATCTATACTTAAGAGATGCAAAATGATGACAAAGACAGAAACCAACTGTGAAGAGACGCAAAATAGCCACAAAAAGAAGAGCAACCAAAAGAAGTTACAAAACAACGCAAAATGAACACAGTCACATAACCTAAACACACCAAAAACAGACACAAAAAAATACAAAATGACTAAAAAGAGATGCAAAATGATCACAAGGAGGTGCAAAATAACACTAAACAATCTTGAAGAGACGCAAAATGATGCACATTGACCACAAAGAGATATAAAAATGACCAAAGAGATGTAAAGAGCTGCAAAATGACCACAAATAGATACAAAACAACACAAAATGACCAGAGAGATGCAAAATAACTGGAGGGTGACGATAAGTAACAACAAAGATATGCGAAATGGTGCAAAATGACAGGAAAATGATGAAAAATGACCACGAAAAGATGCAAAACGATGAAAAATGACCACAATAAAGAGACAAACCAGGGGGGCACTTTCCGGACAGAAACACCTTTAAGTCAGGATATATTGAGGTTTTTGTTGTTGAAACTTCAATGAAACAAAAATAAATCCAGAACTCACTGATGCTGTTCATCACACACAGTCTGCTTACTGGAAGCTTCTGGCAACTTTCTGATACATCTTACATTACCAGGTGAATGTAGTTCCATCTTAAGAGTCTCAGTTACAAGACCATAAAAACCACAAAGAATAAACAAGAAAAGGAGGCAATAAAATAACAGAACCCAAACTGGGAAACTCCTTTCACTAACTGACTAAATATGAAAATTACAAGCTGGCCGACCTGAATGTGACTCAGACTGATTCTGCAGCTGTCAGCTCTGTGCTCGTCTGTCCTCTGTACGAAAGCAGATGGAGAGCAGTTTTCCACTTGGTCTGAATGAGCCTGCTTATAGCTTTTTGGCAGCTTGTCCTGGTGCCGGCTGTGTGAACCCTCGGTGCAACGATTAATAAGGAGTTCCCGGTCATTAGCAGGCAGGGAGCGTTGTTTGGAAGATCCCTCAACACAGAGGAGGCCTTGTTTCACTGAGGAGCTCCGGTTAAAAGCAGCTGCCAACAACACTGGTTGTTATGGACGGAAGAGTTTCCTGAACACTGCTGCCGTCAGCTGATGCTCAGCCACACCGAGAGGCAAGGGCAGTTTATCAGTGCACTTTAAAAGGTTCTCCTCATTAAATATCAGTCACTTTTCTTTAACAGCCACATTTAAAGAATCATTTGCACATTAGTATGGTCAGATTGTTTTAAAGCCAAATATCGAATGAAAACTCAGGATCAGATCCAGTACAAGTTCGCCTAGAATTCAAAATATTCACCTATTATGTCTGAATTTACATGCAACATACACTGATCTGCCACAACATTAAAACCACTGACAGGTGAAGTGAATAACATTGATCATATTGGTACTATGTGCTGCTCTGCTGGAAAACCTTGGATTTTGACATCTGTGTTGATGAGACTTAGACACCCAAATAAACATTGTCCCACAACAAACACACTCCCTCATGCAAATGGAAATCCCAAATGTCACTGGCCTACGCCCACAGGAAAATGCACCCCACCACATGGAAAAAACATCAAACAATCAGGAACATGTTGAGGAACATGACAATGGTCCAACATGTTGATTTGACCTCCAAACTTCCTACAGCCCATTCTGATCAAACATCAACAGGATGAAGTGGAACAAGTTTGATTGACAGAGGCCCCACTGCATAAGCCAGAGTACCCAAAGGATCCAGTGCCAACGTCCTGGTTCCAGACCCCATAGGACACCCTGAGAGGTCCTCTTGTCCATGTCAAATGGTTCAGAGCATTTTTGAGCATATAAGGGGACCAACACAATATTAAGAAGATGGTCATAATGTCAAGCCTGATCAGTGTATTTGCACAATATGAAAGGAAATTTGTGTGATGGAAAAAAACTTCCAGAGCAGTGTTGCTGAAAAATAACTGACAAACCCTTTAATTATGTTACAAAGGTTTAGTTTAGGCACCAAAACAACTATGTTTGTTTTCGGGAAACATCAGGCTTTAGGTTAAAATAAATATGTTGTAAGAGTTAGAGAACCTCTTTCATCATTGTTAACATGATAATACAAAACATAGCTTTTGGTCGGTGAAATGTTTTGCTGACCCATCCATCCACACCAACCTCCTCCTCCCTGTGAACTTTATAAATGTGTCACTTGAATGAAAACAAATATGGCTGATGGTAGATGGTGATTTTTTTCCCACAAAAGGGTCATTATAGCAGCGTTTGTATCAGACTCTGTTACCCACACAAAGCTACTGTAGTCAGGTGAGCTGTTTCCCCTTATTTCCTGTCTTCCTGCTAAGCTAAGCTAAGCTAAGTTAAGCTAATCGCCTCTGGGCTATAGCTTCATATGCTGTCAAAATGAGTATTTCCTGGAACATTTAGACATACATTTATACATATTCAATCAACACAAAGTAAATCACACTGGAACTTGGTGTTTAAACAGAGACCCTGCAGTGTAAACAAGCCCAGACATACAGCATCTCACAGTTACCTATATTTATGTTTTAGAAATGTTAAATGTTCCATCATTCCAAAGCTGTAGAAATATTTCAAATCTCCTTTCCTGCCTTTTTTCCATCTTCGTGGAGGAATAATAATGTGAACAGTGTCAGAAAGCCAAACTGCTCTTCGGCCTGAAGTGAAGCAAAATCACCTCCATCATCAGAGTGGAGAGTATTTGTTGAGCTCTTTGACGGTTTATAAACTACTTTAGTCATTCTCAAACTTGAGTGGAAACATCTGCGCTTTCAAAAACGTTGCTTCTTTTTCTTTCCAAACTGATCCGCTAATGTGACAAATGAAAGTTCTTGACCTGGTTCTGTTTACACTGAGCTCCAGCAGCAGCCTCATGACTGGAGCATCACATAAAGCTGCTCAGCGTGACCTGGGTAAATATTTAGTGCTCTGAAGGCCACTGTGGTGCATGAAAGTCATGGAGCGCAGTCTGACCTTTATAATGAAGGCAGAAAAAGCTCATCAGGCCACATTTTTGTTGAAAATAGAGGCTGTTTTTGTCAGAAAAGACCAGTAAAGAATACCAACCTTAATGACACTTCTTACATTTAAAAGAGCAGCTTTAGTTCTTCTGTATTCTGCAGTCATTTTGACAAATTACTGTCATTTTTTACAATGTTAATACGGTTTCTAAAGGTTTTTTCTGTGTTTCGCCATCATGAGAATTACTTCACTGGTAGTTTCCAACAATCTGGAGATACTATTCAATTAGTGCATTTTGAAATGATGAATGCAATTTAATCCTAAGCGAGCTAGTTTGAAATAAATAAATGATGAATAACACTGTGCTTGAGTTTGACCAGTTCTTCTTTAAAGAAGTAGGAAAACATTGTCATGGGAGCTAGCTAAATGCTAACGTCAGCATGCATCAACAATGATTTGAAGGTACAGTGTTTACCCTCTTCTTCAGCATCCTAATTTAATACTCTGGCACACTAACATTAGCAAATCGGCACTAAATACAAAGCACTGCACATGATTACAGACAGTATGTAAAAGATGGACATAGCCTTTTGGTCTGAAAAGTGAAGCCAACATGACAGCCAGTAGGGGGCAACGTCTCTGGTTACAAAAGAAGTCTGACTGTATGAAAGTTAATGAGGAAAGTAGGCTACTTCTCACTTGATCTGCTCCCTCAGTAAACATTTTCCTCATGAGTTTATGGTTTCAATCTATGGTTGCAAGTCTCCTTCAACACAGCACGATGATCATTTTGTAAACTGTGTCCCCATTTACAGTAAAACAGATGATAAAGCAGGGTATGTTATAGGGCAGGGCAACACTTGTGATTGGCAAGTTGCTAAATATCACCGCGCATAGTGTCCTCAGGTTCTATTCAGATCCACTGTTTGCTTACTACTTATATATTAAAAGTCAAACATGGTGACAAAAGTCATTGGACAAATTCAAATGCTGACCAGATGATGGCACACCAAAGTGATTATGGGTCATCCTGAGGGGAGCATGAATGCTTGAACCAAATTTACTGTCAGTACATTTAGAATACGTCGACCCCAAAGTCACAAATGTGAACCTCATCGTTGACCTAAATGATCAGGTAAACATGGTTCATCATCTAGGAATCATGAATATCTGAAACACTTTCATGGCAATTTAACTGACTGTCGCTGAGCTATTTCAGTCTGAACCAAAGCGATGGAAAGACCAATTGACTGACTGATCCATGAAGTCTTAAGCTAAAGACTAAAAACTCAACACAACTACTCATTTTCAAACATTTACTAGGAAATGACAGACCTGTACAATTAAAACCAAAGGCTGGAAACATCTCGAATACTACAGTTTATGAAGGTTCCACTGTCCAGCTGCTTTAATTTCTGCCTTCAGTATCCTGTTAAAACCAGTGGAACAGTTTTGGATGATTCTGAAGGTTATGGCAGTTATTGAATTTTAAAAACATTACATACAGACCAGAAGCTGTGGAGCTAAGATGCAACATGTGATTATTTCTTCTCATTCCATAACAAAGGAAATATGAGAATTTCAACTTCTGGTGCACAGAGGGTTTTTATTTCATATGTCCTGGTGTACACTACAGTTCTATTCTTGAACCTGCCATCTAGTGATGATTAGAGGAACTACAGTGCGTAATGTCTTCCATAGCTTAAACACTGGAGCGTGCTTGTCTCAGTTTAGTCCAAACTTGGTCCACTGCTTAGGAGTGTCTCTGCTATTAGAGCTTCCCTTTTGTTTGAGCAAACAGCTTTTATGAGGTGAGATTTTCAGTCTGGCAGGATTACATCCGTGACATCCGTTAGTTCTTCAAGTTCACGTGCAGTTTATAAAACACAGTCTGGTTAAAAATAGAATCTTTCTGTCCTCTTGTGAGTGAAGTTAGATGCTGCAAAATAGACTCCAGAGCAGCCCCAGTGAAACCAACAAAACCAGTGGAGCAGTTTGACCCCAGAGTCCAGAGGTCGAATTGTAGATCTTGATGCGTCCTTCAACAGAAGGATACACTTTCTTTCTTTGTGCGATGTAGTTTGACACAACTAAAATGTCCAAATCACCTATAAGGGAAAAAAAACAGTGAAAAGAAGCAAATGGTACCTTTACAAATCAATCAGCATCAACTGATTGTCTCACCGCTGTTGTGTTTGAGCGTCTCGTTTCTGATCATGGAGAATCCGTCTCCACCCTTCACCATGAAGGACGGCAGCACCACCGTGTAGACGGTCTCATCCTCGACCGGTTCGTAGTGAGGAACGCGACATTCTGTGCAGAGGATGCTGAGGCTCCTGACGCGGTCCCCCGCAGGTTTGGAGAGGTCGAACTCTACATGAAATCCTGTTGGACGACACGGAAACATCATCAGTCTGAATCAGGAAACGATCACGTGTTCCTAAAAGCTTCAGTAGGAAGGAGCTGGACTTCTCTTTTTGGATCTTGGAGAAGTTTTACCTCCAGTCCAAGGGGCTTCTTCAATTCTAACTACAAACTGAGTGTAACCGCGGGCACAAAGGTGCTTTGAGCTAAATGCAAACATTAGTATGCTAGCATGTGGTCAGCTATCTTAGTTTAATGAGCTAGCATGCTAACATTTCCTAATTAGCAGTAAACACAGTACAGATGAGGCTGATAGGAACTTTTGCAGGCATTTGCTCAGCTAACAGACTGCTAAACCAAGTGCAGAACTTCCCTACCTTAGCTTTTCAGTGCTGGATTCAAACAATCAGGAGGATATAATCTCCTCAGCAAATAATATGTTGCTATCAAGCCGTACATGCTGATGATCATGATTTATTGTTTTGAAAAGTTTGAGGATGGTTTTGCATGTTCCATGGACTATGACCCTAAAATGCGCCTTTAGATTAAAGCACTTTTGTCAATCTGTTACCTTCTTTTATTGATCCAAAAGCACTGATTTTCTCCTAAACATTGTTTTCTACCAGATGACAAATGACTGACTACATATACACAAAGATACTTGGCAAATTCAAAGCTGATGATGGTGCTGGAAGAAAAGGGTACAGTAAAGTGGCCTCTGGAGATCACAGATATCTGCGCTAAATTTCATTGTAATACATTTAATAGCTGTGACATTTCACCCACAAATGCCAACCTCAAGGGGAAACGAGAGGAAGAGTCAGAGGCTTGCCAGTAGGATTGATCCTCTGGGCACCATTAGTGTCTGCACTAAATCTGATGTCTGCACTTATATACCACCTCTCTACCTTAGTGGTACTCAAAGCGCTTGTGTTTGTATAATGTGTTTCGCACTCCATGCAAGGTGCCTGCCAGCCATTGGAAGCAACTTCAGGTTCAGTGTCTTGCTCAAGGACACTTTGGCATGCGGAGGAGCTGGAGATTGAACCACCAACCTTGCGATGAGAGGACAACCTGCTCTACCACCTGAGCCACAGCCACCCTTCCAATAGGTGTTGAACTATTTCAGAATTAACCAAAGTAGTGAACCAAACAGCAAACCAGCCAATCTCTTTGAGTTTCCTATTATCATCAA
This sequence comes from Dascyllus trimaculatus, assembly GCA_024666655.1. Taxonomy (NCBI): domain Eukaryota; kingdom Metazoa; phylum Chordata; class Actinopteri; family Pomacentridae; genus Dascyllus; species Dascyllus trimaculatus. The sequence continues at coordinate 10,690,706 of CM045455.1, read as the reverse complement.
GACAAACTAAGTAGGCAGATACCAGACACTTGTAGGAATTCTCCGGTGCTCTTCCCATATCGTCTGACTGAGTGCTCAAAAGCTTTCCTCAGTGTGGAGCCTTTCAGCTGCACCAGGTCGAAGGTTCCTCCGAAGGGTAAGACGGAGATCAGGTCCTCCATCGTGATCGAACCTACAGACGACACATCAGAAATGTTTTCTAAAGCTCCTCTCAACACAACAGTTCATCACAGACTGCTTTGCCGTGAACAGTGCAGTACAATACTAGAAAATCCTGCTCTGTTTTTATTTGACTTCACCGTCCCGGTTCTGTTCATCAATAGACGTCCGGATGCCGCCTCCGTTGAAAAGGGAGGCGCTGACGTGGTTCCACTGGAGATCATCGGGGAACCTGATGTTGTTGGCGACCTGAGGACGAAACGTCACAGGAACTTAAAACCAGATTGATACAATTCAAATTTTTAAACAGAGTGTACTCGTCCCCCTCTAGGCTTCATAGGGTGAAATTAAGGGACAGCCCAAGCTGTTAGTCCTGCCCACTGGTACAAACATTTTGGTCAGCTATTCATGAAAAAAAATTCTGCCCAAGCCTGTTCGTCCTAGGCGACCCTCTCCCTCTAAAAGCCCTCCTTTCAGCACAGGCAGACTGGGTGCAAACATCCCTCATGCTGGGAAGGAAACTTATAATCTCAGAATGGAAGACAACAACATTACCACCAGTCAGGGTGTGGTTCTCAGAAGTTGGGCATAGTGGCAGCTCATGAGGGTCTCTCTTCTAGACTAACTAACCAGGTTGAGAGATACCACGCTAAGTGGGGGAACTACACCTCATTCATCAAGGGACCCTGACATTTCTGTAGGCCTAATAATGACTTGCTGCTACTAGAACAATTGATTTTAATTTTCATACTATCTGCCAATCTTGTTATGTTCTATGTTATTTTTTGTGTGTAGCTTTATTAAGGTGTGTGTATATGTGCATGTATAACAGTACCTATATATGTGTAAGTGCATGCAAGTATGTATTGTACATACGCAGGTGTCTATGTACTTAAAAGTATTTTATGTCACTTTATTTTCAGTTTTGACTGTCTTGATGTATTGTTTGTTATTGTTGGGAAAAATGGAAAATACATAAAAACTTCTAATTGCAAAAAAACCCAGCAACATGCAGATAGTGGAGGAGGAGGCGGTTGCCTGAATATCCAGGCAATGGCAGACTTAGAGTCACAGTCTACATCTGATAAGTCAGACTACAATATGATGGGAGTGTGTGAGAAAAAACTCACCACACCAGCCTGAGGTCAGTTTCAGATTTCTTCACTTGGTTACAAACCTTTGAGAGCCAACTTTCAAGCCGATAGGATAAGAATGCGTAACACTGCAGCTTTCCTTTAGTAGTTCGAATTAAAGACTCACCATGGCGTCGCAGATGAGGTTTCCCAGGTTGCATTCTCGAAACCGGCAATCCTCAGTGTTCCCGTTCAGGAAGACCAGAGTCCTTCCTACCACCTGAGCTGAGTAGTTGGCCAGACTCTTCTTCCATTCCTCCACATCAGAAAGAACATCTGGATCTGTGAGAGACATAAGTCATGTTTAGGAGGAGCTGAAGTAACAGCTGATGATGTGTTATGTAAATAAATGCCTGTTTGTTTTTGACACTAATTTGACTCTATTACTCCAGCTGAGAATTTACCTAACAAGCACTAATTTTTAACCCTTATATGCATACCTTATGTGAGCCTAGGACTATATTATACCCTGTCAGTTAGTGCAGAACATCATTTTCTTTGATAATAAGTGGTTTTGATAACAGCAGCTCTGTTAATGAAAATGAACCTGCTGCTGAGGATCTGGAGAAAATAGTTTTGGGTTACATTTTATGAATCGGATCATTTAAAGCAGAACCAGAGGATGAAATCAGTGACACTAGCTCAAACAAAATTAGGTCTGAATGGGATTATAGTCTAGATATGTCCTACTAGCGTTGCATATAATAAAGCAACAATAATATATATTTGTGTTTGTTACTGTTAATACAGTTCTGAAAATAATTAAGAAATGGCGTAATCTGCCTTCATAAGTGTTGCACCCACGCCCCTAAGGGTTACCACATGGGTGACTCAGCAGTGTTAGAAACTTCATGTCAGATAAGATGAGAACATTTTTTATATGAAACTCCCCAACAACACAAAGACAGGAAAAAAAACAGATCAAAAATTAAGATTAACTTTCCAACAACAACAAAGTCATAACTCAGAAGAATAGTTAGAGCCAGACAAAACAAAACAAAGAGCAGATGATGCTCACTGTGCCGCCTTTACCCTGTGGGATGCTGCTGTCCAGCAGGATGGGGTTTCCTGTCGACTTTACTACGTTCCCTGCATCGTCAAAGGTCACCTTCAGATGACCCAGATATTTTCCAAAGGCGTAGGCCTGTACAACAGGAACCTGCCGCCCGTCTTCTGATTTCACCATGAAGGGATAAGGACCGGCTGGTACTTCAGAAGAAGGAGGTGTTCCTGAGAAATGAACGGGTGGAAAAAGGAAGGAAAAAGCAGGATTACAGTCAAGGGAAGCCTAAAAACAGCAAACTGTTACTGTACTGACGTGTAGTTTATAATCATAGTAATCAGAATCTTAATTTTACCTTTATTGGGAAAATTCCTTCTCTGCATTTGACTCATCCCATTCATAGTTAATCTTAACTATACTAGGAGCATTGGGCTGCCATGGTGCAGCACCCAGGGAGCAGTCAGGGGTTAAGGGCCTTGCTCAAGGGCCCACAGTGGTGGTGACTGGGACAAGCGGCTGCTCTCACTTTCCCCCCTCAATCTCTTGCCAGTCCAGGGACTCAAACCAGCGACCCACCAGTCACAAACCACTAGGCCACCACTGCCCCCTTTATAGGGCTGCAACCTACTGCAAAACATGCTCATCACAGTTTCCCACAGCTCAAACCGACATCTTGAAATGTTTTGTTTTTTTCTGACCAACAGTCTGAAACTTAAGTGTTCATGTTTACAGAGACACAAACAAGAGAAAAGCAACAAATCCTCAATTTCGAGATGATATTTGGTCGTTTGTTAAGCGGCAACCTCCCATCATGACCAATGAAGCCACCACAGGAGTGGTCACTAAGTTACATGGAAATACTTGGTTGTATTCAGATTAAAATGCTTCACTTCATTCCAGCTGTTTTTGTGTTTCAGTTTCCCTGATCTGATGTAATTTCTGATGAAACTCAACTTCTCCCTACACATGGTCTCAATAAGAGTTTAATTTCTTCTGTCACTGACCCCCAATGGAAACCATTTCTAATCTTGTTCTCAACATTACTCATCATTATCTTTCTTTTCATCTTATTCAATAAACTCTGAATTTCCCCAAGGGGATGAATAAACCATCCATCCATCCATCCATCCATCCATCCATCCATCCATCCATCCATCCATCCATCCATCCATCCATCCGAGCTTTTCAAGTTTTAGGAGGAGATTTGTTAGTTTAGCTGTTGTCAACTGAGTACAGTGTGTTTTTAAAAACGTGCCTCTCTATTTTCTCTCTATTTTTGCTGCTGTCATGGCAACAACACATCATTGAAGCACTGGTTGCTTCACAGCTACAAAGATGACTCAACAGATTTCAAAGACAATTTTGATTCTGGCTAACTCTGCAATAATTTACCCTTAAATTTTGGTGAGTAATCTGAGAGGAACTGAAAAAGAAGAGGTAATCATGTACCTGCAGAGCCTTTTGATATTGTTGGCTTTATTGCATGGCTTTGTGCTTTAAGTGTGTCCGGACATTGTCAAATGTTTTAACAGAGGAACCGAATTTTTAAAAAGAACTCTCTTGGAGATGAATTAGAGGCAAAAATGTGAGAAATAATGTGACCATTGTCCAATGACTGTACAGATTTTCTTCAAAGCTGCTCACTGCTGGTCCCATCAGAAACCCCTACATTAGAGTCCAATCTGGTGACATGTCTGATACTAATGTTTCCATTAAGAAGGAACATTTTCAAGTGTATTGACTGATCTGGCTCATACTACTGGACACTCTAATAAATCAGTCAAGTGTATACATACCTGTGGACTGATGCTAAGTCCATGTTTTTCTTTAGTTGGTGGGTTTATCTAAATTGTACAGTAAAAACATTTAGCTTCACAGGAGAGCTTGAATGCATCACTGTCAGCTTTCGAGGACACTCTTCCTCTCCAAAGTCCAAACAATTACTAAGTGCTGTTGACTCTGAGTGGAGCTTCATCCCATTTCTACAGTTACACACTGCAGAAAAACATCTCTGTGGCCTGAGGTCCAAACCAGCGGCTGACTTCCTCTGTCTGACCACTGCTGTTTATATATAACACTACAGAGTTATTTATAGAGACCAGGCTCGTGTCGACCGCATGTTTACTCTTGAATGAGCCACGAATATGAAGACTCAGAGTTTCCTTTCGTCCAGGAGCAAAGACAAAGCACACAGGCGATGAAAGGCCAAATTATTCTGCCCATTTAAAAGCAGCTGTGAAGATGCTGTTTCAAGTTATCACACAACTAACGGTGTCAGAAGACAGAGATGGTGACGTCGAAATTCCAAACTCGAGGCTTCACAACTGCAGTCTGCAACCCAATACTTGACGACATGGTGGCTATGTTCATTTTTTACATACAGTCTGCTTTTCCCTGAACCGTGTCGGCATTTTGTTGCCAGGATTGCACATAATTTCATTTAATGTAGAGTTTTTGAAGAGAGAAACAAAGCTGTGTGAGCTCACTAGCTTTCTAACTTTAAGTCAAAATTCTTTTTATTTTTTAACTGAATTTTTGGTCATTTTGTTCAAAGTTTTCAGATAGTTTATTTTCTTTGTTTAGAGCAATTTGATTTTTGCACCAACTCACAATATATGTTACCTCATAGCACTTAACATAGCAATGTGAGTACCTCACAAAATTTAAACAAACAACCCAACAGTCCAAAGTTCCCTTTAGATCATTATTGAGCAAGCAGACAAAACTCAGCCAGAACCAGGCTCAGGGAAGGCGGCCAGTAATTTCTTCTGTCACTGACCTCCAATGGAAAACATTTCTTTTTTTAAAGATTTATTTTTTGGCTTTTCATGCCTTTATTGGACAGGACTGGATAGATTAGGAAACAGGAGAGAGTGGGGAAGAACATGCGGTAAATGGCCAAGGTTGGACTCAAACCCAGCATAGCTGCTACGCCTCTGCACGTGGGTCACGCGGCATAACCACTAGACCATCGGGGCGCCCGGGAAACATTTCTGATGTCGGCTCAACATTATCTTTCTGGGATGAACAAAGTATCTATCTATCTATCTATCTATCTATCTATCTATCTATCTATCTATCTATCTATCTATCTATCCATCTATCCATCTATCCATCTATCCATCTATCCATCCATCCATCCATCCATCCATCCACAGGTTAAGGAATACAAAAAGAAGTTTCTTGGAGATGAATTAGAGGCAAGAATGTGACAAATAATGTGATCATTGTCCAGTGACTGTACAGGTTTTTCTTCAAAAGCTGCTCACTGCTGGTCCCATCAGAAGGAGATTTGACATCTGCCTCAACCGGTTGGGGTGAGGTTGGGGGTAAAGGGGGGGATAGATAGAGAAAAAAGTGCTATAGTTTTTGCACTGACTAGTATGCAGGAGCCTTCTAGGGTGGTGCTGACCCAACAAGTCGCCTTGATGTGACTGTCAGGAAACACACATTAGGTGCATGGATAAATACTGTGACAGATGTGACATGATCAGCTGTATCTTCCTACCTGTATAGAGGAAAGTGTTGGTGTGTCCTCCGATGACGACGTCGACTCCGCGGACCTTTTTGGCGATCTCCTGATCCACGGTGAAGCCGGAGTGGCCCAGAGCAATGATCTTATTGATCCCCAGCGTCTGGAGTTTGTTCACCTGCATCTGCAGAGAGCTCACCTCGTCCTCGAACTGCAGGTGTGTTCCTGTGCAGAAACACTTACAGGTGAGAAACACGCAAACGTCTCAAAAATGCCTTACCACAAATATCCACTTTGACACTGAAAGAGACGTCTGAAGTTCAATAAAGAGATTTTTAAAAAATCAGACTTAACAAAATGTATTCATGGCAGAGTAACTAAAGGGCATCCTTACTTTTAAAACACTTCTGACTGACTATGGAACCAGAGGAACTGGATTCATTGTCGGGTTTGCTCAAAATCGAAAGAATTAATGAATCGAAAGGAACAAATTAGTCTACAGAGTGTCTGATATATTTTTTGCTTTAGAATCTAACTAACAAGCAATTATATTATCCAAAACTACATTTCAAAATTCATTTTTCTTTTTCACCCGCTTTAATATTCTTCTAATATGACTGCAAGGGTTTTTATCACTTCCGCCGATCGTCTAGGAACCAACTTTCTGTCACCTCTGACTCGACCTGCAGACACTGAATCTATGTTGTTATCATCAGTTTCACATCAGTCTGTTCCAGTTGCTAACAAGATGACAACCTGAGATGTGCCAGCTTCCCTTCCGCTAACTGTCAGTATTTAATCCTCTGTCACCCTGCTTGATGCAGAGTTTTCTTCATGTGAAGATGCCACTTCAGAAACATAGATGCATTTTTCACACATCAGTATTAATGTGTGAATAGTATGGTTTGTGAATAGGACAAAGTATATGTATATGTATTAGTTTCCAAAGCTTGGCAGGCAATGAGGAGGGGAAAAGTGCTCTTAAAAGGTTATTTTAAGCTTTAAAGTTAGTAACTAGTGTTCAGAAAATCACTGTACAAACATCATTCACAGTTCAGGTTTTTACTATTGTGATCTAATCCAGAATACAGTATGTTAGTGTGTATAAAATCCTGATACGTATTATTCCTCTGTGCCACAGTTGTCATCTATTAAAAACACATCAGTGAGTCACACTGCTGCACTGGCTAACATGTTCCTTAATTTCCATGAACGCACACAGTGTAGTTTATTTAAACTCAACCCCACACACATCATCCCTCTGCCACAAACATTCACGAGAGCACCGAAAGTGGATTAATCCACTGTGGAAAAAAGAAAAAGCTGCTGCAACAACAGCAGTCTTTCTTTGTATAATGTGGTTTGTGGGCATCATGTTTTTTAAAAACAAATGTAGATGGCAAGAGGTTTCCAAATTTCCACTCTCAATTTTTTCAGCATTGCATTACACCTAAATGTCTTAAACTTTTCAAAACACTTAGAACGGAGTTGGTTATACAGATGTAAGGCGTTAGGGGAAGGCTAAACAAGAGAGTGTAAACTATCTCATACGCTGAGATGTTCACAGTGTGAAGGCCTTCAGATGAGTGCATACAGTCATGGGACTTTTTCCACAGGAAGAAAACAGTTGATCCAATTTTAAACCCGTGTTTATGGCGCAAACAGTTCTCACGTAAAATTGACATCTTCTGAATCCCACTGAAATGTTGCAACAAAGAATGCACAGAATTTTTATGGGTAAGTGGTCAAACAATGTAGTGAAACTCCTACAGGAAGTTATTTCTGCTAAGTGGAGCCACATTAGCTTTGACGCCAAGGGTGTACTTACTTTTCCAACTTAAGAATATTACAACTGTTGATAATTCTGTAATTCTGAGCAAATGAGTGAAGAAGCTCATTTTTCTCCTGGTTGTGTTCATTTACAACACCTTTATCTGTAGGCCCTGATTCGAAAAGGATCAAATTTTTGCTTTTTCAATCAAGTTGAAAGAACAGCTATTTCCATGGGACTTCAGCTGTAAGCGATGCGAGTCAGAGCCAGAAATCACACAGCAACATAAACCATCAGCTCCCACTCACCAGGTCTGGACAGAGCAGGTGTTTCCTGTGAGGTGTATCCCACCACGCCCACCTTCTGACCTCCAACAGTAAATATCTTATAGGGTGAATACGTGTTGCCAAACGTCGAGGCCAGAGTTCTGTCTGTTTTGATGTTGGCGCTCAGAACGGGACACTTGATCTTCTCCATGAACGGCTTCATGAGTCCGTCCACTCCGTTGTCAAACTCGTGATTTCCAAATACCTGAAAAATAAACACAAAAAATGTCAAATAAAGCAGTCAACAGCAGAGCAACCATTCAGACAACAACATTCAAACAAACTCACATGCTGCTGGTTCCTCTGACAGTCATGAGATACGTTTATACTGTAGGAGCTTTCACTTTGAAAAAGGAACCTTTAGAGAATTTCACTTCTTCCACCTGAGTTTCCACTGAAGGAACCAGCATCTCCATTAAGTTTCAGGTAGTTTTACCACAGAATAGTCGCTGCTTTCAGGGTGGGACTTTCTGAAGGATCAGGAACCTTTGGGGTCCACTGAAAGCTCCTGACTGGTCAAGTTCAGCAGCATTTTCCAAAACACTCTTGTACACCCCAAATAATCAGGACAGAGGAGCCCAGGAGATTCCTGATGATGAAGTCTGGGTTATTTTGTAGAGGACACCTTACTTTTGGGGAAATTCCTGCATGGGTTCTTTGGACATTTAAGTTTGTGGATCTTTTGGCGAAAAAGGGCAACTTAAAGACTGAATTCTGGTTTGGAAACTCTGTCACACAAGTAATAAAACTGACTCACAACGTTTGTGAGTTTCATTACACAGAGTTAAGGTGACACCTAATCTTAAGTTTTATTGGGAACTGTGGATTTATGTGACCGCAACACTATTTTCTTCTTAAATTGTTTTTTTAATTTGAATTCATACTTCACAGTTTTGTGTCCAAAACATATGCTTTTGATTCTCTGCTGTTCTGCTGGAACCCTTAAAGACTGATAAACTTTCCAATGTCCCATACAAAAGCTCACAGTTGTGAGAAAAAGAGAAACACACTCGTAACAGACTTTTCAATGAGCAATGAATTAGCCCGTTTTTAAAACTCTGTGTTCAGTTCTGTACTTGAACCAAATCTCTGTGGTTTGGATTTGAGTTTCACTTTTCTTTTCATACTTCACATAACAGCCTTTTAAGGATCATTTTAGCTGAGTTAACTTACTTCTAATGCACTATTTGGACACCGCATCAGATTTAAAGTCCCATTCTGCTTCATGTATTTGCAGGATTTATAACCAGAGGTTTGAGCCAACTGTGGTTTTGTGCAGCAACAGTAAGTTTCCAGATCACAAATACTGGGAACTGACTATTCAAGTTAAGAGGAAGACATCCTGGGTCCAGCAGGACAAACTTTGGAAATGAAAAACATCAGCATCTTTTGATTTTCCAGTGGGGAAGAAGGTAAAGTTTTATAGGTTTTTACTTTGTTGCGAAAAATCATATCACAGGCAAACTATTATTCCAGGTAGAGTATTTTTAAACATTTTAAACTATGTTTGAAAGGGATCTTTAAATACATTTAACATGCAAATATATCTTCTAGGGGGCACTAAAAGGCTATGAATAAGCCTGGAAGTGAGATTTGCTGCTCCTCAGTGACGTTGGTCCACAAATTAACATTAAGGCTGCATGATGCTATTATTTTTTAGCTATTGGCTCCATATGTTCATGTCTATGCTGATGACACACAATTTTATATTCCACTTCATCCTTTTGGACATAAAGAGGTGAAAGCTGCACCTGAACATCTAGTGGTTATATTGAGCTCCAACCTTTCATCTGACGACCACATACTCACAGTGACACAACTTAAACTTGCATTTACCTGTTTGTGACAGTTGCAGATATTGAGAAGGTCTTTATACTGACCTAATTCAGATCAAAATGCTGTTAATGTGCTTTTTAACAAACTAGACAAGCTGCACTTCTAAAAGGTTCTAAAAGGTCTTTCCTATTTGAAAGTCTTTACTAAGTTTTGAGTCTGTTCTGATTCTTTACACTCCTCAAATTTTCATTTTTTTTTTCTGGTAGCTTCATTATTTTATTGTGTTTTAGTGTTTACTCTGTTTAACAGTAAAGCACTTTGTAATGTTGTGTTTAATGTGTTTCTATAAATTATTACTGAAACTTATTGTGTTGTGGATTTACAGTGAATTCATTTATGCTTTTTCCTTTCATTTATTTTTAGCCTTTAAATGTTTATCTAATATACACTGATCAGGCATAACATTATGACCACCTGGCCTAATATTGTGTTGGTCCCCTTTATGTGCTCAAAAATGCTCTGAACCACTGGACATGGACAAGAGGACCTCTCAGGATGTCCTATGGGGTCTGGAACCAGGACGTTGGCACTGGATCCTTTAGGTACTCTGCCTTGTGCAGTGGGGCCTCTGTCAGTCCAACTTGTTCCACTGCATCCTGTTGATGCTTGATCAGAATGGGCTGTAGGAAGTTTGGAGGTCAAATCAACATGTTGGGCCATTGTCATGTTCCTCAACATGTTCCTGATGGTTTGATGTTCTTGCCATGGGATGCATTTTCCTGCAGGGGTTGACCAGTGACATTTGGGATTTCCATTTGCATGAGGGAGTGTGTTTGTTCTGGGACAGAGATTATTTGGGTGTCTAAGTCTCATCAACATGGATGTTAAAATCCAAGGTTTTCCATCATAACACCACATAGTACCAATATGATCAATGTTGTTCACTTCACCTGTCAGTGGTTTTAATGTTGTTGTTGATCAGTGTATATATTCTAATTTTTCTGACGTTTCAGTGCATTGAGCTCTCCTGGCCTCCATAAATGAGTCACTTTTTACATACACAGAATTTAAAGCAGATTCCTTCGGGTCATGTAATCTAATTTTTAAACTCCTGAGCAGAAAACACTTCATTCTTCATGGAGGTTCAAAGTGAGACGTCAGCTCTTCTCTCTGATTCTGGCTCAGAGATTAAAAGGCACAGAGAGCAGACAGCTGATCCATCAGAACGTTGCTGCAATTACGTTAATTAAAACCAACTGAGGCCTTTAGACCCGAGCCGATAAATCAGCTTCCGCCTTACAGTGAGTGCAGTCGGAGTCCTTGATGGTCTTATCAGCGTTTGTAGCGCTTTCATTAAAAACCACCACGATGACTGGGCTCCTTCACTGTCTATGTAAACATGTAAAAGTAATGAGCTGATTGATCTTCATCATTTATCAGCACTGTAACATTTTAATAAGCCCTTGTTTTCTTGTTGATGATTATTAGATCAAAACTGTTGGATGATAAATGAGCCAATCACTGTCTGTGAACCCTAAAGGCAGAGAAATACATGAATGCTTTGATCAGGAACATCATGAATCCAGCAGCAGGCAGTTATCCTTATCGCCAACACAGTGCAGGTTATTATTAGCATTTCAACCATACAGTAAAAAAAGCATTATTATATAGACACCCTTAGAAATAAACAGGAAACAAAGTACTTGTTCATCACTTGGCTATTTCTATTTCTGCTACTTTATACTTCGATTCCACTACAGACACCTTATGATTGTACTCAACCTGGAGTGCAGAACTTTTGTCTCCCACTTCTGGCACTGAGAGTAATTACACAAAAACTGTCAACACTTCCATGGTTTGATAGCTAAAGTTACTTAGTTAATCAGCTTATTACATGCAACCAATTAATACAGATTAAAATAACAGCACTGGATAAGACTTAAAATGACCCCAATTATATAATATATGACACTCTAACCAAAAAAAAGGTTGGATTCAACAGTAAAAGTAGCACAACAGTTAATGAATTCTCGTTCAACCAACAAACTACATTGAGTTGGGAGAATCAGATTTTCCACTAGAATTCAAATTATTTGTATTTACCAATGTCAGTCTACTTTAAATATTCAGGCATGGTAAGACAGAGGAAGACGCTTCAAATGTTGAACTTAACGTAAAGAAAATTTAAAATATCAAGTTCATTTATTCACTTAAATGTAGTTTTAAATCAACAAAGGCAGCAATTTGAGTTGAAATTACTCACAATGTTAAGTTGATGCAATTACCAACACTATTCTGTCAAAACAACCCATCCAAAATGATTTTGTAACCCAGAAGGTTTATCTAAATCAGCTATTTTTTTTAAAAAAAAATCTTGCCACCTTGCATTTAATTAGGTGGTAGGAACTCTTTCCTTTAAATACTTTTTTTTGGAGTAATGTAATGGAGTATTTGCCTGTGAAGGTACTTTAACTCAAGTAAAGGATGTGAATATTCCTTCCAAATAAAACACAATAATGCCACTGGTGGTGCAAAAGCATATCAGTTCTGCATTACTCATATAAATCCCCATAGGGAACAATGAAGTCTGTCTAACTATTAATAAACTCTGCTTGTCTGTGTAATTTCGTGCTTCCTACCATGGCATCATACTGCAGCGTGTTCATGAAATGCGCTGCCTCTGCTCCCTTGTAGTAATTGAACCACACGGTGCCCTGGAACTGGTCTCCGGCGTCCAGCAGCAGCACGTTGCTCTCGGAGCTGCGGATCCTCCGGATCATCGTGGCTCTCCGCGCCACGCCGGCGAAACACCCGCCGCCTTTGTTGCTACATTTCCCGGAGTGGACGCCGGTCTCCTCCACTCTGGCGTGCACGTCGTTGGTGTGGAGAAGGACCATGTCCCAGGCCGCCGAGGGGGACACTAAGGATCCCAGCAGGAGGAGCAGGAGGAGGCAGAGCCGAGGCGCAGCGCTCCGCTCCGGGCGCACCGCTTCCATCGCTCCGCTGCGCGCAAAAACACAGAAGGAGGAAGAAAGCGCTGAGTGTGGCTGATTCTTCTTACATGACCCGAAGGAATCTGCGCTCCTCTCCTCCTCCCTGTTTCATATATGTCTTCTAATGAATGAAAGGACACCGAGAGAGACTCAGAGAGAAGGAGGGAGGCAGCGCGTAATGAGGCGCCTTCTGGAGCCAGAGGAGGAGGATTTAGTTGTCATGAAACGCCTTCTCCTCTCTGATGTCTCCCCCTACCTCTGACTTTTCACACAATCATCAGCTCCACTCTCTCTCAAGACGGGCTGGATGGAGGTGTGCGTGTGGAGGATCTCCAGTGCTCTCACCTTTCACCACTGAGGGAAATCAAAGCGCACAAAAGGCGTTAAGACGAGAGGATCAGGATCCAAAACTCAATAAGTCAAGTCAGGTCAAGTCAACATTATTTATACAGCAGATTAAAACCAACTGCAGTTCAGCCAGAGTGTAGAGAGACGAGACTGGCCTCATGAATAATGTCTGAATTTGTCTGAATAATTTCAATATTATGTTATTTAGTGGTAAGAAGCTTTCACAAAGACACACTTTTTCTATGACCACAGATATAAAATGATGTTTATTTCTACATTATGACTGTTTGACTCTGATAAAAGCAGCTGCAGATGGATTTAAGTGGGTGATGCAGCTTTAACATGGAGCACACAATCATCTCTCACGACAGACTCTTCACCTGAGTCAAGGCTTTACCGAGTCTGTCCTTTAAACCTGTGTATAGGTGGCTTTCTGTGTGTGTGTGTAAATGTGTTTGTGGATTCAAAACGGACACAAAATCAGAGAAAATAATCTTCTTAACACCCTGATGTGCACCTGACAGCTGACGGTTTCCCGCAGCTTACAAGTTTCAAATTCCTCCAGACGGTTTCTAACTTTTCTGACAGCTTCAGACTTTTGATTATTTTACTGTAATGAGAAAATCAGATCACTGTCACGACGAGAGAATCCATCACTGCAAAGATCATTTCTGTTATTCTGACAGGAACAAACCCAGTTTGAGGCAGAATTATCTTCTCAGACAGTGGTTTGAGTTTGTTTCAGTGAGTTAGTTCAGCACTGGAGTGACATCTTCTTCAGTCATTTAGCTTCAAGGTTGAGTCTCTCAGATGTTTTATCATTTTAACAGCCAATCTGGTCCTCGAGTAGCAATGAACCAAACGTAGCAACTCAGCAACAGCAGCTGTTAAAGTTAAAGAATATTCTTTAAACCCAGGGCGACTCAGGGTGACCAGTTATATGTTTTTTTTTTAGCTAGATTTACGAGTAAATCACCAGATAAAGACTCTTTGCTGAAACCTTTTGAGATACTCAGTTTCTCCACCTCTTTCCACTTGAGGAATCAGGGTTAAAATGAAGTTCCTGTTCAGGGGATCTGAAGGTTCAGTTCCTGTCAGGGTCAGACTCTCTGAATGACGCCAGCGGGTCAAGTAGAGTTTTTCCAAGGCCAGCTTTTATAAATCTACAACTGCAAACAAGTTTATTTTATTATCATTCAGTGTGTTTTAACACAACAGTGTGGTGCAACGAGAGATTTATCCCCAAACAGACACATTTGTATTGATTCTAGTAGAGACTGCTGGAGCCTCTCAGGTTTTTACTGCCTCTTTCCAATAACCAAATACAAAGGGATGATTGTACATCTAAAGATGCATTTCCAGCAACAACTTCTAGTTCTAGAGATGAATGTCTGAAAACTCTTCCTTCTGCCATTTATTATCAACTGCTGTCTGAAGTGAAGATTAGTCAGCAGCACATCATCTACATACTGTTTGTATGCAACAACACAAAATGATGACAGCCTTTAAGTTTGAAGATCAGTGCCTCAAATCTCCGAGGCCAAGGACTTTGCCGTTATTTTGTCCTGTAGCTTCCCATTGTTGTGTCAAAGCACAGTGAATGATAATAAAATAAACTGATTTGCAGTTGCAGATTTATAAAACCTGGGCTTGGAAAAACTCTACTTGACCTGTCGGCGTCATTCAGCGAGATCCTGACAGAAACTGAACCTTCAGATCCCCTGAACAGGAACTTCATTTTAACCTTGACTCCTCGGCTGGAAACATTTAGAGGAACTGAGCCTCCCAAGAGGTTTCAGCAAAGACCCACAATTAGGGTCATTTGCATTTGCTGAGTTGCTACGTTTGGTTCATTGCTACTCGAGGACCAGATTGGCTGTTAAAATGGTAAAACATCTGAGAGACTCAACCATGAAGCTAAATGATGACTGAAGAAGACGTCACCACAGTGCTGAAGAAAGAAACTCAAAATGCTGACTGAGAAGATAATTCTGCCTCAAACTGGGTTTGTTCCTGTCAAAACAACAGAAATGATGACCAGAGTGTACAAAAGCAGAGTTTGGACTGCAGTAACAGATTTTCCTGGGACAGAGCTGGAAAAAAAACCCAACAAAAACCAGAGTTAAGGAGCGACTTCAACTCAAGACGAAGTTGCTTCTTCAGAAAACCTAACATTGATCGTCCCATCAGATGAATCCTGGTGACTTTGATGACCTTTCACCTGATGGCATCATTAGTTTCACATTACTTTGGCTTTAAGTTAAATATGTTTATAACAATTTAATGCACTGACATGACATATTCATTCATGATCCCCAGAGGATGAATCTTAATTGCTTTGGCGAGCCTCTGACTTTTCCTATGGAACCTTTATGACTGCAAAGGTAACATTCCCAGGAGTGTGTTAAATGCTACTAAGCAAACAGCCTAAAATAAGACCAAGAACAACATTATACCTGCTAAACATCAGAATGAGCCTCCATCAAGGCTGTGGACTCTGTTTGGTTTAGATCAACTGCTAAAGATGGTGAGATGAGGCGGCAATAGCCAGAATGCAGGACGGACTACTTGTGCTGATACTATACATCAATAGACTGTATAAATACTAGAATAAATGTACCATATGGAGACAAACCTACTATATTTTCCGAGAAGTATTTATTCCTGCATGCTTCACACTAATACAGTATTTATAAGTCACTTTCCAGCAGCAGTTTGACCTGTACTTGGATGTAACCTGAAAACAAAAGTAGTCACAGCGTCACTGTGGTGAACCAATTGGAGTAACTGTGATGAGTTTGAACTTGACAATGAAAGAAAACCTGAAACTGCCTGGAAGAATGATAAAATCTACAATGTCGACACACCTTCATACATGCCTGCACTCAGCTAACATGAAGCAGCTTGGTCCTTCATGCCATCTTTGGCCTTTATCACCACTCAGCTCTGCTATCTGACACGTCCTCTCATATCACATGTCACGTATTTATAGTTAATGTGTATCGCAACACACTTCAGACAGCTGATAAAGAAAGACGGCATGAGAAGTGGCTGAACCCAAAATCGTACTTGAAATATTTTAAAGCACAGCTACTAAATAAACATCAGTCGATGCCAAGTTCAAGATGTTTGCTGGTATTTTTGGGAGTTTTTTAGTTCTTTGTGAAAATGTAAAAAAAAAAAAAAGTCACCTAGAGAGGAAAGTCAAACGTCCAGTGAGTCTTTTACACTGCTGTCATAACAACCTGCTGTATTTTTATTACCAGCTTCTTGAAACTGTTGAAAGTATGCTGACATATCCTCTCTACTGTTTTCTCATTAACTGTAGCTGCATGCTGGCCGAGGGACAAGTCAGTTCCAGCTTTAAGTCTCCTCAGGTTTTGGTCTGACAGTAATTACTTGCTGCCCTGTGCTGATGAGTTTAGGTATTTGGTATTTGCTCACAGTTGATGAGAAAATGGACAGACGGATTACTGCGGCATCAGTAAGCGTTGTCTTGGACTGATGTGGGAGCTAAGCCATCGTTTTACGTTCCAAACCCCACCTATAGCTCAGGGTAGTGGCTGAAAACACTGAAATCACGGATACAAGCAGTCAGAATTAGTTTCTTCCAATGGGTGGCTGGGCTCAGCCTTAGAGATACAGTGAGGAGTTTGGACACCAGGAGGGAACTCAGAGTAGAGTCACTGTTCCTTTATGTTGAAAAGAACCAGCAGAGGTGGTTCAGGCATCTGATTATGACGTCTTTAGGACGCCTTTTCTGGGCACATCCAACTGGGAAAAGACCCTCGGGTAGACCCTGAACTCACTAGAGGGGTTTCATATCTCATCTGACCTGGGGACACCTTAGATTCCCCAGGAGGAGCTGGAAAACATTGCTGGCGAGAGGGACGCCTTGTATACCCTGCTTAGCCTGCTACATAGAGACCCAACCCCGGATAAGCGGGAGAAAATGAATAGATATTTTGCCAGGTGTAATAAATATCATATACTGACAGTATTTGATATCAGATGCAATCTACTTAAAGTAGCTAGGGCCACTGTGAAAGGTGTTTCCGGTAGTGATGAACCTACAAAGAAGCTGAATCTGCCCTAACTTTCACTTTCTCTAAACTTTACAGAGGTTTGCAGGGAGTTTCAGCTAGGTGTTCAGCTCTCTGTCTACAAGTGCAATGTTTATACAATAGACAGAAATTTAATGGACAGCTATTTCTGGAATCAATTAATGGTTTGAGGAAAAATGCCCAACACCATTCCATGCCATACATGAGAGTAAACTGAATATTTTTTGGTTGGTCAAACACAACTAAATGTCAGAAGCCACTTGTCACATTTCTCGACAGTTCAGTCTCTCAGTGTCAGTCAAGAAAGTAACTGGTTGAATCGCTGATAATGGAAAAAACAGTTCACAGCAGTCCTGTCCTGGTTCACTCTTGATGGCTGAAAAAAAAGGAAAAGGAAGAGGGAGTCAGAACTGCCTCGACTTTAAAACTCCCTCAAAAACACTGCAGACGTCTCAACTGCTGACAGGTTCACCCTGAGCTTGTGCACCAGGCTGCAATTACCAGTAACCAACTGTGGTTAGTGAGCACTGTGCTTTGGGTTTGGTAGGTTTCAGTCTATGTGTGCAACATAAGACAGTCGAAACATGAACTATATGAGTCAGACCTGACTCAAATTCAGGAACTTCACCAATAACATTTGAATATATGGCTCAATCTTCCACATCTCTAACAACTTAACATATGAAACTGAAGGGTGAACACAAGCTACAGTAGGTTTAGAAGTCTAAATTCCTACAGTAAAGCTATGATTTAGTGCGAGTGCTGCTCATGTGTAGGAGTTTGTATGGTGGTTGAAACTGACTGAGGTCAGACTTCTTGTTTCTCACTACACAGCTGTCTGTGAGTTGACATTTAAGTGACCTGTGCTGCAGCAGAGTACTTGTTCAGAGTGTTGTTACAGGCTCCCACACACTGCTCTGCGTTTCTGACCACACATAAAAACCCGACTGCTGGTTGTCTCGTGGTTTCAGAGCGGGGACGCCTTGAATACGCCAGTGCAGAGGCTACATAAAAATATACATCAGGGTATTTACTTTTAGAACTGTTAATTTATGAAACCTGTTAACACTTTAGCCTCGTCCTGCAGCCCTCATTTTCCAACCACAGAAAACCACGATGGAAATAAGACTTTCAACTCCGCTGGGGGTTATAATCTAATATTTGTGTTTTGCTTGAGGCTCCTCTGTGTGTGCAGATAGTGAATTTGTCAAATAAACTCAGTAATTCACTGGCTCACTCGCCCTGAGGCTTGAATTACGCTGGAACACAGAAGAAAGGGATGTTTCATTATTCTTGGCTGCTCCTTCTAAGATGTACTATGTTTAATTTAAGCATTGGGGAATTGTGTGTTTCTGTTCAGTCTTAGTTTCTAAGCTTCTTGAGAGTTTGTGTTTGTTTAACTGTCTGCAGACTTGAATGGAAAAGTCCTTCATTTCGTAAGTGGTGAAACAAAGATTTTTAGTGAAATATGTAGTAACCAAAATATAACTGTGCTCTGAAATGCAGTTTGTTGTTGATGCATGATGGAGTATTTCCCTGTTCAAAGTTCAAATTTTCATTAGGATACACCACGCTGAAGTTATATTTACTCATTTGGGACAATTCAAGCAACAATGGCTGCATGTAGATACCAGTCCTGTCAATGAATCTGTAAACTAGAGGTCCTTTCAAACCAAAGGGCCCCTTTGCAGTTTCTCAGGGGTTTGTAGAAACATTAAGTGCACATAAAAGATGGACAAAGCCTCTGTGACATAACCAATTAGTTTGTGGCTCCTGTTTTGAGGCCTTGAGTTTGGAATCTGACTTTTGCCAAGTTGGTTGTTTAAACCTGGACGCCATGAGCAAATGGTGGATCTGACTGAGAACTCGAGGAGTCGACATAAACAGCAACTAGTCAATCACATGGCAGCCAAACCCAAAAGCATACTCTACTTTATTGTCTATTTTCCTTTAAATGGGATTATAATATGCAAAATGAGCAACATAATGTATCAGAGGAGACTTGAAACTAGAGATTAAGACCATAAACTCATTAGGAAAATGTTTTTTGAGGTAACAAATCCAGAAAGAAGTGCTGTTATTTTTTCATAGACTTCTACACAATCTGACTTCTGGTGTCGCCCCCTGTTGGCCATTAGAAAGAATGCAGGTTTCAGACACTTCCATATTGAATTCACTTCTGAAGGCTACATTCATTTTTATAGTCTGTTACAGAAAGTTTAGCTCAACTAATTTGAAAAAAACAGAAGTTTGCGTTAAGTTATCTGTAACTGAGGGCTGTTGGCTGAAAGTAGTGGAGAAACTATTGAAAGAGAAACTCAAAGCATGTACCAGTTAGATACAGGTAGAGAGAGGGTATAGCTGACAAAAAAGGCTGGAAATCACTGAGCTAACTGCCACATATGTTGCTGGAATTAAAATGTGGTAAAACTGCAGAAATGTTGTTTGAAAATAATCTAAAAGTGACTGCTGCTTTTCCTCATTAGGAAGTATCAAAGAGGAAACTTTAACTAGACTCACATGCGGCATTTCTCTTCTAGACGAGTGTGTGTGTCCATATATCTTCCAGCCCAGCGCCTGCAGATCTGACAGATTTATCAGCCTCAGGGAAGATTTAGCTGCATTTGGCTGCTGGCTTGTGGTGATTTCCCTCCCAGCTCCTTCTTATTAGAATGTGAATCATGTCAAGCAGTTCTGTGGAGAGAATCGTCTCACTAGATGGCAGCAGAAAGCAAGAAATGAATCCATACAGAGGGCGGTCACGTATCCAACATGTCAGTGCAACTTGAACCTGCCAGTCAAAGCTGATGGGCATTTCATTGGTAGCAATAAAGTCCAGACATACTAAGAGGAGGAAAATGGTCACATGTCACACAGGAGCTCAAACTATTAGTTATTTAATTGGTTACTTAATTAGCAACAGTTCTAATATTTGAATCTTTGGTTGAGTCACTTTAAGCAAAAACATAAAGGAAAAATCACAGCTTCTTCTCAAATGTGAACCCAACATTTTTGCATTTTTGACTGAGTACGAATCATTTTCTATAATATATTCTGACATTTTACACACTGAACAGCCCACTTAATAATAAAGAAAATAACTGTCAGATATATTAACAATGAAGATTACAGTTGGTGGCATCCTTACAATTCTCCACTGAAATGCAACATTTCCTGAGGTTTTCTGTGTGTAATTATCTTCAATAAACACAGAAAACATGAAACACCTTTATAACAAATGAGCTTGTGTACAATAAAACAGGTCGGGGTATTAAAGGCAGATTTTGACAGAGTCTTTCTACAAGAAGGAGGATGAATTAGATGAATATTCTACTTTAGTGTTGCAAATTTGCTACAGATCTGTGTTTAATCAAATTATAGAGACCCAAATGACAGAGCAGATCTGAGGCTTTGGTGGCTGCTGGAGGCCTGATGCCTGGTTGGTGATCTGGATGTGATGTGCGGACAGGAGGAGGTGGGGGTCAACTCACCAACCCTGTGATTAAAGGACTGTCACTGGACAAGCTGCTCTTCCTCCTGAGTTGTAGCCACAAAGAATCCAAGACACATTTCTCCCTTTTAGCTGCTAGCAGGACTCTAGGAATGGCAGGGCCAGCTGGTTGCTCCATCACTCTGAGTCCAGAATGAAATATGTCCACAAATAACAGATGGGTTATTTGTACAAGCATTGATGGAAAACTACAGATTCTTTACTTACTTTTAGCCACACTGGTGCTTGTGACTGTGACTGATGTATTGGTTGAATGTCATTATTGCAGTGTTGAAATACGTCTCACACTGACAAAACTGACGTCATAAATCCGCTGAACCCCAAAACCGCCCGGCAGGTTTGAATCTTACAAAAAAAATTCAAAGTTACACCATTTATCGGCCAAAAACAGTAAAAATAGAAAGAACGGACTTTAAACTACACATCTGTGACGAGCCACACTATCAGAATCCTAACAAAACCTAAGCTTACAATCGTTATATTTCATCGTAAACACTTCATTCTACATGTCTAATTGAATTCAATGTTTAAGTTTATGGCATTATACCAGTGTCATACTGCATCAGTCTCTACTTCTAGTCATGGTTGTATTGCTTCCATAGAGGTGCAGGACTTTATACTGCAGTGAAAATGAATCTATAGAGAGTTAAAATATGACAGTAGAACAAAAATGGCTGCCTGGGGTCTGGAATCCTGTGACTGCGACTAAATCTCTAAACAATACCAAAAAAAGGTGAGTAAAACATATGTTAAAAACAAGACTTATAACGTCATCATTATATTTTCACGGATTAGAAAAGATTACCTGAAATTACTTAGATTATTTTTCCTACTGATGATGTAATATTTTCTTCTAACTGGACAGATCTGTGCTTTCAAAGAGCAACACAAGATTTGCATTTTCTAATGTTGCTGCACCATTCCTTTGTTGTATCTTCTTCCACGTCTGGATGATTTCACTCATTTGCATCAGTCAATCACACATCGTCTTATTCTGTAGATTACTGTCACTTTTTTTTCCCGTTAGCCTGGAATCAGTTGGAATAAATCTGATTCGGAGGGAATTTGCTGAAGTTTGATTAAAAAGCTCGCTCATAAATAATCTGTGCTCTGTAGGAAGCACCACGGGGGAGTAATGTTATGTTTACTCTTTTACATATTTATCTCATGATTCCATTACAAGACATCAGAACATATTAATTAAAGACGGTTCTCCACCAGCGCCTGATGAAATGAGAAGACAAACAGGGACCTTGAACCCGCCGCAGTCATGTTTCACTTACATCAACTCCAGGCAGCCTCCTAATTGGATAATTGTATCTAAGTTGATTTGAATAAGTTGTTCTAATGAATCAGGCAGTAAACCGAATCCTGTGGAGCTAATTAGTGTCTCTGCTAATGAGCACAGCCTTTATTAATGCCCTCCAGCTTCAGTGCTGCTGACTTGCAGTTGACCTCTGACCTTCATGTGGTGGGAAAGGGCAGTTCAAAGGCAATAATCCCTCCGCAGGGATCAAGTGCACCATCAGGACTTCACACTGCATCCACAGCAAGAGTTAACCGACCTACAAACGGTCACACAGCAGCATCCTGGTTCACATTCGAACATCTGGGAGCTGCACAGTTCAGCCTTTAACATCCTGCTGATTTAAGCTGCCTTTATTTAAAAAGACACTGTGGAGCAACAGTGTCCTGCTGCCATTAACGGTGGAGTCTGTTGATATTTAGCCATTTAGCATATGTAGACAGTTTGTGTGCGGGACACGCCGGAATAGTGTTGTATGGATCAGAGATTCACATTTACAGATACAAGACTGCAGACAATCACTGAATGTTTTTTTTAGCATACACACAGAATTTAACAGGACGTGTATTGGATTGAAATTTCATACTCCACCTTTAAAGATGGTTTTTAAAGTGCTGCCAAATTACAAAACTGCAACAGCTTTGGTTGCGTTTGTCCAGGGTTTTGTCTCCAAAAAGAACAAAGGCAATTATCACAGCCATAACAATGTAGAAAATTAGTTGAAACTTAAAAAGAATCATAAGTACAATGCGCACAGCTGAGTTTTGTGCACCAGTCCTGATGCTTTTTAATCTGCACATCTCCACAGAGGAAGATAGGTGCACAAGATCTATGTTAAATAAAGTTGCAGTGACAGTAAGAATACAGCATGTAGACCTACTGATCTTTGTCACTTTGGCCAAGCAGCGACACAGAATAAGAGATATTTACCTACTTGCATTAAATGAAGTCATTTGTCAGTGACAGTGAGCAGAGTTGGGTTCTTCTGACTGACAGCTGGACTCAACTGAACTCTATGACAATCCATCTAACAGCGGCCGAGACACTAAAAAAATCACTAAAAATGACAAATGTGGACCTCATGGTCATAGAGGAAAGGTCACCACATTGACTACGAACACTGTGCCAATCCATCCAGTACACACTGAGCTGTCTGACAAGACAGATGACACGATTTTCAGAGACGGGTTTCACAGTGACGTCAGCAGAAGACGTCGAAAACAACCTGAAACGACTGTTGGCTCAAAGAATCACTCAGAAATTGTGGGCAAAAAATACATATTCATCTCATAAAGACTTGGTATTGAATTAAGCCAGTTGGAACCTGACATTTTAATCAGTTTTTGTGCCCAAAACTGTAGAAATTAGTGGAAAACTGCAAGTAATGAGTGGAAAATGCTCATTATTCAGAGAAGGAAACCTGCCTGTTGGCTCAGGGTGCAGAATTAGCTGTTGGTTTGGTGATCTGGTCTGTATTTTATGAAGTCTGTGGATGGTTTTGCAGGAATAAATATCTGTGTTAAGGTCAGACAGCTTACTGCTATCTGTGTTTGATGTGCATTTAGAGCTTCAGTTTAGCACTCACTGTAAGAGCACAGTAATGATTATAATTTAGTAGAGGAAAGGTCTCTTTTTCCTGTGTCTGTTCACTAATACTGATGGAATCCTGTGTGAAGCTCTGCCTTTTTACAGACTGTAAAGTTACACTGCTCAGACATGAAATACTGCTAACATGTATTTTTCTTCTCTATGTCATGAACAAAGCTGTCTGCTGTCAGATGAAGAGTTAAAACTACTAAAGCTCGAGTCCTTTCTGCAGCAGAGGGCAGTAGAGTGAAAGAAATGACTGACCAGAGGAGTCTCCGTGTCAGCACACAGCACCGTCACACATCAAGGCAGAATTACACACATGATTT
This sequence comes from Dascyllus trimaculatus, assembly GCA_024666655.1. Lineage (NCBI taxonomy): Eukaryota > Metazoa > Chordata > Actinopteri > Pomacentridae > Dascyllus > Dascyllus trimaculatus. Next base: position 10,666,928 of record CM045455.1, on the reverse strand, counting down.
GTCCGTATATGTTAAATCTGTGTATATGTTTGATATGAAAAATGAAATGGCAGAGCTGCTCTGTTACCATGAGGGATGTTTGGTTATTTTGACACGCGCTCTGGAGGAATAAAGGAAATAGATGAGGGTGTGAAGAACAGCAAGTGACGCAGGCTTTTCTCAGCCTTTCCTATTCCAGCTGATGGATAACAACAGCTCTCCGGAGAGCGGCGGGGTGTATCCGGAGAATGAGAATGCAGCAGGCGTGCAATGTACAATAAAACTCCTCCTTCATGCATTCATCCTGCTCGTCCCACATTAATACCCCACACAGTGACAGCGCACCCTGATGGATTCCTTCTTCCTCCCGTTAAAGCTGAAAGCTGCTGTCGCCCTTTGTGAACTTGTTTCACTTTTTTCTCCGCCCAGAGTGAAAAATCTGATCGAGTCACAAACAGGTGACGGATTAGTGGACAAATGAGTGGAGAAACAACAAAAGAAGATGCGTCCGTACACAACACAAGAGGGTGTTGATGCGAATGAAGTGGATCACATGTTACGGCCTCCACAGTCAACAGATCTCCACGCAGCTGAACACCTGTAGAAGAGGTTTGGTGGGTACGTGTCAGACAACACTCCAACATCATCATCGACATGGAAAGAGGCTCTCGGTGGTGAAGCACCTTCATGCGACGGTTTATGTTGGTTCTTTTTCTGATTGATCGCAAACAAAACAGCTGCAGCCTGAATCCTTTCATTGCTACTTGAGATATGAGTGGTTCTATAGAAATAACTTCAATTCAATCATATGCCTTTGTAGAACAACATGCATCCTTCAGATCAGTCAGGTCAGCAATACAGCAAAGGAGACTAAACTTCAAACAGACAAATGATTCAACACTGCTGCGTGTTCAGACTTAAGACGCAAATAAAGAAGACTTGCACTGATCAGCACCAACATTCAAACCACTGACAGGTGAAGTGAATAACATTTATTATATCATTAAAATGGCACCTATTAAGAGGTGGGATGTATTAGGCAGTAGGTAAACAGTCAGTGCATAAAGTTGACGTGACGCCCAGTTGATTGGGTCAGAGCATCTCCAGATCTTGAGGAGCTTTTTTCCAGTATGCAGTGGTTAGTAAGCACCAAAAGTGGTCCAAGGATGGACAAGCAGAGAACCAGAGACAACGCTGTGTGTGCCTAAAGTTGATTGATGCGAGTCCGGAGTGAAAGCTGGTTTATGTGGTCTGATCCCACAGAAGAGCTATCGTAGTGCAGACTGCCTAAAACCTTTAAGCTGTTATGATAGAAAGGCGTAACAGCACACAGAGCATTGTATCTTGCTGCTTTTGGAGCTGCAGGACAGTCACAGTGCACATGTTGATTCCTGTCCAGCACTGAAAGCATCTAGAATGGATACATGAGCATCAGAACTGGACCATGAAGCAATGGAAGAAGGTGGCCTGGTGTGACGAATCACATTTTCTTTTCCATCATGTGGAAAAGGCCAGATGTGTGGGCATTGTTTAGCTGGAGAAGACATGGAAGCAGTTTGCACTTTGCAGTGGGCTGCTCTGGACAATGTTGGTAGGAAACCTTGGTTCGTGCATTCATGTGGATGTTCCTTTGGCCTAAACATTGTTGCAGATCATGTACACCTCTTCAGGCCAGCAGTATTCCCTGATGGTCTCTTTCAGCACGATAATTCTCCCTGTCCCACTCTTAAAGTGAAGTGAGGATGCTTTCAAACGTATTTGTTATCTGCACCTTTTTCCTATAGGTCCTCTCTTGTGTACAGTTTTTAAGGTGCTTGGAGAAGACTTCTTCAGTGTGTCTCAGCGTCTTTTGTCCTTTCATGTGATCATGTGTGGGGCTGAGACCATCTGCAGCAAAACTCTGTGTTCTTCTTGTGGATGAAAACAGCTCTTTGTGACACTGGTTGGATATTTTTGACTCATTGTCCTTCTGCAGGATGAAGTGGGGATGATCAGACGTCTCCTGAAAATGACAACAGATCTAAAGTGCTTAAAACTTTTGAACAGTCCTGCTTATAATGAGCATATAACAAGTGTACTTTCGTCACTGAATAGTAGGTTGAACAGGATTTTATAAATTAATCTAATTAATGATCAAAACAGTAAAATCTCCTCTTATTTTTGAGGGTAAATCACCTGAAATAAGAGTATGATGACAGCTATATATATCATATTATTCCGTCATGCTACAATACAACTAGACAATAAAGCAAAAAAGAAAAAAAATATTTCATTTGAAAAGTGTTAAAACAGGGGTGTCAACATCCGGTCCTCGAGGGCCACAATCCAGCATGTTTTAGATGTGTCCCTCTTCCAACACACCTGATTCACATGATCAGCTCATCATCAAGCTCTGCAGAAGCCTGATAACGATCCTGATCATGTGAATCAGGCGTGTTGGAAGAGGGACACATCTAAAACATGCAGGATTGTGGCCCTTGAGGACCGCAGTTTGACACCTCTGTGTTAAAAGGACCAAAACTGCTGTCTAAGCTACAAATCAATCACTCAAACCAAACAGCACACAAGTAATTATTTGGACAATCTACTAATTGTTAAATCAACCATTTGTCAAGGAAAAAATGCCAAATGTTCTCTTGTTGCAGCTCCACAAATGCGACGATTTGATGAATTTCTCTGTTTTATATGATAATAAATGAGAGCTGTTTGGATTCTCGACTGCTGGACTGACAAAACAACTTCAAGTTGTCACTTTGGACTGAGGATCCAAATTTTGTTAAAAATTTTCTGATTACATTTGCATAAAATGATAGAAAGTAAGACAGTATTTGTGTGTAAAAAACAGTAGCAGCAACTCCTTGATTTATGTTTTACAGAACAAGTAACCGATTGTTAGCACTGTCTGATTCATTTGAAGGACACCGCCTTGCTCAGGACCACTCTGACAGCAGCTGGTGATGAATACGAGGGCTGACTGGATGATTCTAATGCTTCCTCTGGGATCCGTCCTATGACACATTTCAGGCTAACATCTTCACTAATCGATGAAGGCTCCTCAGTGCGTCCACCTCCGAACGATTGCGATGATAATGAGGCGATCAGCCGGCAGTGGAGGCAGCTGACTCTGAACCCTGCTGATGACATCCCAGCATCCGCTCGATTCATGTCTGCGCGGCTCCTCTGCTCTCTGAGGAGGACGAGCATCTTGTTGCTGAGGAGGTCCGAGGTCACGGTCGCCCACACAGCAGAGCTCCCAGGAGCTGCTGGGGCTCCAAATCTTCCTCAAGGACACTTGAGCAGGGCGGATATTGGAGGTCGCTCCTACAGGGATGCTTTCCGTGACTTTTCTGTGCCTTTCTGGAAGTAACTTGGTGTCTATGTTCTACAAATGTTCACCTTTTCCAGCTTTTTTCCAATCAGTCAGTTGTTCCAATCTCTTTGGTCCAGACTGAAATATCCCCACTACTGCATGAGCTGCTGTAAAACATTCACTTTGCTTCAAGAATGAATCCTGCAGACTTCACTGACTTCAGCAGGTCAAAGCTTTCCAGTGAATGGATTTGCACAGAATTTTGGATCCATGGTTTCCAGACAATAAACACTCCACATACTAAAGACTTTGTTGCTCTGATTTTCCCTCTTGCATCTCCATGAGCTGACATTTCTAAATGTGTATACAGTTATCGTATCAATTGCCAGTAAATATGGTTCAGATATCCATGTTGCCCTGAGAATAAATCCCAAATATTTTGATGATTTTTCATTTCGCACCATCATCGGTTCAACACTGCAGCTCATTTATGCCTCAATACCTGCAGACCTCATGACATTCCCATCAGCATCAGCTTTATGTTTGAGATTAATCAGCAAATGTCAGCGTGCTAAAATGCCAAACTAAGAGGGCGAAAACGGTAAACATCATACTTCCCAAGCATCAGCATATTGGATATCACTCGCATGATGATGTTGGCATTTCCTACAAAGCATTACTGGGCCAGAAAAGAGCTGGTTCATCAGATGTGCCACTGCAAAGGTTGGTGACTGATCTGATGGGACTGCTGGTGTGGCATCTTGAGAACGTAGCCTGGCTTCTTGGCTTGGGGTGATAACTTGAACGAGAATTTTCTCCCCTGGCACATGGGCCGAAAAAAGCCTTTTAGCTTTTGGGGATCACTGCAACGTTGGAAAGCGTGAGGTGGTTTTTATAGGAACGATTCCACAATGAGTCCTTTCAGACTTTCTGTTTCCATTACTGTCCAGATCTGACAGCTTCAACTGCCATGTTAACATAGAGTGCGCCCAAAAACAACAACAGCAAAACAAAAATAGTAGTTACTGGATGTAACTCCAGCTCTTTAAGCATGTAGAAAATAGAAAAACAGAGGTTTGCTAGCGGGGCTGCACGGTGCCTCACAGCTAGAAGATCCCCGGTTCGCGTCCCGGTTAGGACGGCTGAGATCTTTCTGTGTGGAGTTTGCATGTTTTCCCTGTGCAGTGTGGGTTCTCACGGGTACTCCAGCTTCCTCCCACAATCCAAAACATGCTGAGGTTAATTGGTGATTCTAAATTGTCCGTAAGTATGAGTGTGCTTGGTTGTCTGCCTCTATGTGTAGCTGTTGCCTTTGCCTGAGTCGCCTTGGATAGGCCCCAGCCGTCCGCGACCCTGTAGGTGATTAGGCAGTGTATAGATAATGGATGGATGGAAGGTTTGTTAGCCTAAATGGCAAATTAGACATTGTTGATGGCAATGGTATAGAGAAGACTGCTATTGAGGGCAGAAAAATGGCGCTTGTTGTCACCTCAAAGTTTTAATCAGAAACACGAGTTTAATTATTCAGCATCGAGACTCACACAGCAGTGTTTTTCAGTCCCACTTAGAAGTATCTATTACTTTTTTATGTGCCTGACAAATGTTCTACAGGTGCAGTTCTTGCAGTCAGAACATGCACAAAGGGTCGGCCTTGGAAAGTCTCTGCAGCGGAAAACAGCCTTGTGTTTTCCAGCGGCCACAAATCCCCACATAGCCAAAGAATTTTTACACTGTGACGACGTTACAAAAATAAAAAAAACTCACTTTTCTAGGCAATGGGAAGGTTTTACACATATGAACCTTGCATGCTTCAAAAATGATTAATGGAAAGAATAAAACCTGAAGTTGGTTGCAATTGGATGTGTTCAGTTCATGGTTTTACAGTCCCTTTAATAATGAATATATTTGGGAAAATGCTTTGTGAAGGTTTTTGCAGAACTGTGAGTGAACACTGGGACAAATTAGCGCCATACGAGCTAAGATGTTCACAGAGTCGCTCTTAGCTGGTCTGAAGCTGTTAACAGATTCAACAAGTAGCTCTACTGGAACTTCGTGTCATTTTTCTGTTATTCGTAACAATTATTTTGAGTGTTTGAGCCACAAATGTCTGTCTTTCCTGTGAGTTGAAACCATCAATCACTTCATAACTAATAAACAAAGCATTTACAGTTTCCTCACTTTGTTTCATCTCGCTCAAGCATCTTGTTTTCATTTCTTGGGGCCCGATATCATAATTCTTTCGTCTCTGGCTGAGTAGTTCCTGTTACAGATGCTGTTGTTTCATTACAGGTCCCTGCACAGTCTGCTTCATTAGAGGTGGATATGGATCACCAAATACCAGACAGCATTTGTTCTGATTTACAGACACAAACCTTTTGCTCTAATCTGTCAAAAAAAAGTTGAACAAACACTCTCTTTTTAAAGTCCAATAACATTCTGCAGACTGTGTGACCTGAGAAAACCCAGGAGAGGTGAAAACCCGAAGACTTCAGGTTGAAGGAGGCTCTCCACCCGTCACCTCACCCGCCGCCCACGTATTGTGATGTGCGTCATGACTCCCGTCTCGGGCCGTCAGCTGCCACCGACGAGCCTCCCACAGTGAACACGCTGTGGAAGAGGTCTGATGATGAGGCACAATCTGTCTGAAGGGCGACGTGGTCTGTCAGAGGCGCCGAGTGTCAAAACCTCAGCTTCATTTCAATCTGTCATCCCATCCGCAACTGAAAACCTCCGAAACAGATGAAGAAGACGTCTCGAGAAAAGGCCCGGTCACAGGAAAATCTAACAACCAGGAGGAGTCTCTCCCTCTCTGAAACAAGATGTCACGAATGATGGATTGCGCGTGGCTCCTCCGCACAAGATGATGAATTTTTTTTTTAGCCACAGGTGTATCACTTTAATTCCCAATCAATACCGCTCAGGAGGCACAAAGAAGCACAGCGTTCCTACACAGGAGGAGGCTTTATTTTTATGTCGACTCTCATTCCGCAGATCAGAGAGGAAGACGAGGCAGAGAAGACATTTACAGAAAAAAGACTGTGCAAATAACAGAGGCTTTTGATGCATAAATCAGAAGGACTTAATGCGAGATCTGAGGGGACGCAAAGTGCAACAACAGAAATAGAAAGAAAACAGAGTGAGATCAAACTGATAGCAGAACAAACTCCATCATGTTTGCTCTATTTTCTCTCGGCCCGTTTTTCATGTCGTCACTTCGGCAGGCTTCATTAAATTCTTGTGATTTTCAGCAGGAAAAAAAGTCGACGCTTTCATTCCTCATTTTCCACTTCTCAGTCGAGCAAAAGTCATCAAAGTTATTGTCCTTTCAAAGACAATAAGACAATCACTGCATTCACCAAAATAGCTGCATTTATGAGGATGAAATCAGCATTTATGTATGTGGAGAACTATATTAACTTCCAATGTGTTAGTTTATCTGTCCAGTTCTGAAAGCAGAGTTTCTTCAGGACTTAATTTAGGACACATTAACCTCATATAGAATAAATTTTATCATCTGTTTTATGATTATACCTGCCAAAGCTTTGTGGGAAACCACAGGGGACAATATGGCCACGGACTTTCATGATAATATCACATTTGTTCCAGTGCTTCCCAGCAGTACAGAACAATAATTTCTCGTGACATAAGCAATTAAATGAACACGACCTGGACGCGGATAAGCAGAAGAGAGCTCATGGATGGTTTAACCAAGTCAAATTATTAATTTGAACTTTAACTTTTTTTTTGCTAAAATTAACTTTGGCCTGTTATAAACTCGGGCTGCATGGTGGCTCGGTTGTTAGCACCGTCGCCTCCCAGCTAGAAGATTCCTGATTCGCGTCCCGGTTAGGATGCCTGGGATCTTTTTGTGTGGAGTTTGCATGTTCTCCCTGTGCAGCGTGGGTTTTCACCGGGTACTCCAGCTTCCTCCCACAGTCCAAAAACAAGCTGAGGTTAACTGATGATTCTAAATTGTCCGTAGGTGTGAAAGTGCTTGGCTGTCTGTCTCTCTGTGTCCCCTGCCGTCACCTTAGTCAGCTGGGATAGGCTCCAATCCCGTCGCAACCCTACAGAGGATTAAGCGGTGTATAGATAATGGATGGAAGGATGTTATAAACTCAAAGGCTTCCGAGGTTCTGCAGTCTCCTGACACAAGTTTACTGAGGAAAACTCAATTTGAAGCTTTTAAACATATTTCAGGTGCTGCAGATACTTTGTGAAATGACAAGTCACTTATTCAGCCATTTAACTGACAGGATACAAGTGAGTAAGGAGTCACAGCCTGTTTAACCTAGCTTAGCATAAAGGCAACACAGTTCAGAATTATACCTACCAATGGTTAAAGGTTTAAAGATTAGCACATTTCTCCAAACCCTTATTTTCATTATCAACAAAATTGCTGATTATTTAAAATTTAGGTCAACAAGTGTCTTACTTTGTCTGGCCAGCTCTTCAAACTCAAGTGCATGTAGTCTATAACATAAGATAATGAAGTGTCAAGAACTAACTGAGAGTGTGGAACCAAGAAGTATTTTATAAATGGCTTAAGCAATCGAATGACTAGTCATTGCAGCTCAGGTTTAATGTACAGATGAACAGAAAAGAAATGTAAAACTGACAATTTGTGAAAGAGCTGGAACAATTTCTTCAGCTACAACAGTCAGATGTGGTCGGTAATCACAAGTTGTGGCTTTAGTCTGTGTTTGTAGGTGCAGTATACAATGCAAATGAGAACACCCTTGTATAAATATCAGTTATATGTCCAAAGATACAAAGGAGCATCACTGCTTAATAGTTGCATTACCTCTAGACTGAGAAGTATGGATCCACGTGGAAAAGGATGCAGGAAGATCTGTGACCAACTTAAAATGAGTGGAAACACAGTTGCTGCAGTAATCAGGAAGTATAGATTGAGCCACAGTGACACAAATAAGAGAATGAAATGATGCCATGAACCTTGCATTATTTGCCCAGTCTGCCTCTGAAAAACAGACGGGCAGGTGCTTCAGACTTGGCACAGTGGTTATCAGTGGAAATCAGAGTTTCAGACAGTGTTACTTCCAAGACTTCTGGTTGTAAAACTTGATGTTGTGTGCATTAAAGCCATCATCTGGAGGCTGCTGTGTTTGTTCAGAATAATAATAATGACTGTTACTGGGATTATAATCATTGACGTTGGACCAAATCTCGATTCAGTGTGAATCCGACCAGGACAACCACAGTGAAGGCATAGTCCTGACAATGAAGCACAGAGGTGGGAGTGTGATGACACACAGCTGCAAGTTACTGAGGAGATGGCATTCATAAATGTTACCATGACAACAATGGTGGTCCCTCACAGTCGTTACCACTGAAGAACGCCTGCTGGTGCTGTACTGACCAGTTTAACTACAGTTATAATGTCCTGAGCCGCCAAACAGTTTTTTGTGTATCATCTCAATAAGAAGCCAGTTGGACAGTTCCATACATTCAGAAACACAAGCAATTATGCTGCCTTCATCTTTCAGTTTAAACTACTGGCCGACTGCATCTAAAAGATTGGTTTTCTACTTGGGAATTATTTCTGAACTGAACCAGTTGACTTCCAAAGGTTCCAAGTGCCACTGGGGTTTCCAAGTTCATAAAAAAAACAGATATATATGTCTTTCAAAGCTATGAGAACTTTCGGATGGAAATGCCTACATAAAGAGATCACCAGTGTGCAGGTTGTTTTTGGTTCCTTCACAGATCTTTTAGCCTTTTCCCCATGTGAGATGTTTGTAAAGCGTGTTAGTAGTCAACGCAGAGATCAAAAATGACTTGAATTAACATTTTGATGAGGAGTAGGAGGAGAAGAGGAACATTATTCATTCATTTCCCCACCCATATTTTTTTCCCAGATGGTGTGGAAGTTAGAGCCAGTGATTTGCCGATCGCACGCCCACCTTTTTTAACCTTGAGGCTGGTCTGCAAAAGGCAGCAGACAGAGCGGGAGGAGGAGTGTTTCTTACAAAAAGGGAAAAAAAGGGGATTGTGGAAAAGACAGGATCATGCTGGAGATGAGAAACACGTAAAGCTGCCTCAAACAGCCGTAAATTCAGCAGCAGCTCATTTCTGATCCTCCAGCATAAATTTTCTTGCAAATATTTTACAATAGGTTGTAGTGAAGATTTGATCCTCCTTCAGTCAAGACAACAAAAGCCAGATGGTTAACTTTGTGTGAAGTGGCTTTGAGATGACGCGATACGAACAGCAGCCTGCTGCTTATGAAAGGAAATATCTCCCAGCATGCTTAGAGGCCCAGGGGTACTTCAACCATGACATGATTAATAACCCTGCACTTAAAATAGGCTTCAAAAATAATTACAGGAGATGGATGAGGGAAGTGCAGTTTCTGAATCAGAATCAGTTTAATTACAGAGTACAAAGAGCGGGGAAGGATTTGTGTTGGTGGGATCAGTGCGGAGACAAAGCAACAATAAAGGCAAAGTGCTGCTGGGAGTCGGCTCCTGATACTGTCGGGACTCGCTGGGGAAAAGTAACGCAGCAAGGCTAAATGTTACAAAGTGATGTCAAAAAATCAATTTCCACGATATCAATCCATCACTGCTCCCTCGCTGCACAGTCATTTCTGATGCTGGAAAGCTACTTCCATCTGTGCAGACTCCTCTCAGCACTGGAACAAGCAGGGTTTCTAATTTGACCCTGAATTTCATTTCGGGTTACGAACACACTCTCAGACGTTGACGTGAGTTTGACTGTGAGGATCTGCCAGCAGGGTTTCTGGGTCAAGAGCAAATTTACAAGCAAACAGCTCCTGAAAATGGTCCAAAACTGGTCGCTATCACCGAGACTCTTTTAGGATATGACCAGAAAAGGTCATGAAATGTTACACACTGTCTGCACTCAGTTCGATTGTTTGCATCAAAAGACGATAAAACATAAAAAGTCAGCTTTATATGAAAACAATGTTGGTTTATCATGAGGCTCGTCAAGCAGAAACATCCATGTGCTCATGTGCAAACTCAGAATATTATTAAAAAAAAGGTATTAAAAGTTGACAGAGATTAATTTCTTACATATAATTTTCATAAAACCGTATTAGTTAAGTTACCAGAGTTAGTAAGAATTAAAGTCTAGATCCTCAGACGCCTGTTAGAATCTTTAAATTGGGTAAAATGCAGCCAAAGCTGATGAGTCTTCTGGTTTCGTAGATGTGAATGGAGCCTAATATACTGAAATAAACAACCCAGAAGGCAGAACGTTACTGAAATAATGAAAAATAAGTCAAACAAAGTGAAGTCCATTCATTTCAAAAACTTGCAGAAACGGATTCAGTATAGTTCCTGTATCAGACACAAAGAAACACAAATCGTTTCTCAGGCTGTACTGCTCTAACTTACACTCGGTGAACACTTCATCAGGACCAGCATAATGACTCTTTAACGGCTTCCCTTTGCTCCCAGTTGTTGATGAGATGTTGAACCCTTCTGCCTCTTTCATAGCGACAGGATTTATTCATGTCTGCAGATTTGTCATCTGAACATTCATGCTGCCAATCTCCTGTTTTACCACATCGCCAAGGTGTTCTACTGGATTCACATCTGGTAAATGGAGAGGCCTAATAAAGTCAGTGTGACATGGTGCTTATCCTGCTGGGTTCAGCCATTAGAAGATGGGAAACTGTGGCCATAAAGGGCCCCACATGGTCAGCAACAACATTCAAACAGGCTGCGGCATTTAAACAATGATTATTGGTGTAAAGAGCCCAAATTATCCAACAAAACATTCTCCAGCACCATCACACAAGCAGCAGCATCAGCAGCAGCCTGGACTGTTGACACCAGGCAGGTTGTCTCCATGGATTCAAGGTGCAGAAATGGAGATTCATCACACCAGGCTACGTTTTTCCATCTTCAGTTGTCCAGTGTTGTTGTACCTGTGTTCACTGCAGCCTCACGTTTAGTTCTGTTGGAACCTGATGCTGCTGGAGCTCATCTACTTCAGGGTTTGATGGGAGTCTCACCTGCTTTTCTGCTCGGCACAGCTGCCAAGTGATGATCTGAGTCTCCGTCTCCAGTCTGATCTCTGACCTCTTTCATCAACAGGGAGTTTCCTCACTGGATGTTTTTTGTTTTTCACCATCCTGAGACAGATGTGGTGAAAATCTAGGAGATCAGCAGCTTCAGAAACACTGAAATCTCTCACGTTTTTTTTTCCTCACTGTGATGTGTTGATGTGAACATGAACTGAAGCTCCTGACCTGAATCTGCAGGAGGTTTTGCTGCCACCCGACTGACTGATTGGACAACTGCACGAATAAGTAGGAGAACAGGTGTTGCTAGTAAAGTGCTCAGTGAGAGTACATAAAGTCGTATAGTGCCAAAATTGACCACGGATCGTGTTTTGCCAATAAACCTAGTGTGTGTCTTATTTTATTTTGCCATTTTATATAAATCATACTGTGTGGAACTGTGTTGACGTTCTCCAAAACATCCATCCATTATCTGTACACCGCTTAATCCTCTGTAGGGTCGCAGGGGCCTGGAGCCTATTCCACGTGGGTTCTCCCCCATACCATGACAATATTTATTTTTTATAATCATATATATATATAATTATTTATCTTTCAACATTAATTAATTCATGCATGTTTCAGGTCTTGATTCAGAAGCACTGAGTTGATAATCTTAAATTATGAATTTTTGATATTTCAAAAAACTTAACTGAAACTTTCTCCTAAACATGAAGCTAATCTGCTAATGCTTCTTGAAACCAATCCTCTTCATGCTGATGAACTACAAACACAGAGTCCATTCCTTGTTGTACAGAGGTGTTACAGACGTGTTTTTCACTCGCTAATCATGTACAGACATCAGCTTGCAGAGAGCACATTGGCTTTTCACGTTAGCCGTTAGTGAATTAACATTAATTATCAGATAATCTAATCTGCTGCCGGTGATGTTTGTCCTTTTAACTGGCCGAAGCGAAGGTCAGTGTCAGATAGAAATGAAGCGCTGCTAAATGAACACGGACATCATTCTTTGCAAATGAAAAAGAGCGCAGAGGAATTAAAGGGTTGATTAGAGATCTCAGGGCTCAACAGGAATGAAACTAACGATTATTTTTATTGATTAATCCGACAATTATTTATTTGATGAATCAGTTGGTCAACAGAGCTTGAGACCTTGAGAGTCCTTGAGACCAGGGATTAACTGAATATCAGTTTGGCTGAATATCAGGGCTGATATCCTGCATTTTCCCGATTATTACTATCGTTGAATTTATGAACTGATAAATGATAAAATAAATTGAATGCGTTACTTTGGCTTTGATGCAGCCGTCTGTCTCTCTCTGCAAGCAAGGTCCCGCCCACAGCTCTATCTGATTGGGTACAAGCAACTGCCAATCAATGGATGCTGTTGTTTACAGACAGAGGCAGATGAGCGCAGTTGCAGAATGGAGCAGCTCTCTCTTCACAATTGTCCTTTTAATAATTAAATTTAAATAGAAACAATCTATACAATAAAGCAAAAATCCTGAAACCTGAAAATTTTCCACATTTCAAGTTGACACAGGCTACGGAAGAGTATTAGGCCCACTGGAGACAAAAAATCATAGGAGGTCAAAAAATATTTTTCATCACGCGTTTTGAGAAAAAAGTCAAAATGTCGATAATAAAGTCGAAACACAATGTCGAGAATAAAGTTGAAATATAATGTCGAGAAGACAATCGACCGAGTTCGGTAAAGTTGGAAAGATATTCACAGAAATGTGTCACCAAGATCAATGCAGCCATCAACTGGCTCCTGCTGGTGTTGTAGTACGACGAACAGGAGCCAGCTGATGGCTGAATATTTGTGTACCGTCTCTCTTCCCTGATGTAGTGATTTTACAATTTGCAGATGGTCCCTGTTCACTCGTCGCACAGCCGGCTGCACATAGACACCCATGTTATTTGTGCAGCTTGAAACACAGCTCCTTTTGTTAAAACTGGGCTTGTAGCACATTGTCTACCTTACAACAATGGGAAAGAGGCGTTGTCTATGTTTTGACGATGTATCGCTAATGAGTTATTGATGCCGGAAGTCCGAATTTGTGAATATCTTTCTAACTTTACTGAACTAGGTCGACTTTACTCTCGACATGTCGACTTTTTCAAAGTGTGCGATGAAAAAAAATTCTACCTCCTATAATTTTTTATTCTCCAGTGGCCCTAATATTCTTCCGTACACAGGCAGATCAAAAATAATTTCCATAATCAGCATCTTTAAGGGAACAGAAGATGTAATATTTCAAGAAACGATGAATGCAGACTAATGCAACAACAATGGAATTATTATTAGAACAACATATCAGAGCAGCTGTAGAGGTCGTCTGGTTGAATCACACACACAGAGGTGATCAGATTATATTAGTCCTGTGTGAATCAGTAAGACTCTGTGATGTTTCTCGCTGCAGAGCTTCTTTTATGCTTCTTTTATGGGTCAAGAGTTATGGAGGCTGCAGTGGAGAGCGCTGATGAAAGCTCAGCTTGTATTCTGAGAACAGAATAAAAGGGCATTTTGAATGTGATCGCTCATCCAGCTGTTGACTGGCTGTCATCATAAAGCAGATCTACTTACAGCTGTGTGTGTGTGTAGAAAACTCATGTTTGCCCAGTAAATTATAATGAAACACAGACTTTATCTCGTGTGCATCTTACGCACAGACGCAGAAGGTAAACGTTAGTCCAGGTCCCGTGACTACACCCTGACATATTACATTTATATTTAAGTGGCAGCTCTGAGATCAGATAAAAGAGGAAAAGCATGGAGGACCTTTATTCTCTGCATCCATCTGGACAGTCGAGGAGATTTTGTTTGATGCTGCTGAGTTGTGAGCGTAACACACATCTAACAGCCGACGTGTTTATCTGGTTGCCCGGCAACATCACTGCGGGGGAGGCCTCCACAAAAGGTCTCGAATAAGAATACTTTTTCCTAATTTAAAGAAATCTGGACCCGGTGTCAGAGTTCTCTGAACGTCTCTGACATGTGAGCAGCTGGTCCGGTGGTTATTTCGGTGACACTGCAGCTGGAATAATTATTCACAGCCTGATTTCTGAGGCCGACAGAATCAGTCACATCTTTTACAACCACACCCGATTTGTCCTTGTGTTTTTGTATGTGTCCTGGGGTATTTTATCCAGTTTTACTTCACAGTTTTGTTAAAACTGCTGATGCATCTTTTTTAATAGTTGAGGAATAGTATTTTTAAAATTAGCATTAATGTACATGTATCCGTCTCATGTATGCGTTGCTCACTTGCACTCAGTATTTGCTGAGCATCTCACTATCTCCAGATTTGCTGTTCAACTGCTTCAAGGATATTCATCTTTGAACCGAGATAAGACAGAAATAAAGTGCTTGGTTCAAGGCCACAGAGGCAGCAGGTCTGCAGCTACCTGGAGTCTGAGGTTTTTTACCAGGGTCATGTCAAAAACCTGGAAGTTACTATTAATGCTGCGTGTTAATTCACACATTAACACAATCCAAACAGCCTTTCGTCGTTTCAGAAATATCTCAAATATCTGAAGCTTCAGCTCTCGCGTGTCTGTGCCTTAAAACTTTAAAATGTCTTCATTTACAGTGGTGTTGAATATTTCTGATTTCCTGCTGTGAAGAGCGACATTAGTTATTTTTCTGTGTGACTGCGGCTATCAGGAGATGATCTACACCTTTAAAGCTGCAGGAGGACAGTCAGGAAACTTATCTGCTTACAGTCAAATGGAGATTCCAGCAAAAACCTGAACTTATCTTAAGTCACTTGTCTGGGCTTACGTTATGGTAATTTGTTTATTATATAACCAGGAATTAACTTCATGTACAGCTGAAAAGTCATGACAAAAAAAGACTCATGAATGTCAGTTTCCTTAATGAATGATTGTAGGCCTGAGAGTCCCTACTGGTTTGAAATGTGGTATTAGAGTCTTTCACTTGGTGAGCATTGCAGAAAGCTGTGTTCAATCCATACAACGCCTTACTTGAAGCTGTCTGTAGCTTGAGCAGAACTTTCAAACAGGAGGATTCAACAGTATCTCTCCCCTCATCTTAAAGAGCTTCACTGGCTTCACTTGTCCATTACAGAATTTATTCTAAAATCTTGCTTCTCATCTTCAAAGCACCGAATGGCCTGGCTCCTGAATCGACCAGGTCTATCCCTCAGGAGGTCCCAGGATGGCCTTCTCATCCAAACTGCAACACAGCATTTGAGTGCTGCTGAAGTCCGACCAGTCTGCCAGCTGATTAGCATTTTGCACCGATGCTTTAACTGGTGAGTCTAATTGAGATAATAAATACCTGCCTTCCAAGAGAGAAGTGCCCACGAGGGGAGCAGCAACCAAGTCAAACAATGAGGTACAGTTTCAAAGAAAGTTCACACAGGACAACATTCAACCAAGCACCAGGACACAGCTGTAAGGTTTATACTCCTTAAAAACAGTGACAGCTGCTGACTCAATTTAATTCAAGGTCATTTAAGACACACAACTCTTTAATATTCATCAGCTCAGGACGTTTTAACTCCTTCTGAAAGGAGTTCAAAGTTGAGATGGCAAAATGTTTAAAAGCTTTTTGATCAAGTTTTGTTTTGGCTTGAGGAACAGTAGAGTAGCTGTAGAGGAGTCTGAGTTAGGCCCAAACTCTATGAAAGATTATTTGAAATATATGAAGGCATTTATACACAAAGGTTAATGTGTTTGTCTACACTGGTACAAATACTTCCACCTGACACGGGACTAAACATTTACAAACACTACATCAAATTTGTAGTTCATCTTCAGAAAAAGCAGCATTTGGGGTTTGATGACTTAATATGTGGCTTTGTAAGACAAAGTTGAAGTCCTTTATGAGATCCTATCACTGACAGAGTGGACTATCGTCAGCATCAACAAACAAGATCAGACAGACCCTTATCATTGCTCCTCCTTTACTCAAGAACACTAACTTTCGTTGTAACGAAAAACTACTAACGAAATGAACACAGCTATAAAATGATCTGAGAACAATAGAATTCATGGACCTGTAGGCTGTGTCTGTCTGCATGTCTTCATCATGGCTCCACAGATCAGTGTCCAACAAAAAGCAGTCATCAGGAGGTTCAGAACAAGTCATGGTACCACTAATCAGAGCTGCAGTGGCCACCGTCTTAAAATGACTTAACAGTGCCGTGCTTGTACAGTCGGCCTCTGGAAAACAGATGGGCAAGTGCTTCAGACTCGGCACAATGGGCATCAGTGGAAACTGGAGTTTCTGTGACAGCTGAGGCAGTCAGAAGGATGGTACATAATGTAAACCTTTACAGACTGTGTCCATGAAAAACACCCTTGCTTGCGAATCAGTATAAAACTGCAAGATAAAATTTTGCTAAAGGACATGAAACGAAGCCTGGCAGTTATTTGGAGCACATTCTTTGGTCAGATGAGTCCAAGATACATTTGTTTGGCCATGCTGGGTCCAACATGTTTGCAGTGAACCTGGCCAGGACTACCACAGTGAATGCATAGTCCAGACAGTGAAGCACGGAGGTGGGGGTGTGATGACATGAAGCTGCATGAGTGGAAAAGGTGTTGGGGAGAAGACATTTATAAATGTTACCACGAATGTCTGTGGACAAACCAAAATACTGAATATTCCAGCATGATAACCATCTGAAGCATGCTGCTAAAAACACAAAAGAGTTTCTAAGGAAGAAAAAAGGGGAAAACTATGACCTGTTCAAGAATGTCGCCAGACTTGAATCCAATAGATCACCTTTTGGAGAATTTTAAAGAGGCAGAAAGAACAACAATACCTCCAACAAAGTGCAGAAGTCTCTAAAGAATGATAGATCACCTCTCCAGAAATGTGTGCAACACTGGTGTCTTCTATGCTGGGAAGGATTGAATCTGTCACTAGAAACACAGGTGGACATATGGAGTATAAAATAAAGGTGTACTCACTCCTGTTGTATACTGTAAATTATTTAAAGTAATAAAAAAAATACTTTCACACATCCTCATCTGTCTTTTTCTATTAGTCACACAATGACCCTCAACAAAACCAGTAAGTTCAGCTGTCAGTTATATTCAGAGTCAGTAGGCAGGGACACGGTAAAATGGAATCAGGAATTCGCTTGAATCAGGAATTGATCCAACATCAAACCTCTAAAGAGGTCCTCAGGGTTTGTTCAAACACAGCTGAGACACTGAAGAGTCTCAAGGATACACGAAGCCTCAAGAAATGTTAACTTTGACGGCCAAAATCCCCTGTCCAGAGCTGAGCAGGGTATTGATTCCCTTTACTAAATATTTAAAGCACATGTCTCTGTCCCCTTACAACTCATAAGTATTCCTTGACATACTGAACGAAAAAAAAAAAAATCACACAGAAGGCTAATTAGCTCCCTGGTTACAACTCGCTATCCCAACAATGATTCATAAGCACATAGTACGGTGTGCTGCTGTGAGGCTCAGAGAGCTGTGCAGTAGTCTGACTGCTGAGGTAATAAGCACCAGAACACATAGAGATGTCCATGGAGTCACTGACACAAACACAATATATGCAACAGCAAACAAACATGGAATTCAACTCAGACAGCTTCACAAACCAGAATCCTTCACAAAAACAGCAACATTTGTGTGTTTGGATCCACTTCTTTATTTGTTTTATGTATGCCCTGTGTTTCCAATATTTATCTTTATTTTGGTTTGAAGAATTTTATAGGCAGGCTGTCCCACAAGTTTCCTGCGATAGTGGGAAACATGGCATCAGAACTAAGTGAATGTGTCAGAAGTCAAAACATGGCTGGACCGAAAGTTTCCAAGGGGGGCAGTGCACGGAGCTCTAAAACACTTTGTGGAAACGGGATCAGCTGTATTCAAACAGGATCAGATGGATCAAAAGTGAACACACCTTTAGCAGATCAATACATCCAGCTGAGTTCACTGAGAGATAGAACAGCAGCTTCGTCACAGATACAGAATTTATAAGATGAAGAACGCAAGACTTCAGTCAAAGGACGGTTGTCTACTTGTGGTTTCAGAAGAAGAGGAGCATCTCTATAAGCCACTCAGGAGGAGAAATGAGGTCAGACACTTGGGGTGAGTTCAGGTATAGCGCATTTTAGAGTGGATGATAGAAAAAGATTCTGTTTACCGAATCCCAGTAAGTGGCAGTAACAGAAAGGTGTATGTAAGGAGAGAGAATGACACCACAGTGGATGAAAAACAGTAAAACACGCTGCTAGGAATATTCAGGTCTGGGTTTTTTGGACATCTGTTGCAAATCGACACCACTCTGACCACTGAGAAACAGCACTTCATTTCTCAGAGATGCACTTAACCCTCTGGTTTGCATCTTTGTGCAGAAGGATTCATGCTGCAGCAGGATAATGAGCGCAAACACACCTCAGAGCTTTGACTTCAAGACCGAAGAACACGAAGGAGAGCTGACCGTCATGGACTTTCCTTCAAAGTCACCTGAACTCAACTCCAGTGAACATTTATGGAGCAGTTGAGGATCAAGAAAGAAAAATATTCCTGTGATGTCAAAGTACTCTTGAAATGGGACTTGACAGCAGAGAAACCAGTACTTTTCATGCAGGTTAAGTTCACTAGCGACCTGTCCAGGGTGAGAGCACGTCACAGCAGGAAAAGCAAAGTGTGGTCCATAGACTGTAGGTAAAGATGGACGATATCAAAGCCCCTCAGAAGTACAAGCTGCCATTTGCAACCAGAATCTGTGCAGTAGTGAATGGAAGGTGGACAAGTGGCGTCAGGGTCCCATCTAATGCTCAGCCCTCAATACTAACTGACTTCCACCAAACCAAGGCACACCTCAAACACATTTTTCCTAACTTTGGTTTCTGTCATATTAAGCTCTCTGTTGGCTCACTGTCATTGGTTACCAGAACACCTGATGAAACTGAGCCAGTGTTAACGGATCATGTTTCACCAGTGGTTTTGCAGCTATGACAAGTCAAAACGTCTGCATCGACATATGGTGTCATAATTCTGACGAAGGACTTAGCAGCTGATTCCTGCTGTTCACTCAAACTCTGCTATCACACGCAGATGCACAGTCACATAATAAATGTCAGCTTCATACATAATTCATGCGAAGAATTAAGATGCAGCGCGACTCGCACACACAAAGTCATCTGTTGTACTCAGACCGCTGCACAATAACACATATGGACCCGCAAACAGTCACAAAGGGTTCCGAAAGTCTGTAAATACTTCCATCCATTAGCAGAGCAACACAATCAATCACCTCTGACAATCAATAATTAATATTTGTCAAGTAAAAAAATGCATTTTTCCTCTAATTTCTTCTATTTGATACTTATTTACATCAAAAATGTTTAATGTGTATAAATTTAAGAATGGAACAAGCCTGAGTGTCAATGCCTGATCAATACATCTTTCTTATTTGTTTTGAATTGTTTACACAAAGCAGCATGTTGCAATGTCAAGAAAACAATAAATCTTCTGATCTCACACAAGTTAGGAAAAGATGAGAGAAATAACCCATCACATTGTCTTTAATACACAATATATGAGGGGAAAAAGATTACTACAAGTTAATTTAATAACTACCAGCTATACAAACTTTACAGCCCTGTGACAGGCCCCACACCCTGGACAGGTCGCTAGTCTATCGCAGGGCTACACATAGAGACAGACAACCAAGCACACTCTCATTCACACCTATGGACAATTTTGAATCATCAGTTAACCTCAGCATGTTTTTGGACTGTGGGAGGAAGCCGGAGAACCTGGTGAAAACCCACACTGCACAGGGAGAACATGCAAACTTTCCAGGCGTCCTAACCTGGACGCGAACAGGGGATCTTCTAGCTGTGAGGCGTCGGTGCTAACAACCGAGCCACCATGCAGCCCTGGAAGAAGCTCATTCAAAAACTACAAATTATAAGGAGACTCAGGCAAGAAGCAGCAACAAAGCAGCTGAGACAAAGTGAACATCCAGGCAGCTGTCGACAGTGTCAAAAAGAGAAACTAACGGAGCATTATCAGGTGACGTGGACGTAACGGTAATGGTACTGTCAGTCGGGTATCTTTTATGTTGCTGTCAGAAGAAATGAGTTAGCTCCAGGATTAATGACTTGCCTGAATCATCCTCGAAAGAAATATCACTGTATTAATGTTCTCATGTTAACACAGATGGAAACAGGATTTTAGAAAACAAGTGAGGAAATTGTCTCCTGCTCCTCAGTGGTGAGAACAGCCAGCTGCTAATGCTACTGCAGTGAGAGCGGGCTGGACAGAGGTTCATAGTTTGGAGATGATAACATTAAGCAGATTCGCTGAGGAGAATCAATCCGTTGTATCAGCGCAGGGCAGAGGGACACGGACACTGACACTTTTCCATTAACCTCAGCGTGGAGCAGAAAAACAACTTTAACCACGGTAACTGTGCTCAAGGATGGAGACAGCTGCAGCCTTGAAGTGCTTAGAAGACATAAAATCAGGAACTCAATACTGAGGCTGAAATGTCAGTGAGGATACTTGAAGTCAAATGACAAAAATCTGATTAAAACTGAATTAGGGACTCAAAGTAGCACAGATGAAGCCCAAACTATCCCTGTGCAAAGTGATTCAGAAGTTAAAACCAACCGACTCAGAACTCCCACAAAGTCACAGGTCAGAGGTGGAGACAAAGCCACAGTGCCTTCCATCCCTGAGCGTCCCGCTGCGCCTCTCAGCCACGGGAAAAGCCTCATCCTAATCATTTTCTCCACTTTTCAAAAGCCTGACGTGAACTTCAAAAGTCTCCTCCTTCCTCTCTCTCCGCTGTGTTCCACTCCGCTGCAGGCCGGGGGATGACCTGCGGAGGAGGCCAGAGATTTAGCCCAGATTTTAGAGTTCAGACGCTCATCAGAAGAGCCGGCGCTGCCCTGCCGGCTGCCTGCAGACGCTGCTCCTCAGCCGGGACGCCAGCGGAATACTAAGAGGCTCCTTAGCTGAGTCGAGAGGTTGAAAGTGGATGGGAATGTGTTTTTTACACATCGCGTGACACGTTCGGTGAAACTCTTCAAACTGAATTTAACAGTAAACAATTCAAAATGTTCAACAGCGCTTTTAGCTTAATCCAATATCGGTATGCAGATGTTGTCTCTAGTGGTTTTTCTTGTTTAATTTCTAAACATAATCACTAGAATTCATAATGTTTATAGGTGGAAATATCATTGAAATCAAGTGGAAAATGTTAAGAAGGTTGGATTTATATATAACAATATATTGAATGTGGGCAGAGTTGCACGTAAATAATTGAATTCATGCTTAATGTAACTGAATTACGCATAAATAACCAGCAACTTTATTGGTTAGATTTAAATTACAATTATAATTATATTAAATAAGAGAGTAATACAAGTTTGTGACTATAGTATTTTTAAATCTATGGTTTAATAATAATACAAAGACAAAAATCTTACAGATAATATGATGGCTGGCAAGAGTTAAATGTAAATGCCTGTCAGAGTGTTTTTACGTGCACAAAGTGTTTTTAAGTGCATGGACACAACAATTTGTACACTGTCCAGCTCTTAACAGTTCCCATTCAACGTTTTGAAAAGCACACTTATTTCCTGAGTTTACATGAGAAGATCAAAACCCATGTGTGTGCTCCATATCAAGCAAGAGCAGCTTAGCTTAGCATCACAAGTGGAAACAACTCACCATCAGCTTTGAAACTCACTAATTTTTAACATGATGTCTCATCTGTTGCCTGGCAACCTAAAGTCACTGCCTCTGGCCAAAAAAAAAAAGCAGAACATGATCGTCAAAAACCCACAAATTGGCATTTTTACAGTTTTGAACGCAACAAACAAACAAGAAATGTTGTTTAAATAGTGAGCACTGAAGGTGCCATATATTCTATAGTCTATCTATCTTTATATATATTCTATTCTTTGTTATTTTTTGTTAAATCTTCTGTAATATAGAAAATAAAGACAAAAGATAAAGATAAGAAGAAAAAAATCCACAAAATTACAGTTTTGTTTTACAGCATAGTTAATACTACAGTCTAATACTAATTAAATCTAAACAAATGTCTGCTGTGCTTTAAATTCAATGAACAGATATGAAATTAGCATCGTTGTCTTCATTCAACTATCAGTAACAAAAGCACGTTTCCCGAAGCGTCAAATTCCTGAAATAACAGATTTCACTGAAAAGCATTTAGTTTACAGAAATGCACACCAGCCTCCCATGAAACAGGCTGGTTGATGGTTATTAAAGGAGGAAGACCACTTTTAGTGATTCTAACACTAATCCAGGGTTTTTCTAGGCTCAGAATCAGCCTTTGGGGGCGACTACACACAATAGTAGGATTAGCTCATGTACACTAAAGGAAATGAAAGGTGAGAAAAGCTCTAACTGCTATATACTGCATGTTGTCGTAAAATATAGTCACCTTTTTTCTGTTTTTAAACATCTTTTTTTTCTGGCAGCAAAGGTGCCAGGTTTTCAGTTTTAGTTTTTTTTATTATCTGTATTTCATTTTATTTTATTTTTACATTTTCTAATTGTTCAGTTCTTTAACAGATTTTCTCCGCAGCAGGGGTGGCAGATTTCTGTATTTTTTAATGTTGCTGTACTCTAACATTGCAACACTGCAAGATTTTCTTCATTTTTTTTTTTACAGTGTGCTTATTCTCCTATGTTAAAAAGGATAGAATGGGTAGGATGGATAGATTTATATATAAAGCAACATGCTGTGTAGGGATGGGAATCAAAAACCGGCTCTTGTTGAGAATTGGTTCCCAGTGTTTCAATTCCTTGGAATCATTTGCCAATTTTGCAAATGATTCCCTTTATCAATTCCAGTGTGACATCACAGCTTACGCAAGCGATGCAACGTGCATGGTGACGTCATTCACCAGTGCAGCCAGCAGGAAACATGGCGCCCAAGCGGCACAAACGCTTGAAAGTCTGGTTACATTTCATGAAAAAGGAGGGCAACTTGCAATGATTGTAAAGTGGATATGAAATAACACCAACATGCAGAAACATTTGCGCACACAGCATGCCATAACTTTGAATGCATGTTGTTTTTGATCCGCTCCGGCGTGAATCTCAACCCAGCAGCAGCGGCAACGTTAGCACGTCAATGAGAACCGATAAGCGAATCGATAAAGAACTGAATCGTTAAGCAGAATCGAGAATGGAATCGTAAAAATCTTATCAAATCCCATCCCTAATGCTGTATGTGTATTGTTGTTCTGTATATTTCCAGTAACCACCCCTCTCTCCCCCTGAGACCACCTTCCTCTCTCTTTTACTGGTTGCTGACAGCAGCGTACGTCCGCCAGGGGAAGCCGGCAAATCGGCGCAGATGTGACAGTCCTGCACCATTAGGATCAACACTGCAGCTACGCTCTGATTGACTGCAATTTCCTGACTGCTGACTGCATGCCAGTCGTCTCTCTCTGCAGCAGCTCAGTGGGTATTTGTGTCAATCAGTCCCCACTGAGATCAGTCCTGCCCCACCAATGACAGCCTGTCCAGACTAGTAGGCTGTAACAGGCTCAATAAAGGTCCACAGCGCACGGCGGTCCACGTGGATGCTCAACAGGTAAACCAGACAATGTCAATAACGTCCACAAGACAAGAAGATGACGGCGGACATCGCTGAGCTGCTGGACTCTGTAGACTCTTAACCTGTTTTGGTATTACTCACTTTAAATGATACAAACTGTTGAACACAAAAGCTGGGATAGACAGATACATTAAAAACCAACAAAGACTGAACGTACCACAGCCTCATCTGGTTAATAACTGTCCGACCCCTGTCAAGGTCACTCAGGTCTCCTCATACGGACTCACAAATACTGATTATTTACTATCTATCTAATATATCTCAGACTTCAGCATTATTATTAGCCTTATCTGTAAGTACTTGTGTAGTTTTGGGACACTTGCTAGCTACTAGCTACTTGCCATAAGGGGTTTTTTGGTTCCTTCCCACCGTCGCTGACTGCTTGCTCATAGGGAATCCAAAAGCAACCTTGGATTGTTGGGTTTTCTGTTTTCTGTTTCCTGTTTTTACAATGTTTAGCGCTTTGTGACAACTTGTGTTGTAAATATGCGCTATATAAATAAAACTGAATTGAATTGAATTGCTCTTTACAGTAACGTAAATGTGCCTCCAGGAGACCTCAGAGTCACAAAAAAACCTTTCACACCGTTTTCGGTATCTTATCCGAATGTAGAAGTGTGAACAATGAGGCTGTTTGGAATAAAAATGGAGACAGAACAAGGCAGAAGAACAGTCTCTGAATCCTCAGTTGACCCTGCTGAAGAGTCCTTGAGCAACACACTGAATTCCACCTCTTATTCCCTGTAGCGGCACCAGAAAAAAAGACCTGAAAAAAACACCAACAAGAATGACACATCTTGTCTAATTTTCTTGCAGCAGGTTTTTCCCTCCCCTCTGCTAAGCAGGGTAAATCTCAATTTGGATAATTTGTTCCAATTACCAGTGAATCAATGAGCATGATTTAAAAAAAAGTGATGAAGCTTCGGGGAGCCTTTCATCCAAATCTCTAATTGAAAACTGAGATTTTCCAAAGGGAAATACTACGGCGGCCTTGTTTCTGTATGGATCTCACACACATACAGTACTACTGTGCATACGAACACACACCGAAACAAAAAAAACACTCAGACTGCCAGTTGCCTTGGAGACGGAGAGACTCTTTTTCTGTCTCTCGCCTCTGCAGTTTGGACTGAAAGGGAAACAACATCCAGTCATTCAGACTGATGAAACTGAATGATGAAACCAAGTTTCACCAAGTGTAACTCATCGTGGACTCTACTGCAGCCTAATTAAGAAGTGTTCAAGGTGTTCCTGACAACTTCAACCATGGAAATGTACTTAGTTCTTCCGTTCCATGCATGTTCTTTGATGAAATGGGAGACTCTGGTTAACTAGGCTGGACTTCATAAGTTTAAAGATAAAAATATGGAGACGTGCTCCAGAAAAAGTACTCCAACCTTTGAAATACAGTTCCAGGTTTTATTAGACTTTTAAAGAATTTAATAGCAATACTCATTACCTTTTTCACAGGACCCCCAGGGACATTCCTAAATTGTTGCATCCTCTAACAGTACGATTCTCAGGTTGGCTCCAGGTAGATTATCACGTGCAGTGAACATGCAGACTTGCAAACCTTTTCTTTTAACTCTTTTAAGAATAAAACTGATTCATAAAGTTGCTGTTCTGTTCAGATTTTACCAGAGAACCAGAGATGCATGACTCATATGCAGATCTATTATCTGTTTTGCACTACGAGTATGTGTAGGCAATATTAGATGTTACAAGGTCATGTTTATTAGGAAGCAAAGCTGCGTGGGCACATGAAGTGTGCCAGCCTTTGTTAAATCCTTCATTTCTTTCTTCTCCTGTCACCAAAGTCTGTTGCAACTAGAACTGAACGGTAAAAAGTGGTGAAGTTTGGCAGTGCCCTGATTCTTTTTACCAAGTTTGTTGTCTGGTTCTTGACCTTTGTATCACCACCACTGGGTCAAATGGGAACTGTTGAACCATATATAACTTGGATCAAGCCAAGTTCAAAGGACACTACGACATAAATTACTGGACTCTATGGTTCAAAAACATTTTCACAGGCCACTAATTTTTCAAAACTGGCACAGATGATTTCAGACCAAGCCTCACTGAAGTTATCGTATGGATTGTTAACTTTCAGGAACCATCACAAATTGACATTGAAGCCATAAAGAAGGAAGTGAAGTTATATCTCTGCATTGGTTTAATCAAACTGGCCAAATGCTAACCACTAGGAGGCGCTGCAATAACCAATGAGAATTCTTTGTTTCAATCTAACATATAATTATCCTGTCCGGTAACAGTGTGGGAGATTCCAAGGCGGAGACACGTCAACTTGTCATGTCAACAGAATTGATGCAACCACCATGTTGGAATGTTATCAAAAGGCTAAAAGATTTTGGCAACAAATTTTTTTCCAACAGGTCCGACCACGCCTCGCAAAAGTTCAGCCAAATGCAATCATACCTCAGCAGGTGTTTCATGTCTTAAAACCAAACCTCACAGACTCACCAACCCTTCCTGAGGTCGTCCAAAAATAGCATTTATCCAGTGGGGGGCGCTATAATAAGCAAAAACAATATTTTTCCCCCCATTAGTGCTAACACCTATACTTTTACCATCATCAGATTGAGTTGCAGTGGCTTGCAGCTACCTTATTTGTGAGAAAAGGACATTGTAAGTTTTTAGAAAATTAACATCAACTTCAGGGGGTCAAATATTTTTGCTAGACAGCAGGATTTGGCCCACTGGCTGCAATTTGCCTACTAGTGTACTATATCATTTTGTTTTGGTTTGTTTCTAAACTTTAAGATGTACTTACATTTCTTCATTTTAAGTTTTAATGCTTATTTGCTGTTTAAAGCATTAGGGAAATTATTTTGGTGTCTGAAGCACTTTGAGCAACTGCTCTAGAAATAAATCATTTATTATTCACTGTGTCAAATCAATTTTTAATCAGATGCAATTTCACAAGTTGTGGTTTCAGTAATCTCTGTTCTTTCATTAATTCTTCAGTGACAGTTTTGTGGCACTTTGTGGATTGTTTAAGTTCAGAAACATCAGAAAAAGCAAAAATATTTGACCGCTGCCAGTAGTTCACAGAGAAACGTCTTTATGATGTTAACATCTATTTAATGTAGATGACAGTGTAATCATAAGACCTATGTAATCCTTGTTTTTGACCAGCACAGTAGATGCAACCATCCGCATAATGGTCCATGTGGTAATCCAATGTTGCATTTAGCTGTTGAGTTTCCAAAAAGTAAAATTAAAACACAAGGAACACTCAAAAACAAACATTTAAAATGATTCATACAGATATCACATGGTTCCTGTAACCTGCATGGATCTGCACTAGTTGCTCTGATGTACACCGTTTCCCCAGTGTTTTGTGCAACTTTTGGCTTCCCTGAATCTCTACAAGGAGGAAGAACACAGGTGCATTTCTATTTCTGCATGTTTTCTTTCACTTTCCTCTGCAATGCATTAAAGTTTGAAGTAGTCCTCCACCTGTGGAGAACACGTCTTGACCACTGGCTCCTTGAAACTTGCCAGAATTCCAATTATAAACTAAACAACCATGTCAAAAAGGAAATAAGCTTTCCTCTGTCCTGATAAATGGCCATTTGCACACATGCACTTGTGCTCTGTGCTTACGACTCCCTGCTTCACTTCCTGCCTTTCATCTCTTGTTGCTTGGAGGAGACTCTGGCCTGGCAGCTTCTTTCCCCCCTTGGGAGGCAGAGATACGGATGACTTTTCCATCCCTCATTAGTCATGATATACACATGAAACAGCGCTACCATAATGAGCTGAAATGCATGCATGAAGACCACCACCTAGCAGCCAAGAGAGCACACATTATGATTCACACGCTGTAGAGAATCCCCCTGCAGATCCCTCTGGCTCTGCAGACAAGGAGCAGCGATCTGTCATGGTTCTGCTGTAATTCTGAGGAGATACGTTCCCCCAAAGAAAATCTGCAGCTAATAATTTCTTGTTAAAATTGTCTCGGCGAGGGACGAAGAAAGAGATACTTCATTCTGTTCTCTGTGGGAGAGACTCGTTTAAAGTGCATTAGGTAGGATTTCCATGACCCATAAGCACATGACTGACCGTAACGGATGTAGATTCATTTCACCTCGAGCTGCAACAATTAGATGATGTTAAATGATGGATCAATCGGCATGGCTTAAGTCATTTTTCAAGCAGAAATGTCAAACCAGTGATGGATTCAACCTTCTTAATGGTGCATTTCCTTACTATATATAATAGTAAGCTGAATATCTTTAGGTTTTGGACCGTGTGGAATGAGGATGTGACCTTGAGCAGTAGAAAGTTCTTCATTATTTCTGTAACCTGAAACAACATGACATTCACACCCACTTCACCTGAAGACTGGTCAGCTGTGTAGAGGAAGACACATAATAAAGTACAACAGAAAAAGTGGGCGGTTGTACACCACGTGTCCCGCCCCTCCCTCCAAACAGCCAATCATCTGTGTTGCAATAGTTGAACCAGGAATCGTGTTGTGAAACTGTGCACATGTGTAATAGAGGTAGAACCTTGAAAAGTGTATTTTAGGGCAACATCACTGAACTCTTTAAGCCCTTTTTTTAAAACAGATCTGACAGGTAACTCTGTACAAGCAGTTTTAATGTCTGGGTGACTATTAAAATTGGAGTTATGGCTCTCAATTTATTCAGATAGAAGCGAGTGGTGAGTATCACCTGTAAGGACTTCAGTGAAGGTGAGAATGGAGCCTTGATTGGAGCTTCTCTCTTTCAGTTCTTCACATTTTATGTAGGACTGCACGGTCGCTCGGTTGTTAGCACCATCGCCTCACAGCTAGAAGACCACCTTTTCGCATCCTGGTTAGGACTCCTGGGATCTTTCTGTGTGGAGTTTGCATGTTTTTGGAGTGTGGCTTCCTCCCACAGTTGTAGGTGTGAATGTGAGTGTGCTTGGTTGTCTGTCTCTATGTGTAGTCCTGTAATAGGCTGGCGACCTGTCCAGGGTGTCCCTTTCCTTTGCCCAACTTGGCTGGGATAGACTCCAGCGCCCCCGTGACCCTACAGAGGATTAAGTGGTGTACAGATAATGGATGGACATTTTATGTAAACAACTGAGTGACTTAGACTGTCTGAAAATGTGCACCACTATCACTGTATTTTAACAATACCATGCAATACAATGCATTTCCCTCTGTACGCCACTAGTGTTTGATTCCACTTTCAGGTAAGTGCAGCAACAACTTAGAGTTCAGATATCACTTAATATTCCTAACCTGAGATGATGCAGCTAAACAAAAAAACAAGTTTAGTGTCCAACTCCTGAACAGCTGCAGCAGTTAATGAATGAAGTCATTTAAGTAAAACTATCTGATAACAAGAACTACTACAGTTACACTCAAAGGTAATTCAAGCGACCTATTCCCACCTCTTAAATAAATACATGGCAGCAATATAAAAATGCTAATTTAATGATTTTAATAAACTTTTAAAATTTCCAAACAGTATCTTCTTTGTGTTTTGTCGACATATTAATGTTGGTAAGGGTTTAACCCTTTGCGCCACCACTGACACCCAAAGAAGAAGAAGTTGTTTAGAAGTTGTTGTTGTAGAACTTAGCCCAAACGTCATTTTTTTAGAGTGTACATTTGCATACAGTGTTTTATTTTTAAAGCCTTTACATGGAGCCGCCATACAAAGGGTTAACACTCGCTCTGTTTGGAGGAAAAACTTCCTCCCAGTGGAGTTTAAAGACAATCTCAATCTGCCCTCCAGCCCAGATTTTCAACTGCTAAATAATGAAGGAGTTGAGTGGGAGTAAAGAAACACTTGTGATAATTCTCTGAGTCATACTGGATGCTAACAGAAATTAAAAAAGGTCAGAGGTTACATAATAGCCCAAAAGAAAGCAGTTTGTTATCTTTGGTTCAGCTCCCACTCAGAGCCGCCTTGTGCTGCTACGTTCTGGATAAATATGTACATTAAAACTGGTCTGTGATCAGTTAGTGATGTGCGTATCATGAGGCCGGCCTGTGTGGTTTCACCCTGTCGATGTGCTGCTCTAAAAAAACACAGACCGGTCCAAAATAACTCCCAGGTTGCCATGGTTTTAGCATGCGAGGCTGGATTTATGAAGCTAAACAACTAAACGGAGAGCTGCTGCTATCACTGTTTGACACGAGCATCAGACAGACGGAGGCAGGGCAGGTAAGTGAGGCGGGTTTGTGATTGGAAAACGTGTCAGTCTGCATCCAGACGAGCCTAGAAACAACTCCTCAGGATTTAAAAGCAGCGTTTTTAAATTAGTTCACCCTTTTAGATGGACAATAGATAAGAAACTAAATAAGGCTTTAAAGATAATTATTAAGAATTAAAGGCCAAGATCAAAGACTGACAGGACCAGCGTGGGCTGGCACTGATGTCGGATCTGATTGATGCCAAGCTGCTCAATCAGAAATTCAAAACAACTTAACTGTCACAAAAATGTAGGCTTTCAAGTGAAGTACATCAATGGGGTCAAACATTAGAAGCACTAAAAAATCCAGTTAAAAAAAAGTGTGAGAAAAACTGTTAAAAAATAGTGGAATAATGCAACATTAAAAAAACAAAAGAAAGAAAAACTGAAAATATTCATGGACACACATTGTTTTAGAACAAATTAATATTGGTGTAAATACTAGTGGTGAGACGCAATTAAAAAAATAATCTAATTAATTACAGGCTTTGTAATTGATTAATCATGACTAATCACATTTTTATCAAACAGCAACATTTGACACAATATTTTTCCAATTCTAATAAATTTTGGTTGATGACTGAATCAATGAATAGACATATATGTGAACTTAAACAACAAATTTGATCATTTTTCATCCATATTTATCTGTGCATGTTTCATCTATCTGCTACATTCACTGATTAGTGCAAACTCAAAGTACAATTACAGCTATTATATTCAACATTTTAAGGCTTTTTGTAAACTTAAGCACTTAAAAACTTATTTCAAGTACATTCCAGGGAACCATGACCACTAAAAATGGTAAAGAAAGCATCTTTAGCAAACAAACCAACAGATTAATAAAAAAAAAGTCCCATTTCTACCATCGAAAATGATAAAAAACAAAACAAAAACAGTTTTTAACATCAAACCCATTGGCCTCATGATACCTCTAAGGATAGTTTTTTCTCTTTAAGACAAACTAGCCTGTGTACATTTTCAGAGCTCAAGGCTGCCCTTTTCTTTGGAATTATTAGGGCTGGACCAGAATATTTGAATATCCGAATGTCTGGTCACTGTGCTGGTATCGGGATAATAATTTTGAGATCCGAATACTCATGTACCGCCACACAGAAATGCTATTCGGACCTATGAACACAATTCCTATGAATTATGTGCATCCTGTTCATCTTCTTCGTGGCTGGCAAACAAACTTTAGGTGCATTACCGGCACTTGCTGGGCTGGAGTGTGTGCATCAGTGTTACCGGTGTGCCAGAAATGAGGGAACTGAGAAAGTTTTTTTTTGTTTTAATATTTTTTTTTCTGTAATTATTTAATCGAAATTAACACGTTGAAGTCCCAGCCCTAGTGAATACAGATTTTATATGTGGAGATTATTTACATGTTTTTTTCAGTTAAAGTGCAAATTACCACTGTTTTTCTGTGATTTCAGTTATTATAATCTGTAATTTAACAGATCAGTGACAATCTCTTAAAAATTTTTGTCAATTATTCAAAAAGTTAGTTAAAAACTGTAACAATACTTTCTTTTCTTACCGTGATGTAAAGGTGTGAGTCACTGTGACGGGGGACAAATGGTAGCTGGTCAGAGCTGAAATGTTCAGGTTTGTTGTCGAGGCTCCTGGGCAGCAGCTGCTGACATTTATCAAAACTCCCAGTTTCAAACACTTCAAACCAGGGTTTGACGGATGCCAAGGGGGCGACAGTCAACTTTTTCTTCAAATAAAGCCAAGAAAAACAACTTTCTGTGCAGCAGTACTTTGACATGAAGTCTGGAGGCGTTGAGCTCCCGAGTTTGACTGATGTGTGAATCAATATAGACTAACACAGAAACCTCTGTCAGACTTAAAAATATCTAAACTGCAATTAGTCTGTGTTTTTTCCCTCCTGATGGGACACCGGTTAGACTAACTTGCAGTGTTGCTTGTTGTAATAAATCAAACAGGAGCCGTTACTTTTTTCAGCTTAAATTAAACTTAAAAACATTCTTGTTCACTGTTCAAGTTCAGTGTCCCAAATATCTTTCTTCGATTCCTCTGTATCTGACAAAGAGCCAATTCTGGGGTCAAGATCTACTTTTCCTGATGCACAGAAAAAGCGATAAATCATTGAGCTGTCTTTACGAGGCAGAAATTATTTGGTTTTTCTGGAGTCAACACCTGGACAGGAGAAGTGTGTGTGTGTGTGTGTGTGTGTTCTGAATGCTGATTATTTCAGCTGGCAGTTATCCAGCTTGAGAGATCATGTTAATATAATAAAAGTGAATATTTGCTGATTCTGTGCCCAGATATTTAAAAATATCATACCACTGTGACACTTTCTTCTTCTTTATTACTTAATACCTCAGTATAATTGCCAGGATTACTTTTTAGTGTTCTATTCTAGCATTATTTCAGGTCACTCATTTCACTAATTACAGTAATGTATCATATTTATTGCTTTTTACTTTTTAAGCACAACATTTCTCATGCAATGCTGTTATATATGTATATATTTGGGATTAGGAAAGTTTTATTTTACGTTATCTTTCTTGGAAATCAGAGCACTTGTATTCCTTCTTAAGTGTTAAGGCATACAGCCCAGAAAGAAGGATACAAGCGCTGCTGGTCGTCCTCTGAGAGACTTTAAGAGTGTCTTGTCTTACATACCATCATGTAAATAAGTGACCATCAGCACATGAAGAGTATTGATTCAGTCAGTCGAGTGTTTACAGCCTTTGCAAAGCACCTCAGGCCTCCCTCAGCACACCAGTATGTCATTGTTGATTCTCATCTCAAGACCTTACAGAGAAGTGTGAAATTTTACACGAGTTTCACCAAATCAATACACTAATTACCAAACGTACTGTGTTAATTCCCCACATTGTGCTTATCTTTGTGGCTGTAATCAATCACTGTTGACCACTGCTCAAATTTACAGATGGATAAAAAACTAAAAAAATAACTAATTATACTACATGCTGGCCTCATATTGAGACCAGACTAAATAAAAAATCTGCAGATACTGCTACCAGGTTTGTTACAAAACCACGGTTTGAGTCTCCATCAACTGATAGCAGCATTAGCGCTATAGTGAAGTCATGATGTAAGTTTTGAAGAGGTACATACATCGATCAGCCACAACATTCTGACCACTGACAGGTGAAGTGAATAACATTGATCATATTGGTACTATGTGGTGTTCTGATGGAAAACATTGGATTTTGACATTTGTGTTGATCAGACTTAGACACCCAAATAACCATTGTCCCACAACAATCACACTCCCACATGCAAATGGAAATCCCAAATGTCACTGGTCTACCCCTGCGGGAAAATGCACCCCACCACATGGAAAAAACATCAAACAATCAGGAACATGTTGAGGAACATGACAGTCGCCCAAGATGTTGACTTGACCTCCAAACTTCCTACACCCCATTCTAATCAAGCATCAACAGGATGCAGTGGAACTAGTTTGATTGACAGAGGCCCCACTGCACAAGTCAGAGTACCCAAAGGATCCACTGCCAACGTCCTGGTTCCAGACCCCATAGGACACCCTGAGAGGTCCTCTTGTCCATGCCCAATGTTTCAGAGCATTTTTGAGCACATAAGGGGGACCAACACAATATTAGGCAGGTGGTCATAATGTTATGCCTGATTGATGTTTATGCACTGACCGACACAAAATGTGCAGGAGGAGACCCTTGTTTATCTGTTGTAATGTTATAATGACATTATTTTCCAAAGCACGTGTACGTATCCTTGAGGTCTGACAAATGTGACGGATTTCCTTTATTCCACTGACTCCTAATAAAAAACAGAGAGATGAGATTGAAAGTTTCAAGCAAAGAAAAAACGACAGTTAAATGAACCCTAAGTTAAGTTTATTTTCTTCATGTCAAAGCAAATGTATTATATAACACATTCAGTAAGTGTTGTTTTAGTATCAACAGTACTTTTATCTTAAGCCTCCTGCAACAAATGGAAATCTGCAACAAAGGAAGCAGCTGTGGCTCCCGCTGCGACAACGTGCTGCTAAATACCAAGCTACAGCAAATGAATGCACGTCTTCTGTCCACAGATGGTTTTACTACACTAACTGCAGGCTGGGCAGCAATAGAACACCAGGATGCAGCAGAAACAACAGATTCTGTGTTTTACAAAGATTTCTGAACTCTACAATGACATTGACATCAGCATGAGACATACAGCACCACTCTGGCTCTATTACACACCTCGGCTGTTTCTGCAGGGAAAACTGCTCCATGAAGCTTACTACAAAGAGAGTACAAAGTCTCTGACCACAGGCAGGACTTTGTAGGGATTCTGCAGGTATTTACACTTCTTCATTCCAGATATAACTCAAGTCCTGCTGGAAGCACATTGGTCCCTAAAGCCTTTCAACAAATCCTGCCAGAGCTTTTCTTCCCGTGTAGCTTTAACAAAAAGAAATCCAACACAAAAAGTAAAAAGGCTACCCGCAGTCTGTCTTTTTAACAGCCTGTTGAATCAGATCTCAAAGGAAAAGAGCTGATATCACACGTCACCCGGACCACAGGCTAACTCACTCATTGACTAATTCACGTTTTTTTCGTGTGTAAGGAAAGAAACCGGGTTGAGGAAACAAACCCTGAGATGATTTGTGTGGTTCAGACAAACACTGACAGCCAGCATTTGTGTGTTAATGGGCATCACTGCGGGAGGTGTTGACCAATTGTCAGAGAAGAGCTGCTGCACAAACGTCTTAATTAGCTGGAAGCTTGTACGCCGAGAAATGTCAAAAAAGATGAATTCTGCCGCAAGCCTGAAACGCCCAAAGACCTGGAGTGAGACGATGGATTAATCATAATAAATCATAAAAAAACCGCTCCAGGTGGGAAACGTCTCTAGAAAGAATCTGTGAGGGCTGATGGCAGCTACAGAGTGTTGCTTGTTTTTTCTAATAGGTGGCGCTCACTACAGGCTGTTGGAGGATCCACACTGATGGATCAGAACTTAACAGCTGAATGAAGACGCAACTGTAGAGGGAGAACCTGCCCCAGGCTTTACTTTAAAAACCCAACAACAGAGGCTGCAGTGATTCCTTATGCTTATTAGTGAACAAAACAGAGCAGATTTCCACATATTCAACACTTTAACCAGACGTCTACAGAGAAATATATCATCCTAAAGGACAAATCAGCTGCGATAAATATAAATGTGCCGTATATTTGCTTAAACTTACAAAATTAGTGACCGTTATCGACAGAAACAAAGAAATGGCTTCACCCACAGCGTGGATGGACAAAAGGATCAATTACAGCAGTCAATAAGAGTTGCAGCAGACATATGACGTGTCAGCTCTGTATTAAGACAGATGTGATCCTGTAGCACGGCTAGTAATGAAGAGGAGCTTAAAAGACAGACTCGTCCCTTGTTCCTACTCCGTCTGTGGCTCTCAGCTCCAAACTCATTAGCTCCTAATGAAGATGTAAATCTTCAATAACAGGCTTGGAGAACAGCTGACAAATAAGTAGTTTTATTTTTTAAATAGTCTGGGTTACTTCCTAAAGCAGGTGTAAAATGGTTTTTAAGCAAATATTAACAGGAGAAAGCAATGCATTCACTTGGGACTATCTTCAGCAGCACATTAATCTGCACATAGGACAGCAGGACGAGGTTTTCTTATGCAACAAAAAAGTTCAGGTGAAGTTAATATGGAAGTTTCAGAAGTCTGAGGTGGATAAATCTAGTTTAAATCTCATAAAGTGGAAAGAAGCAGCAGTCCACTTAGCAGCTGCTCTGTGAGCTTTGATCAGATCCCATTTATCTATGTTAAAGATGAGGTTCAAACCGGTAGAAGGTGAAAGTTCACTCTGTCAGAGGACACTTTCAGACTGTAAAGCACTCTGTGTCATAGCACTCCAAAAGACAATACAGTCCATTTATCATTTATCAGGTTTTGGTTACACTGAAAATACTAGTCTCCAGGTCAACTGGTGCATTAATTGGTGGATATTCTCTTATTCGACCAAACTAACTGAATCAGAAGTCTGTAGTAAGTCAGAGGACAACATGGTGGGAGGAGATCCTGCCCTGGTTAAATCAGTAATGACAGCGGCAATCAGTGGTAAAGTTGTTGTCATTTTTCAAATGTTAATATTCTGATCGTCTTTAGTAGAGTTTATACAAATTTTAAAAAATAAATAAAATCCATATACTGAAATGGTAAATGGTCTGCACTTATATAGCGCTTTTTTCTACCTTAGTGGTATCCAAAGCGCTTTACAATGTGTTTTGCATTCACCCATTCTCACACACCAGTGGCGACAGAGCTGCCATGCAAGGCGCTAATCTGCCATTGGGAGCAACTTGGGGTTCAGTGTCTTGCCCAAGGACACTTCGGCATGCGGAGCGGCCGGGGATCGAACCGCCAACCATGCGATCAGTGGACAACCCACTCTACCACCTGAGCCACAGCCGCCCTGACACTACTGTAGCTACAAGTGAGCCAGCAAATGCACCAAATACCCTCAATGCCGCATAAACATTTAATTCATATTTGGTTTCAGCCATAATGAATTAATGCATACTAATACACAGCAGGTGGTAACTCTTTCAGGGTCTCATAGAAATTAGGTTTTAATTTGCCAGCCTCTCTCTTTCTCTCCTCACAAACCTAGCCTTTGTTGTGCTTCAGACTGCTACATGATGATACGTAACAAAAAGCATGATACATGATAGTAAAGTATAAGACTCCACATGCAAATATATACTGTATGTCAGTCCAGACAGGACGCATGAAACACCACTGAGCCAATCATCTGCTCAAACAGCTGATTTTCGTCACCCTAAAAATGTCAGAGAAATCATGAGTGAGGGACTCGTCAAAGAAATGATTAACAGCTGGGTGCAGCTCACTCCACTGAGCATATAACTTCTTTTCTACTTTTGCTGATGCTGTAACGAAGATGTTATTTCTTTAATGCTGCAGCTGCAGAAAGGAGCAGCTCAGCATAAACACAACAAGATATTTAGTGTTTGCTGTTGGAGCCAAAACCCTTGCACAGTGACAAGGGTAAGGTGTTTCTGAAATGACTTCACAGCTTGAGGCTAAAGCAGCCCTGTGAGAAATTGTCAAATAATCAATTGTGGATCAATAGAAAACTGATTTAATAGAGTGAACATAATTTCAAACAATTCATAATAATTGAAATAATTTATTAAACACAGATATTCTGGTTCCAGGCTCTAAAATGTGATAATTTTGTACCATTTTACGCACTTTCAAGATAAATGGTAAAGTGGTTCTCTGATTTTACATAGAGCACCAATATCAGCTCAACACCTTAGTTTGTCTTGAACTTTGATTGGGTTTTATTGACAAATATCCTACAAAACATACTAGTTGGCCTCAGTGCTACTTAGTTAACATCTGCTAATTACCACTAAACACTAAGAAGGGGAACATGGTAAACATTACTTTCGCTTAGCATTAGCATGTTAGCACTGCCACAATAATACCACAAGAACAAACCAGAGACTCGCACCCATGTGGTCATCACCCAAGCCACTAGGCTCTTGGGTTGACCCTTTCTTTTAATAATTGTCATCTTTAAAAAGAAATGTTTCTAACTTAAAGGTCCCATATTATGAAAAAATTTCCTTATGAATGGTTTTCTAACAATAATATGCGTCCCCAGCGTGTCTACAAACCCCCCCACCCTAATGAGAAAAGTTTATCCACTCCCTCTCTTGCTTTCTCCACCTTTCAGAAAATGTGTGCTCAAACAAGATGATTTGAGATTTGCCCTTTATGACCTCATGTAGGAAAATAACGCCACCTCCAGGTTGGTGACCCTGCCCCAGAGAAATGTTCGGCTGAATCCAAATCCCCAGCCCCTGGACTTGCAGACGAGCCTCACGGACTTCAGGTGTAAGTTATGCCTGTGATGTCTTCACTGTCATTACGTAAAGTCTGCAAGAGCAGGAGTCTGCAGCATTATGACTGGAGCTAATAGACAGACTTGGAGTCCGTTTCACTTGTTTACGTGAGATCATTTAAGAGACTATCATGTATATGGTAATCACCGCAACTAACAAGATATAAATCCCATTTACAGGCTTTTTGTGAGTGAACAAATCAACATTCGTACACATGCTATACACATTTAAAACAACCCTCAGCACTCCCGGACTTCCCCTGAACGCACCGCAGAGCACAGCAGTTGCTCTGTTGTTGGCTGCAAAAATGAGCACAGAAGCCTGTTTTTTATTTCCTTCTTCGTCTGAGGCTTTTAAGGCCCAGTGGATTAATTTTATTTTCGATGGAACTGTACCCACAACTCCTAAAATGTTGGCTGTGTGTCACCACTTCACTGTGGACTGCTTTCTCAACGAGGCCCAGTACAAAGAAAGATTCGCTACGAAGCTGAAGATAAAGCATGAATCGGTACCAACTGTCCGTGACCCAGCTACAAATGTGGGAACTGTGAGTTTTACCATTTTATGTTGCTTTACTGTATAGGCCTACCTAGGGTGATAGCCTGTTGAATGTGGTTTTAGCATGGCAGCTAACGTAAGTTACTGTTGGTAGCATAGTTAGCCATTCAGAAATGTCCTGCTGCAGCCACAGAGTTTAAGTTTCTTCAGGAGCCTCTCCTTCTGGGTCAGAGTCTGGATCTAATTGGTATGGCTGAAACCCAGCGCTTCTACAAGCTGTAGCTACGTACTCTGTGTAAACATTAGTTCATGGTACCGGACAACGTCTTCCAGAGAGGGGCGTGAACGAGGCATGGACAGGCACAGCTTATTATCACAGACACAAAAACAGCATATTCTCAGTTGAGCTAACAAGAAGGAGATACAGGCTGGCTGTAGTCCAGGAACAAACTGGATTTTTATGCAACAAACTTCAAATTGACTGTTTTGGGACCTCTGACACCTATGTCAACTTGTTGAAAAGGAACACAATACGGGACCTTTAAAACACCGATGTGTCTACATTCAGCCTCACAGAGCTGTTGACTTGGATGGAGACTCTTAAGTCTCGCACATAAACTCCACAAAATGTCAAAGTAACTGTAGGAAAATGTTCAAACTCCCAAAGAGGGAAACCTCCTCCCTGCTCAGAATGCATAATTACCTTTTCTGTGTTTAACAGTCTGGTCAGAGCCCTGGGTTTTAATAAGGTGATGATGAAACGCCTGTTTTACGGTGTGACAGCTCCCATTGTTACCCTGACTGTTTAATGAATAGTGCAGGCTCCGTGATAAATGCTTTACTGATCAGCTTGATGTGCGTTTAGCGACAGCTGATAGAGGAGAAAAATCTCACTGGAGGCTCTTCAGGAGGAGAGGCTGACAAATAATACTTATGGATCCTGCATTCACACGGTTTCTGATGATTGAAGGTTCTTCTGTCTGCACTGCAGTCTTCCAATACTGCAACTTTCTGCACTAATCTAACACATTGTACCGTGTGTCCAACCTCTGCTGCGGGAATTTATACAGACATCAGCTAACATCACCAGTCTGTGCCTTTAAGCCAAGCTGTTGGTGTTGGGATACACTCATGGATCATTTCTAACTACACTGCAAACTTTATGGAATGTCTGTGAGTGGTATTAAGATAAGAAAAAAGACAAGATAAAACTTTATTAATCCCGAAGGAAACTGTTTTGCCAGATTTTGCTCAGAAAAAAACAAAATGACGTAACGTGAGAAATGCAGCGCCTAGTAGGAAGTAATAAGTATGATACATTACTAAAATACAAAAAGTTAAAAAAAAGAATAGAACAGGAATCTAATAGGTTTTGGTGGCAATAATACTGATGTCATAAGTAATACTACACATGAAACTAAAATATTGCACCTGAAAAATTAAATATGCCACATTACACTGGCATACTGTGCACAAAAGCAAAATATTGCAAATGAAAATGAATTGGTGCACATGATACTAACTAATTAATAATATTATTGTTCAGGTCTAAGTGCTCAGTGTAAATGGTAAATGGTCTGCACTTATATAGCGCCTTTTTACTTTAGGGGTATTCAAAGCACTTTACAATGTGTTTCGCATTCACCCATTCACACACCAATAGCGACAGAACATCCATGCTAGCCTGCCATTGGGAGCAACTTGTGGTTCAGTGTCTTGCCCAAAGACACTTTGGCATGTGGAGGGGCCGGGGATCGAACCACCAACCTTGCGATCAGTGGACAACCCGCTCTACCATGTCAGTCACAGATGCCCATGTTACACCTATTAGCTGCTGTATCTCCGTAGCTAACGTATCATGTTAGCTAGCTTGAGATGACAGGTATCAATCTATGTGCCCTGCGATAAAAAGTTTTAGGATCTGCGATGATAAAAAATGAACTGGATTTCCTGTAAGTTGCTAAAACTTTATATATTTGGGTTGTTCATCTGAGAAAAGAAGCAATTTATACACATTATGTGGTGATGAGCGTTTCACACAATCTCAAGACAGTCTACAGGTAAGGAAATTGGATCAACAATAACAGCTATACTTACTGAAGTATAGTATAAACAATAACACAAAGCATTCCTGATTAAAAAGACAAACAAATCTGGTCTGATTCTATTCTAATTATGACAGTATCCCCTGTAGTCATCTTTTCTTAAAATATGAAAAACAAAACTATAAAAAAAAAAATGGAATAAACATGTTGTTGTCTCCACTTCTGTCTTTCCAAACTAAACAAATGGGCTTTGGTGCGATTGCCAACCTCGTTTAGTGATTTCACGATCTCTGACCCCCCAGCAGGAACGATCCCTCCTCGGTGTCACGGAGCTCTCACACATCCTCTTGTGCTGCTCTCCCAAGCAGCTGTTTTTCTCCTCCAAGTCTAATTTATGTATCTGCGAACACTGTTGTTGCTCTATCAGCCTCCAGGGTCATTGCAGACAATGTCAGGGAATACTAATAGCATGCAAATCCTTTTAATTATACATTGTTTATTCCTCTTCCCCTCAAGCTATAGTTTGATTGCAAAGTCCATGTCCTCCTTTAGCTGGCTGAGGAGCGGCCTGAGAGCTACGGCAAAGTCTGGGTCAGGCCTGAGAGGGACACTCATGCGGAATCTAGACAGGACTTCTATAGCTTGGTGTCCAATCAGTGCTGCGTGAGGTTCATACACGAGAGCTGAGAGTTATAAGGTTAATAAAAGCTTTCCAGCTCAGATGAGCCGTTTATGTTCTAAAGTAGTTACGATCATTGGATCAGGAAAAGTAAAGCACAGAATGATCTAATTACATCAAAATCATACACAGTGGTCCCTCGTCTATCATGGGGGTTAGGTTCCAGAACCCACCGCGATAAGTGAAAATCTGATGAGTAGCGACCTTATATTTATTTTATTATTTATATATATTTTAAGGCTCTATAAACCCTCCTTATGCTTGGGTTCGGTGCCAGAAGCCTTAGAAGGTGCAGAACGTTTGGGCGACATCATAGGGTTTGAAATAAATTCAGTTTTTTACGAAAATTTCACAAAAACACAACACCGCAGAGCAACACTACGCGCAGCCATCAGACGTCGATGTGAAATGGACAAGGCGAGATGCCGGACGTTGCTATACACGGGAGACGGAGGAGACTGATGCTGCAGTCGCTGAGCCAATCAGCACCCAGGATACAGAACGCAGTGCTCTGGTTGGTCGCCTCCCATCCATCAGCCAATAGCGTGTCGTGTACCATCTCACGTTGGCAAACTAGCTCAAGCGAAAGTGGTCGTAGCTGCGTTTTCTATACATGTGAGTCTTTCTCTACTCATCTGCTGTATGCTACATATTTTATTTTGATTTAATATTCTTCTTAATCCCAGACAAATCCCCACAAAATTTGATATATACAATTTAAAAATCTGCGAGACTGCAAAAAGTGAACCGTGATATGGCGAGGGATTACTGTATTTTATTATCAGTCAAACTCATCAGCTCCACTTTTAATAGTTAAAACTAAAATTAGACTCCCTCATGTTTGTAAATGAAAAGGCTGCTTTAAGATGGACCCAAACCTTACTGACAATGAGGGAGAAGTTATGGTCCACAGTCCAACTCAGGCCTGCAAAGTTTAGAGTAGCGAAATGGTTACAACATGTCATTCTCCTCTGGGACAATTTTAGTCCTTTTAATTGACAAAAGAAGCCTTTTAGAGCATTTTCAGGTCAGAATAATGTGAGAAAACCTCCTTTTGATTGGTTTTAGCTACAACCTTTAAGTAACTTCAATCATTTCATTTCCTTTTCCTTTATCTTATCTAGATTTATTTAGTGCTTTTTACTTTCTAAATGATAACAATCAGTGTTTATTAATTTCACAGTGGGGGAATTCGGGAAACATAGAGACGTTTAAGAAATATCAGTAGAAAAATCAAAAACACACTTGAGTATTAGTTCAGGTTGTCCAAATTCCTATGGACGGATATAACAATATTCCACATATCAATGGTATTGCTCAGATTCTTTCACAAACATAAATACTGATAGAGAAGTATTATTTGTTGCACATATTTGTACGGAAGTAAAAGAAATACGAATACTGCACAGATTATAGTATATGTAGAAAAATTAATACTGCGTTGAGTTTTTAAATGTACAGAATATTCATAATTTTTCCTATGAATGTGTGGGTAAGTAACCAAAATGAAGTATGACAGTTCTTCGGTGCTGGTTGTAGAGTCTGACACTATCAGGAAGTAGGACCTGCGGTATATCTCCGTCACAATGATGTGAAAAAGCTTGTCCTTTAAAAAAAAGTCTAATTCGACAGACATAATGCTGAGGCGGTTACAGCCCAAGTACTTAGTTACTGTCCACTACTGGAACCTGACTTGACAAACTGCCTTTAAGTCAACACAGTTTAGCAAACATTACATATCGGGAAAAGGGTTCTAAGGCAGCGGCTACTGTGCTGCTACTGGCTGGAAGTAATCAAACCTGACTCGTGGCAAACTCTTGCATGCCACAGAAAATTATCTCCATCTAATTCACTTTAGCCTAAGCACATAAAATGTCCCCCGGTAGCCCTGCAGTTAGATAGTAAAATAAAAGCTCCCCACTATCTCAAGTTTTGACAGCCACATTCACCAAGGCCAAGGACAAAAGGAGAAGTTGTGACATTATAGCAGATGACTCATGGAAATGCCGCAGAAATGGACAATCTAATAAGCTTGAAGCTAACCTGAATGGAAGAGGAGGTGATCTAATAGCAAAGACAGAAACTGTGCAACTGCAGGACACATGGAAAGGCCAATTTGTGCTTTCCATGTGACCTCAGGGGTCCGTAAGGGGACCCACGAGGGACCCCACTGTGGATGTCCATGTGCAGCCCAAAATTTGTGGACCATCTGTACCGCAAACACACTGACTGCACTTACACCAGGAAAGCAAACGGTGCTTAAAATAAATGCTGTATAAAAAGAGTCACAGTTACCAACACCTTTAGGACTCATCATGAAAAGGCTTAAGATTGAAGTAGTCGCTGTCGGACTTTGGAGGTACTTGTATATGCCTTCCGTCAACAGTGCTAAAATATCTTCAACAGGATATTTACTTCCAGTCAAAACTCCACAAAGCCCCAGCATCCTCTCTGAGCGGTTAGTGTAGACCAGGGGTGTCCAATCCTGGTCCTCGAGGGCCACTATCCTGCATGTTTTAAATGTTTCCCTCTTCCAACACACCTGATTCAAACGATCAGGATCATTATCAGGCTTCTGCAGAGCTTGACGATGAACTGATCATTTGAATCAGGTGTGATGGAAGAGGGAAACATCTAAAACATGCAGGACAGTGACCCTCGAGGACCAGGATTGCCCACCCCTGGTGTAGACAAAGCATCCCAGCACACCTAATAAAGTTGCTTAATGTGAAGGTGAATTAGGGGAGCTGCCTCAGTGTCCAGTGGGGGACTGGGGCCGTGTTTGCAGGCGTGTGGCTGCCTGCTCAGCAACATCCTCTCTGAGAAAATAAAGGTTAAACGAGCAGCCAGAGACAAAGCACTCATCCTCTGCTGACTCAGTCTATCTGTGTTACTGCTGACCTTGGCCACTGCAGGGGGAAGAGGCCACGTTGTATGTCTTACCTGAAGACGTGAGATTACCGCGTCAGTGCTCCCAATCAATACCTATGAGTGGCTTTTATCTGTGTGACTTTGATGTATTTCATCTCAACAATCTCTTATTCAATGTCTTGCTACTGCAGCACACGTACAGTTACAGATTTTTTATACAGATTTACTACAAATTCTTGCCAAAATCTGCATCTATTTTCCTGGAAAACCATCTGCAGGATCCTATATGGAGGGATCTTTTACCCAGGATTGATACCTATAAAAAAGGAAATGTCAGAAAGAGGAGAAAGTAGATGATAAAATAAAAATAAAATGTCAGTTTCAAGCAGTTTCTGAGCAATTTTTTTTATTCCCGTCACATTTTTACTCACTGTGGGCTCATTTTTACTGCAATATAAAGCCCTGCACCTCTGTGGAAACAGAACAAGCATGGCTGGAAGTAGAGAGAACTCAACTATGTCTTCTGTGCAGTGTAACAAATAGACATAAAAAACTTGTATAAAAATTGAAAAACAACAAGAAAAGAATCAGCATGTACAACATTGCTCCAAGTACTCACAGATGTTACCAATACTGAAA
Organism: Dascyllus trimaculatus; assembly: GCA_024666655.1. Classification (NCBI taxonomy): domain Eukaryota; kingdom Metazoa; phylum Chordata; class Actinopteri; family Pomacentridae; genus Dascyllus; species Dascyllus trimaculatus. The sequence goes on along the minus strand of CM045455.1, from coordinate 10,622,156 downwards.
GCAAAATGATGGCACTCCATACTATAGATATGACATTTACATTTTTACAGTCTTCACAAACTATCATCTTCCCACTGCTCTGCTCAAGATATTTCTCCATGCTGAATGTATCAACTTGCTCCTCTTTAAACTGTTTTTGAACTGTGCTGTATTTATTTTATTGATCAAGAGATCTCTCCCATTGTCTCCTTACACAGCCTGCATTTCAGCCATGGAGTCCCCCCAATGTTTGTCATGTGACAGAAAGTTGTAGCTGTAGCAGACGGTCTATTTTTGGCAAATATCATGACTTTCATACCTACCAGTGGCTTCTGGGGATCAGAGGGTTAAATAGCTTGATTATCCTGACTAATAAAATAAAATAACTGTATTTGCCACTTCCTCGTCATCCCTGATAGTTTAATTTCTCTGTTAAATCATCAAGTAACACCCTGTTTTTAGTCTGAATTAGTGATATCACTGTAAACTAGATTTTTTTAAAAATCTACAGCAGTACTTTTAATGCTAAAATTGAAGTTTTAAAGAAAGTCACATCAGCACTGAAAAGACAGTCAAACACTCCTATGACTTGAATTTTGCTGTTTTTCTACTTTAAAGCTACTGAAAAACTGAGGCACAAAGCACTGCCTTGTAATCTTACAACTATGAAACGATACCATCAGTAAAACTTAATAACAGTATAATTATCTGCATTTCTTTGGAGAGAAATCTGCAAAAGAGTGACATATTTGTGGGAAGTGACACTTTTAAAATCCCAGGAGAACCTTCAACCTTTGATCCACTGATGCTGTCAGACACACGTGTCACCAGTGCTCTGGACTGTTGGTTAATTTTAGTGTTGAAACTAAATGTTACATTAACCAGGTAGTTTTTCTTGATAAACAGCAAAGTAATTGTTCTGGCTGTAGCACATCCTCAATGAGGATTTGCTGCTTTTCTCTCGTTTATTTCACTGTTTCTAAATCTACTTTGGTTTTTGGGAACAGTAATTTCTGATTTTATGACATTTTAGAGACAAAACAATGCATCAGAAACATTCCATTGATTATAATAAATAACAGCGCTATGCTCCAGCTCAGCTATGCAATTTTCACTCTCAATATCATCTGTAGCAGTGACTGAAAGCCATAATAAACATTCGAGTTCCCTGCGGGGATAATTCAAGTCCTTCTCATTAATTCTCATTATCTGGGTGCTAACAGTTTTGCTACCAACAGAGCAACTAAAGCATCACTGTTCATGAAGTCAGTCCTCATATCAACCCTGTTTGGCTGCTTACTGAACAAAAACCAGAGCCAATCTCGCACATCCACTAACACTGTTCGCAGGGAAAAGCAAACAGGCTTCTTTTATTGCATCTGAGTCACTTTGCAGCAAAGTTACAAGTAGTTTAAATCTGAAAGGCAGAATCAGTCTGGCAGGGGTTTCCTAATGCATTAGTAATCCAAACAGAGTGATTAAGTGAGCTTTGCAGAAGGTCCCTGTTTCAGTCTGCAAGAAAGTGTAGGAGTTGGAGGATCTAGATGTGCAGAAGACTAGAAAATCGACTTTTATTGCAAACAGAAACCTGTATGAAGTATTTAAAGATATCTACATTTAATTTTTTATGATCAGCAGACTGCAGTACAAGTGGAATCATAATAAAGTACATCTGGTATAAAGCAACCATCAGATAAAATACTTGTATGATGTGTGATAGCCACAATTTTGGAAAATAAAACAGTGGTTTCTGAGTTTGTTTGCATGGACTGTGTATTAATGAGGTGAGCCACTCTGAAGAAAAGCAGAGTTTGTGTGACAGTTTTGTTTTGTCGGTTTGTTTGGAGCTCTGGGAGGCTGCTAGCATGGCTGTAGCTTTTTCTTTGTTTTTTTTTGTAAAGAGAGCCACTCTATCTTGGGGATCATTCAGAAAGTGATATGATAAACAGTTAGGCATAAATTAACCTTTTTCAAAGTGCAGTTAACACACTCAAAAAGTTAAATCAATATTTCGTGTAAGCTTATTTTGCCTTTAAAACAGCAGCTGTTCTTCAGTGGATTTAGTCTGTCTCTGTGTCTTCTGTCTCTTTGTGTCTCTTCATGTAATCCAGACTGGGTCAATGACATTAAGATCAGAACAGCTTTGTATCTTTGGATTTTTTTTACAAACTGTATCACATGAAACAATATTAATTCAGCTTATTTTAGGAATAACAGAAGAATGATTGATTCTGTTCCATTTTGTTTATTGGATTTTTTGATTGCGGATGGGGGGTCAGGGAAGGATAGAAGGGTGATGGAGGGTGATGGAGGAGAGGTGGAGGGAGAGTTGAGGAAGGGCTGACAGTTGAGGATGAAGAAGGGAGAAAGGGTGAGGAAAAGTGAAGGTGTGAAGGAGATATGGTTACAACCAGCAGCATCCTCCATCTTTCTGTCGCCGTCACGCTATTTCCTCAGGTGCACCAGGACCAGAAACCCCTTCTCTTTCTTCTCCTTCTATTCTTTCTCCTTCTCAGTTTTCTTTCTGTTTTTCTTCTCAGCCTCTTCTTTCAGATATTTATCTTTCTTTTCCTTTATACTCATGTTCTCAAAGACCCAGAAGAGTCTCCTTTTTTCTTCTGTATAAGCACAGCCTCTGCAGCTCCTTATTCTTCTCCTCCTCCATATCTTTTTCTTTCAGTCACCTCCTTTCCTCTTCTCTCCTCCAGAGCTCTGTATTAATATATCAAGGCTGGCTCTCTCTTGGAAATCCCCTTTGTTGTTCAGCAGCTGCTCCTCAGTGTCCACAAGCATCACAGAGTCCATTACTTTCTTGAGTCTCAGTGGTTCCTGGTCCCTCACACCAACTATCTCCTTTAGGAAATTCACCTCATCCTTCAGCTGACTGGACTCAGAGTTTTCCTGCTTCTTGATCTCCAGAAGCTTCTTCATCCTGCTGATTGTGGTGTTACCACCGTTGACTTGGTGAGCATAAACAAGCTTGACAGATGACAGCTCATTTCACACTACAGACTATAACGGTCAAAGTTTAAGGTGTGATATTATTAAGAAGTAGTGTGTCCCAACTGTATGCATACTGCATGAAACAATGTGGCAGCTGCAGTGCATAAAAACTATGCATTTTGCAACGCAGCCTGTGATGTCATGCAAAAACAAAGTTGGAAAGAAGCCCCGCCCACAAAAGTTGCAGTGGGCGGGGCCTGGACAGCAGTGCAGAATAATGTAGGTAGCAAGTAGCATGTCTGCTCCAGGTGGCTAACGTTTGTCTGTCACACTGAAAAATTTAAAATGATTCGTGTCCCTGGAATCTGCAGAGAGGCCACACTTTTGTGCTTTTCTATGTGCCATTCTTTTGAACTCCTAGTTTCAATGATTCTCTACAGCAGAGTTGGAGAGTGCAAAGTTGACATGATCTATAGAGACACAACAGATGCATTCATGGGAAACACAGCAGGATGAAATAAACCTGAATGAATATATAAGAACATAGGATATTAAATACAATTGTAGCAACCAATAATGTAATAACGGCCAATAACGCAATACAATTTTGCCAATAATGTAATAAGTTATTACATTAATATCCTAGCCTTAAATAAATCCTTTTAAAATAAAATAAATGCAGTAAGTAGTGTAATAATACACAAACAGGACTGCATTTCTTGGAAATAAAAGACTTGCTTGCAGTTTTTAAGCAGCTTGCTCATCAAAAGTAGGTATAGGGGATGGCACAGTCGTCATACTCATTCATCAAGGATACGTCAGCATGTAGCTCTCACTCTGCTTAATTATAGTTGTAAGAGCCAATTTGAGAATTATTTGTTGTACAAAATCTTTATTTAGAATATTGTTTATTTGATTAGATATGTAAATTCATAATTTCATGTCAGTGTCTGTTGGATGCTGCACTGTCAAATGAATTTGCCACATTTTTTTTCTTGGAAAACATGTCATTAAAACTTTGTCCAAACATTTCTCAAGGTAAAACGATTCAATCCTCTCTTAAAAGTGTATTTAAATAACTGGATCCCAACCCCAACCCTAACCCTTATTACATTATCGGTAAGTTATTACGTTACTGGCTTTATTACATTTAAAATGGCCAAAATTATTACGTTATTGGTTGCTATATACAATTGTTTCTTGGACTCGAGCAGTTCATTTGGACCACTTGTGTCATAAATTACATTCCAATGCAACATTATGGTGGTGTACTGGAATGAAAAAAGGCTTCCCAATACTTTTCTATCCTCATATATTTTAATGAGATGAAAAAATAAACATTTTTCATTCACTCTTATTTAATAATAAACATAGTGTAGAATTATCACCTTTCTGAGAATATAAATATTATTTCGATGATCTAGAACATTTAAGTGTGCGAAATGTGTAAAAATAGAAGATATCAGGCAAATACTTCTTCGCAGCACTGTAATCTCTTGAACCAACCAACAGACCCTGATGAAAGTCTGACAAAAGTTTTAGAGACTCTGTTCAATACCACAACAACAGAAAGACCTTCTGACTTGGTCAATGACTGAAATGAAACTGCTTAAATGGCATTTGACAGAAATAAAAGTCCCTCTGGCATCTTTTAATCCTCTCTGACAGTTTGACACGTGATCTTTCAAAATGTCACAAAGACTACTTGAATTTCATTTAAATTCTGCTCTCCTGCTTTCGGCGCTATGTGTGGTCAGATAGTGAGGCTGAGGGCACGTGACCGTATCTGTTTCCCAATAAGAACCGCATTCATTATGCAATCCTGTCTGACACCAGGTACGAAGTCTCACTGGGAAACAAAGGCTTGATTTATGAACAGCCAGAGTACCTGTGGAAACTCTACTTACAAAAAGAACCAGAGCTGAGTTGACGGTAAAGAAGGAGAGTGACAGAAATTGAGATTAAAAGAAGGGAGCCTCTCGGAAGGGCAATCCCTCGGTGTTGCATTATTTCTACTAAATCAGTAAGTACCAATCCAGTTCAGATGCTATCAGCCCATTAAGTGGCTTGATAATCAGCGTATATCATTCCCATACCATCCACCACCTTCTAGTACACTCTGTAGGCCTTTTTCTCCCCATTGAAAGGTGTTATTTCCATTTTGTATGCACTTTTTCACAAGAGTGCCAGAGGTCACCTACATTATGGAGGTTACTTTCGGTTTATTATGGATGATAATGCACCTAACGAACTTACTAGAATGATACACATCAATTGGTAACAGACCATTTAAAGGCCCATAACATCCAAATTGGTTAAAGTAGCAAAACCTGCCTTCTCATTAATGCAACCAGGTGTTTTACTCTGCCTTTATGCCAGCACTGAGATCAGGTTTCTGTTTCAAACTGAGATTCTTATGGTTGATCCTTGCTTTGGACAGCAGGCGTTAGTGGTAGCCATGTTGCCAACTGTGCTGCTAGCAGCTAGAGAGCAAGCCAGGAGCTTAATTATTCTTTCTTATCTGTGGTATTGTTTTATGTCCTCTAGTGTTGCTAGACTCTGAGGAAAACAGCAAAACCTCTTGGAAATGCTGTTGTCGCTACTGTAGTAGGTGAATATAAGAAACAGAGTCGAATGGTCTGGTCTGCCTGTAGAAAGACCACTGCCCAAATGACCTCACCGATTATTAAAGCAAAAGAGGTTCATCAAAGCCAACATAAACCATGAAGATGTTGGGGAATTATTGGATCATCAATTTTAGAAAGCTAATGCCATGCAGAGCCTTCATTTTGAAGCATACAGACACCTTATAGATCATTTACTGATATTAAACATTAGGAAGCTTTACCTTGCTGGCACATAAATCTCTGAATGTCTCAAATCAAGCAATGCTTGCAATGAACCACTTTTGCACCTATTGTACTTATGTAGTGAAGTGACAAAGGAGGTAAAAATAATATCTCTAGTTCTTTGGCTACCATTTGAAGCAAATTAGCAGAATTGCAAATTATAAAGCAGCAAGAGTTCAGGGTCTTTTTGATGGATAGTTTTTATTTGTACTGTCTTACTTATTACTGTTAGTATTATACATAGCATATCTCCCTTGCTTTCTTCTTTTGCACATTATGGAACTAAACCATCCATCCATCCATCCATCCATCATCTATACACCGCTTAATCCTCTGTAAGGGCGCGGGGGGCTGAAGCTTTCCCAGCCGACGCAGCCAAAGGCAGGGGACACCCTGGACAGGTTGCCAGTCTATCGCAGGGCTACACATACAGACAGACAACCAAACACATTCTCATTCACACATATGGACAATCTAGAATAATCAATTAACCTCAGTATGTTTTTGGACTGTGGGGGAAGCTGGAGTACCCGGTGAAAACCCACGCTGCACAGGGAGAACATGCAAACTCCATACAGAAAGATCCCAGGTGTCCTAACCGATGCAAGCCAGGGATCTTCTAGCTGTGAGGCGACAGTGCTAACAACAAAACCACCGTTCAGCCCGCAACTAAACCAAAGAATCTGTTTATTTTGGCCAATTCTTTTCCTGGGAATCCTGCACTTTAAAGCAGCGAGTGTTCAGTCTCTTTATAAAGCATGTCTTGACAGATTTGACGCTCTGCTTAACTGCTTGCTGTGATGCTCATTTTAATCATCTTCTACAACCACCGAACCCCAGCTCACTTCTGTTTCCTCAACAAGTCGCTGCCTCCACGGCTTTGCAAGGTGCTGCTCCGTCTGGGTGCCCTTCCTTGTCAGGTGAAACGCGATCAATCAAGAATGACGAAAGACATGAAATGGGTGATCAATAAACAATGACAAAAGATGTAGCAAGGGTCAGCTGGCAGTGATTGTTTGGAGGCATGCATGCTCAGCTCTACTCTGACAATCAGGACTAATATGAAGAGACCCCAGCTTCTGTTAATGCTAGAATTTAGCTTGCGATTTGTTGAATAGTTAAAAGGGCTGCACAGCAAGAGGGAAATAATGAAAATTTCATTCTCGAGTGAATTAAGACTCTGATAGAAGTTAGATCAAACCAAGCAGTAACACAAGAAAATGAGAGTCCTCACCGTTCACTTTGCTCCCACGGCTTATTAAGAGATCCCCACAGGGGTCGACACACAAAGCAAAGGCCAAAATTGCCCTAGATAAATTGAAACTGAACATTAGTATTACCTGACATGCTCAGCTAAATTGGAAAAAAAGAACTCTAATCACGGTCATTCCGGGTTGAAGTAATTTATTGACACATCTGGAGCTCCTAAAAGACATTTTGCATCAAAGACAAGTAGAAAATAGAGCTGCCCAAGTGTGTGTGGAAGCCAATTTAGAGTAACTGTTAAACTGAGCATAAGGTAATAACAAGGCAGAAGTATTGGATTATCAGCATGAACAGCTACAACATGAAAGCCATCTGTCCAATACTGAGCTCCGTTCACAGACAACTCTGCACATAGAAAACAGCCCATGCAAAAAAAAAAATCACTGGGTTTCATCTCAGGTAAATCTGACATTAACACACCTTATTTTACTCTTTTTAAAGTAATGTTTGGTCACACACCTGTCTGAGTTGCCACACTGCAATAACTGAGTATCTGGCTTGACAGTTCATTTACATTTAAATACTATATCGACAAGCTTGTCAGCAAACTTCGCCAAAAGATTAGATTTTTCTATATCAACAGTTCCAACTTTCCTCTAAATTGCAGGAAAAATGTGATTGAGGAAGTCTTTCTTTCTGTACGAGACTATGGATAATTTACAGGCATGCTGCGGCCTCCACTCTCAAACCGCTGGATTCAGTTTATCATTGTGCTCTTTGATTTGTAACCGGAGATCCTTACAAGACTCATCACTGCACCCTGTATAACAAAGTTCTTCAGCACAGAGGTGTGACAAACATCTATACGTCTTTATCTATAAGGTACTCACTAGTCGCTCACCTCCTTATCTAACTTCTTTACTGACCGGGGCTATAGGTGGTCCCTACCAAACTTTCTCCACTAACCGTCTTTTCCTTAAGGTTCCAAGGGTTCATTCAGAACTTGGTGAATCTGCTTTTGTTCATTATGCTCCGACTATGTTTAAATATCTTCTGCAGACTTTAAATCTGAGTTCTCTCATTTCTCCAGAACAGTTTAAGTCTGTTATATCAGACTGCTTTATTACTGAGTGTAAATGCTTTAGCTAAGTATTATTTTTTAGCTTGTGTGTTTTGTTTTACAACATGTATTTTTGTATGTAGACATCATTGTAAAAGAGGGAAACCTCAATGATTTTCAAGGATTAAATAAAGGTTGATGATGATGATGATGATGATGATGAGTGGAGACTAGAGGCTTCTCTGTGCACAGCCACCCAGCTAGCATCAGAGCAAATGCTGAGCAACTGAGGCACTTTGGGTACAATTGTGTTTATATTTTGCCTCTAGCAGATGCATTGAATTCAGGCTAAGAAGATTATTTTCAGTCTTATTTTGATGCAAAGATTTGTAAATCGACAGGAGTGTTGCACAACATAAGAGTGGAAGCAGTGCTCTGTTTATTTCAATGTGAAAGCTGCCACTAAACTCCACAGATGATTGTGATACTTAATCACAATTTCAGAACTAGTCAAAATAATCTTGTTAACCTTATGACGAAATACACAAATATGGGTTTTATGCATGTACTGTATTTATGTATTTCTTGTTTCACTTGATGAGGATTCACTTATCCTCGGATTAAATGCATCTCCCAAAAGGACTTTTCCTATCCTTAAAACTTTTTTTTTTCTCTAAATCAGAAGTTGGAGAAGTGAGGTTGTCATGTAATAACGGTCATCCTTAATTAAAGCAATGCTATAGATACAGCAGCAGCGGCTCTGAGCAGACCTTAAAGAAGCACAGAAGTGAAGCTCAGGTCTATTCATCAGTGTCTAAATTTGGTTCAGGTGCAGAGTGGAATTAAGACTGATGAAAACAGTCAGTTGGCTTTTCAAATCAATCACTGGCTTACAGCTCTTACTTGAAAATGTCCGGATTGGTGAAGCTTTTAAACAGACGTGTTTCCCGCTGGCTGTGTTATTGACAATGTGCATCCATTACCGCTTGTGTTGTTGACAAATGAATGTCATTAATGAGTAGCACACAGCACCTGATACCGATGGTCACAGTCAGCCTCTGGAAAGGCCAAAGCAAAGAGGCAGCCAGCAGGAAGCCCTGGAGGACAGATGCTGGGTGTCAAATTAGTCAGAGTTAAAGATAAAATCATCCATTTACCAGCAAGGATGGACTCACATGTAGAAATCAGACTCAGTGGCACAAAGCTTTAGTCATTTATGTTGCTTATTGTGACAGTTGTTTATTATTATTGCTTTTATTGATTGTTTAATGTTTAATGAGTTTTTAGAAAACCTGTTTCTGTCTTCAGTGCAAATGTTTGATCAAGGTGAGCTGCTTATTAAATGCAATTTAGCATGACACTACTAGGCTACATGATAAAGGAGAAACTAGAAACATACAGTAAATGTCTTCTTGACGACTCGATAGTCAGTTTTCATTCCAGGTCCTTTCTTACATGATGCTGGTCTTGCTAATCTTTAAATGGCACCGAAATTATATAACTGGTCTGAGAAAATCAAAGGAAGCAGTTTTAAGCTAACTTGACGCAACGAAAAGTAAAAAAATATGCCTTTTTAATTTCTTGTAAGGATGTACATATATTGATTTATTTTTTACATGAGAGGGTTATTAGTTTGAACAAGAAATAAGACATACTTCTGTTGTAATATGTGAAAGCATAACAGTAGGATTTTTGAGCGAAGATGCATCCAAGCATCACTGCTGATGCAACATTATTTTTAAATGATTTTTAAATGAAAAGGCCAAAGTGGTTCCAGACGCCTGATTTTAGGTGCGTCAGAAGTGTCATCTAGCTGCTTGCTGCTGCTCTCGTGGACCTCCATGTTGTCATAACTTTGTTGCGGTAGAAATGTACTTCCTGGCTCCCGTCCGTGTTTAAAACGAAACGCGAAGCAGGGATGGTGCATTCAATGTGCCTCGGAATCATTCATTGCACCATCACACGATAGAATGAAATACAACATGAAAAAAATCGATGCAACCATGGATTTTACTGATGCAGGCACGCAGCGAACGATGCATCCACGATTTCACCCGTTGTTAAGGTAAATTACATTTAACCTCTGACTTTTAACACATACTCTCAGGAGACACTGACACTGAGAAGAACACCAAGCAGCCTCCACATGCACATATGTTTGAAGTACTGAATGTTTACCTGCTTGTACCTAAAACATGAGCACCAAATATCTGGGAACGCATTCTCCTATGTCACGGTGTACCTGATAGCTCTGGAACAGATGACTACAACTAGGAGTTGAGGCGCCAGAGCTGTCTTCTAAGAGTCCCCCTTACATGACATCACAGGAATTAAGGAACACACAGGGTGGGGGGACAACTTCCTTCCACAGGTGCGTCGTTTGGTGATTGGTCGGGAAAAGACTCAGAAGATGCGGACGAATCGGATGGGCTATTTCAGGAAGGGCAGTTGCCTTAAGCAACATATAATTGTTGTGCCATACAGTAAAGAACTTTGTACAAGCTTTTGAGACTCCGATATTCAGATTAAATCAACTAAAAAAAAAAGAAGTTGTTTGTCTTCTATCCCAAATAAACCAACACGCATCTCTACACCGTCAATCCTATCGATGCACACTGAATGAATCGATGCACTCGCATCACGCATGTTTGTATCTAGATACCGATTCATATCAATTAATCTCCACATGCTTACTGTCCAGGGTGAACCCTGCCTTCACCTGAAGTCAGCTGGGATAGATACTATAGAGGATTAAGCGGTGTATAGATAATGGATGGATAGACGATACTGGCGGTAATGGTATGCTGATGGAAAAGATACTGTATGTAAATTCACTGGCTTTCAGCATAAATTCCGACACCACCAAATGAGTGTGTGTTACTAACAAAAGCCTTATTTATTGAGATTGATAGATACTACCCCTTCCTCCTGTATATTTCCACTCATAAGCTGAGAAATAAAGCGTCAACTCAACGTGGCTAAAGTGAAATAATGCCCTAATCTTCCAATGACGCAAAAATCTATAAAATTAAGATGAATGAGAAGAAGTTGTCCTCGTTTTACAGCTTTCTAAACCACATTACATTTATCAGCCTGACTGTGCGCTCATAGAGCAGCCAAGGGAATGAGACGGACAATGACTGGGTGTTTGTACTCAAACTGATATGACAGCAAGTTATTAGGGCAATGTTCAGGAACCAACAGAAGGGTACACAAGAACTCATTTTCAATGGATACACTTGAACACATTCAGCAAGTAGTTTGGTTCAGGGACAGCTCTACAAGACAGGTCTGATATAAAGTTTTTATCCCCTTTAGAAGTTTTCTCTTTTATTGCTTCTAAACATTGAATCATTATCAAAGTCAATTATTTAAAAACATAAATTGTAAAATAAATGATCGCATTGCATTCACCCCCTTTAAAGTGACTCACATAATTCAATAGAGGTGCAGCCAGCTGGTGCTAAAAGTCACAAAGTTAGTGAAATGGAGATCATCTGAGTGCAGTGAATGTGTTTCAAGTGATTGTAGTATAAAGACACCTGTATGTGGAAGGTCTAGTCACTGGTTAAACAGTACTTCTGGTCATAACTACACCATGAAGACAAAAGAATACTTCAAGCAGCTCTGTGAAAAAGTTCTTGAAAAGCATAACAACCATTAACAAAAAGTATTTTCATGTCACTGAATACCTCTTGGTGTACAGTTAATTAACCATTAAGCAATGGAAGGTATATGGCAAATGTATAAATCTGAATAGAGCAGGACGTTCTCCAAAACAGAGTGATCGTGCAAGAAAACAAACGAGCAAGGAAGGCCACCAAGACACCTATGACTCCTCTGAAAGAGTTACAAGTTTCAGCAGCTGAGATGAGAGAGACTGTGTGGAGACCAAAATGCTCATATTCAGCTAATCAGAAAGCACTTCATCACAAACACACCATCCCCACTGTGAAGCATGGCGGTGGCAGCATCATCATAATGTGGGGATGCTTCTCTGCAGCAAGCCCTGGAAGGCTTGTAAAGGTAGAGGGTACAATGACTGCAGCAAAATAAAGGCAAATTCTGAAGGACAACCTGACGCAGGCTGAAAGAGAACTGCAACTCAGAAGAAGGTTCGTTTCCAGCAAGACAATGACCTGAAGCCTACAGCCAGAGCTACACATAAATTTAAAGAAAACAAGGTGAATGTTCTGAAGTGGCTGAGTCAGTGGGTGAATTTAAAAATGGCTGTTCACTCATGATTCCCATGCAGCCCGACTGTTTTGCAAAGAAGAACTGGGTAAAATTGTAGTGCTCCGATGTACAAGGCTGACTGAGACTTATTCACACAGGCTCAATGCTGTAATTGCAGCCAAAGGTGAATCAACTAAATACTTAAAATGTGTGAGTTTTTATGCAGTCACTTATTATATCCTTCTATCTATCTGATTAATTGACATTACAGAAAAATATGTTTTCACTTGACATGAAAGAGTCAGCCTGTGTAAATCTTGTCAAATAAGAAGCCAAATTATTTTGGCCATGATTAAGTGTTGAAAATAAATAAAAGGGGAAAATGTCCGAAGGGGCTGAATATTTTCTCTAGACATTGTAACCAGTGGCAGCCCCTATTTGTGTAATATAGGACTTAACTTAATATGACCACAAGCACCAGTGTATTTATGGTCTGTCATGATCTATGAAATTTGACATGGAACACAGTTTACTTCATACCCATAATGCAACTCTTTTCTCCATTCAACACAATATATTACAGCACCATTTATCCATCCAAAACCATTTTGTATTTTTCCATTTCAACAAGCATCTCCCAGACTAATTATGAATATCTTGTTAAAGTTCCAATTTGGTGTGTTGAATTGCTCTCTGGTAATAAAATCATTAACTGCCATTACAGTTGATTTCTCTGTCATCTGTTGAATGAAACCACTGCATCAAAGCTCACTTATCTCTCACTTCAATCAAGGTCAAAAGGACTCAAAGAGTCATTTTTACCAGCCTAAATGGCACGAAATCACCCAGTTCTCATGGATGAAAAGAAAATTCTCTTTATACTGCCTTTTCAAAACTCTTTAAACCTCTCTTGATTCCAAAAAGCGCCGACATGCAGAGGCTTAATCCTCTTCTCTTGCTCAAAGGATTGTGATGCATGTTTCTTTGTATCAATTCTCCCACAAGTTCAAGCAAATACAATTCCCTTTCCATATGTTTCAGTGAATATATCAGGCAGTCTATTTTCCCCTTACTTGTTTGACTGCTAAGCTCCTTTTTATATTATTCAATATAGCAGGCAAGTGTGTGTGTGTGTGCGTGTTGAATTTATTGAACAATCTTGTTCTTTTTCCATTCCAAAAAGCTGTACAACCTAAAAAGGCTGGAACTCCACACAGTTTAACAGGCTGCGTTGACCTTAACACAACTGGACTGCTTTCAATATTAGCCATTAAGAAAAAAAAGATCTATAACAGCAGTGATTGAACATATGGAAAATTAATTGTCATACCAATCAAAGTGGTGCAGATTTAGGAGTCAGAAAGCTCATAAATCATCCACTCCTGATGGGAAAGCGTGGATATACCTTAGTGAAGCATTATTTACACAATCTGCTCACAGTTTCTGCAGGGCTTTGCACACTAAGCCACTTCACTGATTTATGCTGTCAGACCTTATTTTAAGCTTTTTCGTGCTTCTCATTAGGACTACAGCATTTCATGTTCAAACTGTCCAGTGCACTGCTGGACATTCGCTTTGTCTCCTCTTAAACAACTTAAAACTAAATAAGTTTACACACAGTACAGTGTTTAGATTTTCCTAAAAGTTTTGCCTTAGGTTTGCATCGATACTTTGGCTTATCCACCCTGTGTGTTGCCTCTCAGTTCAAAGCACATTTGTTTCTACTAAAGAAGTAAATATATTAAAAAGGGTTCATTATGTCCTACAACAGCTTCTCTCTGTAGCAAATGTTACCTAACCTGAGGAAATGGTTAATTTGTTAGGGACTATTTTAGAGGACCAACATTATACCCCTTTTTGTCCCCATGTCCCCAAAATGTGTATTTTAATTTTCAGCTCAAAATACTGCACAGATGGCTCATTCTAGCATGCCTGAATACCCCTGGATTTTAGCCCTGTTCTAAATGGGCTGTTTCAATGTGTGGTTTTAAATGCAGTTGAGCTGCTGCTGCCCAAAGCCTACTCTGGAAGAAGACTCCGGGTCTGCTCTGTTCAGTGATTGACAGAGCAGAGCAGTTGACCGAACGGCAGCCGACACAGAAGTAAATAAGTGTGTGAGACCAAGATAATGTGTGGCTTCTAATTTTTACTCTGATCATTTTGCATGGGCATATAGCTGAATTCACAGCACAGACACTGTCTTTAGCTTATGCACTGGGTGAGTTTGTCACCCCACATTATAGTTATAAAATCAGCAGTTTAGTCATGGGGACCTTGCAAGTGGCTCTGAGGTTAGTGTCAGCTAGTATGTATTCTAAATGCACTGTGTTTCAGTCACTATCGCATACTAGTTCTGTTGTCTGACAGCAGAAACAGAAAAACATGTAAATAACAACAGCTATGTGGGGAATTTGACTGTACTGAAATGAGAGAAGTGAACAGATGTAAACATCGTCTGAGTTTTGGCTGCTCTGAAACTCAACAGGCGGCATGAAAACAAAGGAACACAGTCTTTGTTCAGCGGTTTTCAATCGCTCTTAAAGTTTCCACCATTTCTGGTTCTGCGGCTCCCCACACAGTTGTGACCTGTGGGCAAACAATCGCACGCATATGTGGTTTTCAGTGTCACAACAAGCTGCAATTGTTGCTTAAGGACACTTTTTGATTGATGGAGACAAAAGTTACTGAAGTTCAAAAACAGTGAAAAGGCAGATTTTGCAGAATATGTCCCCTTTAAGCCACTGTATTAATAGATCTGATGCTCTAGTGCAGCGGCTCCTGGATCGGATGTGGTGGTGCCATTGCACTGTACTGTGAAATTTGTTTTAGGCACTAAAAGCAAAATGAGGATGATTTCAAAAATAATACTATGAATAGTTTTTATTCTCAACCAACACCACATAAAGTAAAGACAAAAAAGCCTATTAGACAGCTGTCCTCTGTACACCTACACACATAGTGAAATGAATAATCTACTATCAGCTTTTAAATTTAGCTTAAGGTTGTTTTAGGCACGTGCTACCTAACAATAAGACAACTAACAGGGTTGTTTTGTACTTTTGTTGCATAGAATGCAGGGGTTCTTTCTGGTTATTTATTGGATTGCTGGTACAACACTGCAGTTTCAGATGCCCTGCTTTCTTTTATTATGGTGTAAAGTTGTTAAGCCTGGCGGCTGGGAACAGAATACGCACAGCACGTTTTCATGTGCACCTTGAATGACAGGCAAATAGAGAGAGCAGGTAACGAGACGGACAAGGCTGGTAAAATCTATTTGACGGTTCAATGGCCAGTACGCTGCTGTGGTCGAAAAATTTTCATAGGTGGCTGGTGCAGGCTGGAGACAGAGTGATGTCAACACTAAGGTAAGGTCCAATACTTTTTAAGGTAATATAACTTATCCAGGACTTAGTGCTCGTTGTTGTCTCTGAGAAGTCGCTAATGTTGAGCTTTCTGTTGAGCTTTCGAACCAAGCCGCCCCACTGTAACTATAGTTTAAAACACATCTGCCCAGATGATAACACCGAGCTATTTTTTTTTTTTTGTTTTAGTCTGCTTCCGGTTCTCCTGTGCCGAGATCAGTAGTAAATGTGGTCCGTATGTCCCCCAGACTGTGAGAAGTTGATCCATGACTTTTATATAATCACATCAGGAAGTGACTCACATCAGGTAGAGACACACTTCATTCCAATAAGCAAGAATGTCTACATGGGGGGCAGTGGTGGCGCAACAGGTTAAGCCCCTGGCTACTAATCGGAAGGTCATAGGATCAAACCCCCACTGCAGCCACCGTTGGGCCCCTGACTGCTCCCCGGGCGTTACACCATGGCAGCCCACTGCTCCTAGTATGTATAGTTAAGGTTAACTGTGAATAGGATGGGTCAAATGCAGAGAAGTAATTTCCCCAAGGGGATCGATAAAGTACAGATTCTTATTATTATGTCAGAGCAGCCTGAGCGCCTGCAAAAAACACACACAGTGAAGTCACCAGCTTGACAGTTGAATTTGCTGATAACAATACTTTATGTAGCATCTTGAAGAAGTTGCCCACAGTTTTTGTCTTTGCTGAATACACGCTTTTATGACTCTGGCTGGTCTGGGTTTGTTTTAAATCTGCAGGATGATTATGGGATGATCAGACAACTGATGGATAAAAATCTAAAGTGCCTTAAACTCTTACCCAGTGTGAGTAAATAAAGAGAATAGTTTTAGCATTAGAACAACTAAATGTGCAAAGGCCTTTTGTACTAATAATTTGAAGGCTCTGAGCACTATTACTAATAGAAAATATAAATTTAGACCAGCCTTACATCTCTTCTTCTCCTTCTCTTGTTATAAATGCAGTAATAGTTGTGTTTTTATCCAAATGTTAATCTCCTCCACTGATGAAAGAGCTTGTGCGCATATGCTGAGACTCTCACTGGGGTTCTCTGCTGATGACGCAACCCGCCATGCCTGCGCCTGTCAGTCCCACGCATGATGAGACAGATTCACTTCTCCACGGAGGCACATTAACCACCAGCGCACGTATGAGCAGTCCATTTTTATTTTTTAAAGCGCGCCCTATCCTTGCTTTGCTCTCAACAGGATATGAAAGATGAGGAGATCACAGACAGAGAGGGACCGAAACCCAAAGCAGACACAATAGGAGTGATGGCTATCGGCGCAGCCAGGACCCGTGAGCCTTCGGTAATTCATGACGTACCAGGAAACTTATTTAGCTGCACTCATGCCCAAACCATTATTGCAGACACCGAGTGAACAGCAGGGAAGAGAACATCGCTGCTGATGGTGTCGCTCAGTTTCTTGAGGAGAGAGGAAGAAACAGAACAGAGAACGATGACAACCCACATAATTAGGGAACAAAAGAAAGCTGCTATAGTTTCCGTTACAACAGCTCTTACAAGTACAAGTAAGGGGGCAATTTCCATTGTGGATGGGGGACTTTCAAAATCGTGTTTTTGGCCCCAGATATTTTTCTTTCTTGAACCCCCGTCAAAATCCAGACCAGAGAAAAGAGCTGATACAAATGTTGATACACCAGCTTTGAAATTTATTATGTTCTCAGGCAACAAGTTTAAGCAGCAGCTGTGAGTTCTTTGACTTTTTTGTCACACGTTTTGCCTGTCAGGCAACATACATGCTTCTTCTGTACCCTCTGACTGGAGGTGGTTTCTGGAGCCTGACAAAAAGCCTGCAGACACCACTCAGGGCTGAAATAAAACACTGCCAGGTCCTAGCATATTTATGGAGTAAAAAAAACATGTAATCCACATTTACAGACACTATCTTCCAAAATTGTGCTGGAAATGAACAACAAAAAACTATGATGCAGTAAAGGACACTGCTGTTCTTAGTAAAACATGACACAATATGTATTTACAATAAAGTATCAGATCTCTATGAACAAGAATTACTTTCTCATGGTTGCACACCTCCACCAACCAGTCAAGTAGCAGTTTACATCCATCTCTGTCCAGACTCATGTAGAGAAGACTTTTAAAGAATTTAAAAAAACACATTCAGTGTATTTTTAGAAAGATGGAAGTTGTCACTGTATAGAAATATACGATTCCAGTGGATAATTTCCAGTGAAACAAGTACACGCAGTGCTGAGGGCTTGGCCACATGATGAAATCATCTGAAGCTCTATACTAACAAAAGCAAAAAGCCTGTGGTGGACTACAGAAGAACAGGAGGTCGCACAGAAGGTCTACACAATCACAAGGTGCACACCCAAGAAGTCTGTCACCAGTTCAGTATTAAACCATAATAAGGTCATAATTGTTGGTTCTGGCATTCTGGTTCTGGCATTGAATAATGGACAGAAGTCTGTTTTTGTAGAACATAGCAATGTCAAAGTGAGGTGATGTGTGATGACGGTGACGGTGATGGCTCAAGTCACCAACCTGAGCTTTAAAACCACTGTTTGTAAAACCTGATGGTGACGTCATGAAACTCTCGTCCATCTTTATGAAGAGTCAGTGGTCCCTCCTTCAATGTTATATGTCCGATGTGTATGTAATTGTATGAAGTCTTGAGTTATGGCCAAAAAATGTGTGGTCGCAGTGACCCGGGACAGCCAAATTCGAATCATTTTATCCTTAAGTTCAATCGGTTGTTTTTGTCGAATTTGAAGAGCTCATCAAGGCATTTACAAGAATTGGATGATCCACCCAAAAGCAAAATGCCTCCAGTGCCTACAGCGGTTCCTCGTCTATTGTGGGGGTTAAGTTACAGAACCCCCCATGAAAAGTGAAAATCTGCGAAGTAGTGACCTTATATTTATTTTATTATTTATATATATTTTAAGGCTTTAAAAACCGTCCCTATGCTTGGGCTTGGCGCCAGAAGCCTTAGCCAGCGCAGAACGTTTGGGCGACATTGTAGGGCTTGAAATAAATCAATTCTGTCTTTTTTGCGAACATTTCACAAAAACACAACACCGCAGAGCAACACTACGCGCAGCGATCAGACGCCGATGTGAAATGGACAAGGCGAGATGCTGAACACTGCTATACACGGGAGATGGAGGAGACTGATGCTACAGTCGCTGAGCCAATCAGTGCCTAGGATACAGAACTCAGTGCTCTGGTTGGTCGCCTCCCATCCATCAGCCAATAGCGTGCTGTGTACGATCTCATGTGGGCAAACTAGCTCAAGCGGAAGTGGCCGTAGCTGAGTTTTCCATACGTGCAAGTCTTTGTCTACTCATCTGCTGTACGCTATGTATTTTGTTTCCATTTAATATTCTTCTTAATCCATGATACAAATTTGATATATACAATTTTAAAATCTGCGATACAGTGAGACCACAAAAAGTGAACCGTGATATGTTGAGGGACGACTGCCCTAGATTTGCTAACACATAATTTAATTATAAATTATTGTCTTAATGAGTTATTTGGACTATAAGATGTTAGAAAATAGTGAAAAATGTTGATCAGTGTTTCCCACAAGACATCCTAAAATTTCTTGTTTTTGTCCACAATCCAAAGACATTCAATTTACTGTAACATAGGAATAAAGAAACCAGAAACAACGAAATTTAAGAAGCTGAAACCAGAGAACTTGTGCTTTTTTTGTTTAATCAAGGATCGCTAATCATGTGGCTTCATCATACGCTTTATATTGCTCACTGAAATGTTTGGAAATGCATATAAAACTAACCCAATATCCTTTTTTCATTATATCATCCTATAAGTATAAGTATAAAACACTTCTGTGGCGTTTAATGCAAGCTGAAAATCAAAAACACTCATCTCCTATTTGCAAAGCACCAGCAGCTCTGACTTAAAGTGTGACATTAAGGACCAGAGTCGTTACTCACATAAATAAAACAGGCCTTTGTAGCCGCTCTTAACTGATCCACTGAAGAAAGCAATTTAGGGAGAAATCAAAACTATTAGCTCTTAACAAGAGTTCTAAGTGATTTTGTGGCTTTTAGGGATAGTTTCAGTGTCATCAGTCAATTAAAAACAACACTTCAATAGCCAACATCCAATCACTGCCACACTAAAAGGAAAAAACTTCAGAGATTTCATGTCAGCTGTGGAATGATTCGATATTTCTCAATTACAGATACATTTAATGCTGAAATGAGCGATGAAGTAAACAGCTATTAGAAAATATGTGGATTTATTTTTTTGTTGTGCAGTTTCAAGCCACTTAACTAAATTAAGATGCATATTAAAAATGGGCCTCGTGTACAAACATGTTTTGATGATAACACATTTTCTCCTGACATTGAAAACATGAATTCCAGTGAGACAAAAATATGTGTTGTGAGTTATTATCTACTATCTCCACACTGACAAGAATATATTTGTGGAGCTTAAATACTTTCTGTAACAAACCGTTTGACTTGTGTGGGGTTTGCACAGTTAAGTCCTTTGAAACATGAAAAGAAAATCTGCTTTGCATTTTCTTTCTTTCTTTCTCTTTCTTGACTTGCATTAAAATATACAGCTAGTATAAGCCGATATGTGTCCAGACTCTGAAATATTATCAAAGAAAATAATCCTGAAGTCATGTTTCTTGAAGAATAAGGCTAGTAATATTTAGGATTTTTGTGCAGAACATGTGTTAGTCTGTTTTCAACTTGTTCTGGTTTCCCTTTTTTCTGGCTCTTAGCTCCAACTCCTTTGGTTCCTTCTGATGGTGCAAATATTTAAAAACCTACAAATAATAGCAGTAGTAGTTTGATCAGTTCACATCTGGCGCTATAGTGAGTACTTGTGGCGGCAGGATGGTGTATGTGAGTGATTGTGAGTCAAAATAAACTACAGTGTGTGCTCGTGCTAATGAAGGAACATGTCACTCAGCGTAACAGTGTGGCTGATGTGTTTTTAATATGATGAGATGTCAGACACACAGTACTTAGGATACATTCATTGTTGCTTTGACCTTTTGGACGGGAAGACTTATCCCTCAGCTGCATTTGAAGATTATACTATCCTTGAGAGTATCATAGTTCAAAAAAGCACCTAGCCACAACTCCATGTTCTACAGTTCCCATTCTCACTTGGGTTCATCTTTTCTGTCTAAAGACGTGAGGAGACCTCCTATCCTCCACATGCACATGGAAAACAAGGGAAACTCATCTGACAAAAGAAAGACTCGCTGCTCCAAGTGACTCAGGAAAGCCATCTGCTCTGATCCCACCTCCACCCGGCACGCTACCTTTGATTTCTGTAGGAGCGCCTCCAGGATCCAGAACAGGTGGCATGAGTTCTGATACTGGTCCACGGGAAACTTGTCGAGCCCTGAGCTGTCCTGTGCCTGCAAAGTGACATCAGACATTTAACTGACACTTGCTTTGCTGTAAATGACTACACATTGATGTAGATAATAGATATCTACACTACACACACTTGATTAAATATAGGTAGGCAATCTGATGACCGTAATAAAGCGTATGATCTGTTTTTCATAAGGAATTCTGTAGACAACATCATAAAAGGTGCTTTGTGTAAGTGTAGCATCCAGTCAATTCAAAGAAGGCCAAAAACTGATGGAAAATGACTTTATTGAGCCGTCCTTGTCATTAACCAATGTAAGAGCTATGGTGAGAACAAAATAAACCACGATTACTATTCGTTTATCTTTTAACCGTAACATAACTCCTACATTAGTGACTTTGCATTAGCAAATTCGTTATACATCTTAGCAATAAACATCTCCAGTTAATCAGTATATTCTCTACGACATTTACAAACCTTGTTCTCCCATTGACTGAAGCCAAAACCTTGTTTTATTGACTTTTCCGTTGTCCTTCCATCGTCTTAATTTTACCGTGAACATAGACCTTTCTTTGCGCCTTCCGTAACGTTCGTCAAGTCCACTTCCGTTACCTTACTTCCGCTTAACAGGACGTTATCAAAATAAAAGCATGACCGTACTGTAATTGCCATGTAAATAACATTAGAAATAACATTAGCTATTCTGACCTTTACAGTAAGTAATCTATGTTCTGCTCAGGAGGTCTGTTACAAGCTGAAGTGCAACTTCAACAAGAACCCGCAGGTGAAGAACTGGTTCATGTGCCACTATGCTAAGCTCACCGTGGCCACAAAACAGAACAAGGACACCACAAAGTCTGCCTGTGATGAGATTGATTGATAAAAGAACTGCAATCCAAGATGGTGAAGTTGGAGTCTATTTGCAGGGCAAGAGAAAAATCTGCATGACACATCCTCCTGTAATTTAGTAAACAGAAGGCAGCAAGGCGGACGACCAGCTGTGAGTGGATGATATCTTGAGTGAAGCATCAGCAGTGGAGACGTGAATCACTACTTTCAGATTAAAATCAAAGCAATAAAGAATGCAGAGATGTGCGAGCTGGTCCTTCAGCCTTAAGATGAGGTGACGGGCATTACATCCATGCAACCAATATGCACAACTAATCCTGAATTTAATAAAAAATCTGCGAGGAGAATATGATTCGAATCATGCATCCTGAGTCCACCAAAAGATTGCATCTATATGTAGATATATAAATATTTACATATAGATATGATCTCTTGGCTAGATCTCCCAACCCTACGATCAAATTTGCAAATATTTACATAGACAAAACCGGCTGCTAAAAACTTTGTAAAGTATAATTTATTTTTTAAAGAAGCTCCTAACTTCTAATCCATCAGACAGCAGGAGGATTGTAATGCGAAGAACAGATGGTGCTCAGAAACCAGCAGAAAAGGTGAATCTTTCCTCAAATAATACAGCACTGGAACAACCTTCTGAGATGATGAACTGATAGATGACACTACATCAAATACTTACTGCACGAGATATTTCAAAACAGACAATAGCATAGAAATGCGACGTGTGATTGTTTTCAGAGCACGCACCAAGTGTGGTTGAAGAAATACATGCACAGCAGGCGACAAAACAAACGTTAATTATTCAAATCGGGAGCAGCTACTGCATTTCTTTATGTCAAGGTGTGCCTTTGTAAATGTGTGTCTGAATTTTTGCATGTGAAAGTGTCTGTGTGTGTGTGTGTGGAGGGGGGGATGTCACGAGGAAAAACAACCGCCAGATGGCTGTCAGGTATTCCTTCGGGCTACAACCTTCAGAGAGCTGACAGAACGTGACAACAACACCCCCTTAACCCCTTACAAACGCACACACAAACGCACACATGCCCCGCTTAGACCCCATCAGGATCGGGTCACTTCACACCAGAACGCCGTTTTTCTTCATATCTCACTTTTTCAGTTGTGCCTCCTTCAAAACTCTATTTCTCCAGCAATACAAATACATCATATAACACAGAACTCTGCCGCTCACACAATAACCATTCAAGAGCAATCAATAACATTGTACTGTCTCTTCACACAAAATCAGCTGTGTCTTTTACTGTGTGTGTTTATTAACAGAACTCCTGTGTTACTTTAACGGCTACTGAAATTTCAAGCGTCAAAATGGCTGAGATGCTCCAATCTTTGATGTTTTAACCTAACAGCCATGCTCCAAGCACTTGGTTTGGCTTCTCTAAAAGCCTGAATTTATAACAAAATGGGGCTTTGAACACTAAAGAAATCTTCATTCGTGGAGCTGGGATTACTGCACATTTGTTGGCCAGGTTAACAACGGGTCACCGATGAGCACCTAAGTGCACGTTCAGGTAGTGGGTAAGCGTGTCCTGTGTCTGAAATATGGCATCACACTGTGCACTTAAACCACATGGGAGGTACACTTCTCCTGCTACTGCACTGAAACAGCATTCAGACTGTATCACAGCAGAACAGTAGCTGGTGCTTTAAGACTAGAAGCTGGTTTTATCACCGACATCAAGCGACAGGAATAAAGTATGCGTGATTCATGGTGAATATTATTACTGATATTATTTTGAGATTATTCAAACATTCAGTTGTGACAGAAACTTCATAGACATCTGGTTGTTCACTTGAAGTCCATCCATCCATCTTCTACCGCTCATCCGGGGCCGGGTCGCGGAAGCAGCAGTCTAAGCAGAGAGTCCCAGACTTCCCTCGCCCCAGACACCTCTTCTAGCTCTTCCGGTGGGACCCCGAGGCGTTTCCACCCCAGCTGAGAGACATACTCCCTCCAGCACGTCCGAGGTCTTCCCTGAGGCCTCCTCTCAGTGGGACATGCCCAGAGCACCTCCCTAGGGAGGCGTACAGGAGGGTTTCGGAACAGATGCCTCCTGGACGCTACCTCAGCTGACTCTTCTCAATGTGGAGAAGTAGTGGCTCTACTCTGAGCTCCTCACTGGTGACCGAGCTCCTCACCCTATCTCTAAGGGTGAGTTCAGCCACTCTACGGAGGAAACTCTTTACAATCGCTTGTATCTGGGATCTCGTTCTTTCGGTCATGACCCAAAGCTCATGATCATAGGTGAGAGTATGAACATAGATTGACCGGTAAATAGAGAGCTTTCCTTTTGGCTTAGCTCCTTCTTCACCATGACGGACCGGTACAGTGACTACATGACTGCAAACGCTGCACTGATCCGCCTGTCAATCTCTCGTCCCATCCTCCCCCCTGAACAAGAGCCCGAGATACTTAAACTCCTCCACTTGAGGCAGCGACTCTCCACTTGAAGCCTATATCACAATATAGTCCAGATAATGATCATTGTTATGAAATAGTGTCATTTACTTCATCCGTGAGTAGTCATGCCCATCATACTAGCCGCTAGGCAGTATGGCAGATGTTTTACATGGTGATAGATAAATAACTGAAGAAAGATCTGGCCTTCTGGCAAGGCAATCAGGCACGTAAAAAGCCCTGTTTTCTGTGAAAGATAAGAATTCCCTTTGGCATGGACTTTTGGCTTTGTAAGTTTGCAGACTCTTTCAACATGCTCTGCTCTTTGACCTTGTAAACCTCAAACCCAGCCAGCAGGTTTTAAAAGACTTTGCCAAAATTACACCATTTATCAGGGCAAGAATCTATAAAAGCAGAGAGAATTGCCAGATTTTCAGATTTATCACAGTCCTTGAACTACTCATCTGTGACGTTGTTCCTGTTGGGTCAGGAAACTTATCCAAGTATAAGCTTAAAATTAAATTATGATAATTTACCCAAATCTTTTTATTTTATGTGTCTGATTTTTAAAATTCTTAAAAATAAACTATTTACTCTGATGGAATCCTGTAAAACAGACAACCAAAAAAACTACTGTGCTCCTTAATGCAAAAAGAAAATAAATAAATCACATAATTTTCAGGTGAACTGCAGGCTGTGTACACAGAGTAGAAAGGAGACATATATGTAAACAAATCAAATATGTAAGGAGAAAAATAGATACCCTATGTAGACTCGCACATGCTGTTCATGATGATTTCAGTTCTTCAGTTCCAGAAATTCAAGACTTGTTTTTGTCTTTTTTTATGATTTATGGCAATATAATGGTGTCATACTGCACAAAAGACATTTCTAGTTATGGCTGTGCTGTTTCCATTAAGGTGCAGGACTCTATATTGCAGTGAAAAATGATCCCACCATGAGTAAAAATTGGCACAGGAGCAGAAAATACCCAGAAGCTGTTTGGGGTTCGGAGGCTTAAATATCGTATATTTTTGCTAATAATATTCATGACACAAATACAGTTGTGAAGATGATTCCATATATTTGCCTACTATGTGGAATTCAAATGAAACTAAGGAAACAGCTGAGCTTGATCAAGCCATTTATCTGCATGTGCAAGAGTCACAAGATCGGAGATGCCAAGCTATTGTCATGCCAGCTGAGAGAAATAAGACTCCAGGCTCTCTCCAGGTCGGATAGACGCAAAACACATTATGTGAGAGTCTGCCTAGACAGATGATTGAACAGCCACAACTGTCTTCTTTCAGTTTGGAGGAGCAGCAGTTCAAGTCTGAGCCATTCCCGAATGAAATGTAGGTTGACTGGTAAATCAGCAGCTTCTGCTTTTGAATCTGCTCCCTCTTTACCAACAGAAAGATCAGTACAGTGTTGGTATCACTGCAAATGCCATAGCGATTAGTCTGACAATCTCTCGTTCCATTCTTACCCAACTTGTAAAAAATATTTGAATACTGACAATGGATTAAACAGCACTGTAAGCTGGCTGGTGAACATATGTAGCAAACCGTTTAGTATCTAAAGAGCCAGATGTTTTTCTCAGGAGCTGGTGGAGGCCAAAAACAGAGCAAAAAGAAAGCTGAATGCTTGACTTAAAATAATGAATTGGCTAAAAGCACAACTCCAAATGCCAGTGATGCTCAATGTGCAATAAATACTGTCTTCTAAAAGAAACAAATACTTTGGTTTAGCTCATGGCCCGAAACGACATTTGTTAAAGGGACAGAGCCCTCAAGTGTCAGTGGTATTCAGGGAGGATGTCGGGGTGGGTGGATGGGTTAATCATCAGTCTTTAAAATGGAGGCCAAAAGTCTGTTTTCCGTTTCCAACCAACAGTTTGTTCATTTTAAGTATGTTTAAATTATACCTAAATAAAGTACTTACTTGACAAATACATTGTGCAGTTATAGCTTGTTGGACTGCCCTCAAGCGACGTTAATTTTATCAGTCCATGCCACCTGTTTTTCTGTTAGTTTTCTGTTCTGTTTTTCTGTTTACAATTTATTCATGCTATCTGTTTCTCCCAGCAATAGCAGCGTGACAATATGAGCAACGTTATAAACACTGGCCATACACTACCAAAGTTATGAATAAGTTATGGTAAGTCAGAGAGCTTACCGTAAGGTGGAATTCCTGTTTGGACATTCATCTTTGGATGTCAGTATATTAAGGTGTTTATTAGGTGGTTATGATTCACACATAGGTCTATTTACTGCTGTGTTTTCAAACAGCAGTGATATAAACAATTCTACAGCAGCACTTTAAACATGCATAACTCATTCTTCTGTAATTACTTAGTGATAGCATATTTAATTAGACATGTCCATCAATTTGAATGTCATATAAGGTTACACTTGTGTTAGATTTGTGTTTGAACTGTGAATATAGGGACAGTACATATGCAGTACGTAGCCATATTTGCTGAAACACTGCCATGAAGAGGCGATGCCAGACAACATGACACGGAGGCCAAAGATATTCACAGTGTCTGCTTGCAGCAGCTGTCAATAAGATGGAAAGGACACATTTAATCCAGTTG
This sequence comes from Dascyllus trimaculatus, assembly GCA_024666655.1. Classification (NCBI taxonomy): domain Eukaryota; kingdom Metazoa; phylum Chordata; class Actinopteri; family Pomacentridae; genus Dascyllus; species Dascyllus trimaculatus. The sequence continues at coordinate 10,595,326 of CM045455.1, read as the reverse complement.
AACATAGGGAGTGAAGGCCGGAGTGTGGCGAGGCTCCACAAAAAATTGTTAATAAGATGATTATCTAAACTCCGTCCATGCAGATTCTGGATGCACAAGTTTATTTCCTTTCTTTATCAAGTCAACACATTTAAATAACCTCCTGCCAGGCTCTAAGTGTCCGAACAGCGTGGCAGGACGATCCATTCAAAACCTAACAAACTGACAGTGTTTTGTGCAAGATTTAATGTACTGACTAATGCAGTGATTACATTTCAAATATAGTTTCAGCTTAACTGACTAATATAATATCTCGCTTCACACCAGAAAAACAGCTAAAGTCCTCCACATATTGCAAGTTCTTCAGCTCGCAGGGCTCAAATTAACAAGGTCAGAGCCAGTGGAAAACAAATCCTGCAGCCTGATCGCTACTGACAGCAAACACATCTCTGATGTAAGATGTTACTGTCATCATCTACGAATCTTTCAATTAATTGTCTTCTCGTTCAGTCAACATATGTCAGAAAACACTTCACACGGCCCAAGAAGCTGCCTCCAGATGTTTTATTTTGCCTGACCAACAGATCAAAACCCCAAAATAATACATGCATAGTGACATAAAAACAGAGAAAAGCTGCAAAAGTTACTTTTTAGAAGCCGGAAAATATCAATCAGTCAACTAAACCTTAACTGAATGAACATTTCAGCACTAATAAGGACACAAACACTAATTAATCATAAATTCATTGGTTAAAATTACAGAGATATCAAGATCCAAACAACAGATATTATTCTTTCCATTTATCAACAGCTTGATGTCATGGAGAATAAGTGAAAAGGTCACATGAATTCAAATTCATTAACAGAAAATTACTTGTCTCTGGTTTCTCTGGTTTGATGTTAAACCAAACTAACCGACAACAACAGAAGAAACTTTAATGCTTCACCACTGCAGCAGACAGCATACAGTGTACAGAGCGGACCAAACACAAGTCAACGTCAGCATTAAATCAATATGACTGCTAGCTGAGATGAAGGCTAGAGAAGTGCCTTCATCTCAGTGTGAGTCAAATACAAGAGCTTCAGAGTCTGACACTGACAGCTAAGCTAACAAACTAAAGCTACGGTAGCCATGATGTTACTGGAACTGTGTCACCTGTTAGGCTCAACCTGATTTAGTTGCCAGCAATAATATGATATATAATATGATTACAAGGCAGATTTGTCTGACACACTGCTAAACTAAATTACTTCGAACCTCATTCATTTTGGCGTCTGCTATAAACTCGCTATGTAACTAGCAAACCCCAAAAATTAGGTGTTTTAGGTGTCATTTTTTTCAAACCCACTGATTCCAACAGGTATTTTGGCAGCCTGTCATTTTGCCTGTCAGAATAGGCTTGTTTATCTCCGCTAACTTTGCCCAGAGAGCTGCTATGTTGTCTGAAGTAAGCATAGGACTCGGACATTCAAAAGTTTCGACTTTATGAAAACTTGGACGGCGAGCAATCATTACCTGTCATTTTTGAAAACACTGACAATAAACTGCAAACCCTGAATGGCACACACCTCCATCAGGAGAAAAACAAGCTCGCTCACTCAAGGAAGCACATCATTTAGGATCCACTGAGCCAGATAAACACTGCAATTCAAAGCAAAACAAGAGGGCATCTGAAGAAATATGAGGAGGCACAAAGCACTAGAACAGGTAACACTGCTGCCGATGGACACTGTGCTACAAGATACAGTATGAACACAGCAAATGAGGCTGTGCAGCTTTTCAACACTATACAGCACAAAATATATGACCTCTTTTTTCCCTACAGTGTTTGCTGCTTCTCTACATAAAACTTGTCTCCTGGGATCAAATCAAAATACACAATAATTAGCCTTACAGGAGGTTAACTATGTCACTGACTGTAATCTATACAAGATAATACTTTAACCTTGAAAAAAGTGCAACCTAATTGTTATGTCAGGCTATAAAATATGCATTTCATGCAGATCTATACGCCTCAGTGAACAACAATATACAATGAGTCTCATTTGACATCAATCTATAGCAGCATTCAGGAAGCAGAGCTGCTTAATGTCAGTTAGGTTGGTAAGAGGGAGCCCAAGATATTCCGCTTTAATCTCCAACCTGTCCAGCACCCACATGCCCGAGAAATTTATGAAGCCATGAAGCGGGATTCAATGGACAGCAAAAATCAATAGCTGGAACGAAAAATCTAGTGGGAGCTGTGATGGAGCATCTGTGACGAACATACACAAAATACAAACACTCGACCACCGGGGGAGGTGACAGAAATGGTTGCTTGAGATGAAAATCTTGAAACCCCAAAGGACTGGCTGACTGCCTTTTATCCAAACTGCTTGAGAAAATATGCAAAAATGTAACATTAAAGGTGACATAATGGCTGCACTTCTTGCAGGGCAACTGTACTTTACTGTAATATGTGGCACATTAGATGGGTTTTCTTGCCTCTTTCTATTAAGAAAACAAGTAAAGGAAACAAAAAATAATAGTAATAATTAGGCTCAAGGGATTGGGCAACTTCAGGTAAAGTTCAGCTCAGCATGTTGGAAGTGCGACACCCAACAGTGTTTAGAAGTTTAAACAATACCAAATCAGACTTCATCTCTTGTATAGAGTTTTTTTTTCAGTAAGGTTATCAGAACAAATGGCCTATAAGTCTATAGTTTTGAAGTCAATGATGATATTGAAAGGTTTCAGAAACAATATACACCAATAAGCCACAACATTATGACTATGAGGTGAAGTGAATAACATTGATCATATTGGTACTATGTGGCGTTCTGCTGGGAAACATTGGATTTTAACATCCATGTTGATGAGACTTAGACACCCAAATGAACATTGCCCCACAACAAGCACACTCCCTCATGCAAATGGAAATCCTAAATGCCACTGGTAGGAAAATGCACCCCACCACATGGCAAAGACATCCAACAATCAGGAACATGTTGAGGAACATGACAATGGCCCAACATGTAGATTTGACCTCCAAACTTCCTACACCCCATTCTGATCAAGCATCAACAGGATGCAGTGGAGCAAGTTTGATTGACAGAGGCCCCACTGCACAAGCCAGAGTACCCAAAGAATCCACTGCCAACGTCCTGGTTCCAGATCCCAAAGGACACCCTGAGAGGTCCTCTTGTCCATGCCCAATGCTTCAGAGCATTTTTGAGCACATAAAGAGGACCAACACAATATTAGGCAGGTGGTTAAAATGTTATGCCTGATCAGTGCATGCGTCCACATTCATTCTTTAATTGGCCTAAAACCATTAACATCCCTTAAACAACTGAAACTAGTATCTGGTAATTGGTTGGTAACCACAGTGTAGCATCTGGCACTAATTTAGAAAAGCTGCTACAGACCAAAAAACAAAGATAAAAGAGACAGAATATTACATTTAGGTTGATACAAACATGCCTCCAGAGGAATGTTAATGCTGCTCTGTGGCAGTAGGGTGTGTAAATAATCATGCCAGCCACGTCATCATATTAACTTTATGGTGTGTAAAAGTCGAGTTCATAAGTTTCCACTGTTTCCTACTGGCCAAAAAAACACTTAATGCAGTTTGGGACCAAGATATTTAGTGAGCAACACAGTTTTAGGCAAAGAAATGTCTCTTACTGCTCTAATTAAATTGCCAGACATATCATCGTAGATTTGGTGTTCACTTATTGGCTGAAATATACGTAGATGCGGATACAGCTGCCAGTATTGTGCAATGTATCGGCCCGCAGGGTTAATGGGTCCAGCCTTAACTGACAGTATTGACAGTATTATTGGAATTTAAAGTACAATGCTTCCTTTAAATGATGGTATGCCCCCAATCCAACTCTTTCCTCTCACGACTCTGATAGCTCATCTCAGGGTATCTGCCAATACAGATCCAATGCTAGTGTGGGCATTAATGGACAGGCATTAGAGTGATATCCGTCTTCTTATATCCAACTACTCCTTTAATATGCTGCCAAAGAATCAGCATGAACTGCGTGACTGAATTCTTAAATTACAGTCCAACCCCTGTGGAGAATTAAAGCAGAACTTTAAAGAGATCTGGCCTTTCTGAAGGGAGAGATGTATTTAAAAGTCTCCACATACTGCTGCTTTCTGTCCAACAAAGACAATCTGAACTCAACTGTTACAGCTTTGCCCCAAAAATGGTGCTCAGGGGAGCCTTTTAAAATCAATATAATATCTACTGTATTCTTATTTTATTTCTGCCTATTCTCTTCCTTTTCCATGTTATTTGAAATCCAAAGTTCGAGTTCGAAGGAAGAAGAACAAATCGCCAGATCTCAAAGGTTTTTTCCAGGAAACACTTTGGAGAGAATCACCAGTAAAATGAGGCCCTTCTATCAGTAGGTGGTAACTGCCCCTCACAGTGGGACTGAGATAACATCCCCCCGGGGCAGTGATCCTCTGTTGCAATCCACTGTGCAAGTAAATGAGTAGAGAATCCTGTGTAATTACATGTAAATGAATGATCTGCATGAAAATGTTTGACCAACCATGATTTTTCCAGCAAAACAATACTGACAGAAACGGCAAAGCAAGAAATGTCATGTAGACGAAGCAGAAACAACCCACTAATCAGTCAATCTCTCTTTGGATGTTCATTTAGCACAACTACTCTTACAAATAAATAGTTATACTGCCTCAGCTGCTGGAAAAATAATCAAGTTTCTCTGTGTGTGACAGTCCATCCTTGAAGATGGATCCCTCTTCTGTTGCTCTTCCTGAGGTTTCTTCCATTGTCTCTTCAATTTGTCCTCATCCAAATGAAGAGTCTATAAAAAGATGGTGTCTAGTTTGCTGTACTTATTGTAAAGCACCCTGAGGCAAATTTGTGATTTCTAACAGTAGGCTTTTAGGGCTGGTCCGAATACCAATAGCTGTGCTTTGGAGATTTAGATCCAATAATCACCGAATATTCGGATTCGGTTCGTGCTGTGGTGTCGGCCGGGGGGAACGACATCGGAGTGTCACACCAGAGTTAGCAGGGTCGCATACTAGAACCACTGCGGCGTTCTACAGCCTCGGCAGCATTCAGCAGCGTTCGGCAACGCTCGACGTCGTCTGGCGGCAGCGCGCAGCCCTATGACTCAAAATATTATGGCCACACTGAAAATTTTAGACAATAACACCGATTATGTTGTAATAATGGTGCATGTCAAGTTCAGCATTGAACAACTGGTTCAATGTGCTGAATGTGGGAGAACCAGGCAGGTGTAAAGACATAAACGAAGCTGACAAGAGTCAGATCAATATGACCAGACAAGGCTTGTGTTGTGCTTCCAGGCAGCAGTGGTGCATCTACCATCAGTGGTCCAAAGAGAGGCAAACCCATGAAGCAGCCACATGGTGTTGGGAGATGTGCTGGAACAAGTCTGATCCGTGGAGGCCCAACCTTGCAATTTCCAGGACTTTAAGGAGCTGCTATAACGTCTTGGTGTCAGAAGTCACAGGGCACCGTCAGAGGTCTTATGGAGTCCAGGCCTCAGCGTAGCCGAGCGGCTTGCCAGTATGTGACGGACCAACAATTTAGGCAGGTGGTCATAATGCTCTGGCTCATTAGTGTATAAATAAAATCTGCCTGGACTCACAAGTCGTATCAAACTGACAGATGGAATAGTCAAGGTAGAGTCGTCGCGATGTGCTGATCCAGTTCAGCAACCCAGCCTGGTTTGCTGAACAAAGTTTTGGGCCAGTGCTCGGGATTATTTTCTGAACTAAAGCTGACACCTACACAATAATTTTTCCAACAGTAACTATGAAGAAAATATTTTTTCCATGCTTCTCTTTTTTATTTAGTAAATAAGTCAAATTTCTTAAATATTAAATGTATTTTGACACAAAGAACAGCAAAAAACCTTGAAAAGAAATGATGTTTCTTTAAAAACAGCACATAATTGTGACCATGTTAAAAGTCAGTGGAGGTCGCAGAAGTACTAGAAGTAGATGTCACATTGCAGAACACATAAAATATGAATACCAACAAATATTTAGGCTGTGTCTTTTGCAACTGGTGCCCTCTGGAACTCGACCTACACAAGAATCTTTTGGACGGATAACTTTTTCATTTGAAAATATATCCCCCAAAGAAAAATTTGTATTACCATACTAAGCCTAACCCTAACCCCAACCCTCTGGCATGGAGAAGAAGGAATTCAAAATAATGATATGCTATAAATTGTTAATTTGTCTAGAATTTATGGCAAACTACTATCATCCACGCCAGCAAGATTTTGAACCGCAAAACAACTAAAATGCAATTTGCATCTCTTCAGTCTTGTTTTATTTTCTAATTCACTTCAACTGTCTGCATGATCAAAGTTTGTCTCATCTGCTTTGTTGCTGCCTCTTGTCTGTGTTTAACACTCTAAATCGCAAACAGTTTGTGTGTTTTTTTTTACTACTGTCACGTATTAACTAAGTCCTGCACCTCTGTGGAAACAGCACAATCATAGCCTTTTTTTCAGTACAACATACTTATGACACACTAAATGATAACTGATTATATATATGTTACAAAAATGTTAACAACCTTGGATCAATATGTACAATATCTTTCCAAATGTCCTCTGATGTTATATTTTACTACTTACATTTCAACAACTCCGACAAACCACACATTTTTCACACTACATAGACTCTAGAGAGTATCTCACCCTGCTGAATGTATCTTACGACCTGCAAATAACTTGATGTAAACTGTTATGTTTTTAGCCGTGCTGCATTTATCTTATTGTTTTAATATGTCTTTATTTTGCTCTCCATCTCTCTAGTTAGTTCCCATACTTATCTCTTCTCTGCTTTGCGTAAACACAGCTGTGGTTGAAACAATAAGTCACCTAACTGTTGTCACATGGCTGTCGGTTGCAGCTGAGTCACTCACGGCTTCTCGGTTCTGCAGAGGAGCGCGGAATTTTCACAGAATATCGTTAGTGCAATTTAGTTTTGGCAAATGTTTTAATGAGACGTGTGCAGTAAAGTAATTTGGATGCAAGACCACAAATTTAAGCATAGATTTGGTCAATTTCCACAACATCATGCTGATTAGTGACTGTGATGACTGCTGAAAATGAGAAAATCTGACAATCCTTTCCGTTTTCACAGTTTCTGGCTCTGAGAGAGGGTGTCGTTTTGGCTATTTTTGTGCGACAACATGCCTTTCACCTGCTGGCAGTTCAGTGGATTATCTCATAAATGTGTTTCTGTAAAGTGCTAACATCAGACAATATTACTGACAGACACACAGTGCTTCTAAATAACAGCAGCAAAACAGGTGAAATTGATAAATCTACTGAACAAGAGGAGGAACTTCTTATGATGAGCTGGAGTGTGTGACTCCACAGACACAGCAGCTCACTCCGTAAGTTTGCATTAAAAAGTATTTAGTTGATGTGCATATTTGTCTTTAACATTTTCAACTGGTTTTTATTCTTAGAAAGTTCGTGCCTTAAAATTTTATGTTTGATTTACTTCGTTTTCGCTGTGATAAATTTGTCGTTAATGAATAGTTTTCATTACTTTTTGTTGGTTGAATTAACACCTGTGGAGATGTTCATGCAGTATTTTACTGGATAAGCTAAAATTTCTAAACTGCTGGTGGCACTAGATAAAAAAAAGTCAGTGGATCAAGCTATCATAGTCATCATCTGACCAAATAACATATCTGTACCTAATCTGACATCAATCTATCAAATGACCATTAAGATCTTTTAGCCTGGATAAATAAATGGAGCCCAAGCAACACACTTACTTCTTGTAACACCAGACTGCTGTCAATTGATATGTCAGTTTAATTGTAGTTCCTTTCAGTAAGGAACTGTCTACTAAGTAGGATGTACGTATGAGGGGTTTTATACAACAGTATGTTCCCGCTATAATATTAGTGGTGTTCACAGATAAACAGAGTTATACCACCTTGGTTTAAGATAACTTGAAAAGCAATAAGGCGTAGATAGATTTGGAGACAACAAAAGGTAAAGTGAGACAGCCTATCAGCATGTATCCTAACCAGACACTGCAAACAGCAGGACATACTGATTGAGTCGTCTGTTGGCTCGTTAGCGCTCCTCTGGGATCTGGCTGGCCGCAGGCTGACGGTGATAGGATTTACCGTTGCCTTTTAATAATCCTGATAAATTACCGTCGCCCTTCATGCCAGTTACAGGACAGCTTTTCACTTTCAGGCCAAACCACAAGGTCAAAATGAACCTCAGCATCTCACTCCCACTGGGTGACCGGAGCTAACGGCTGGAGATGACGGTTCAGGTGAAACGGAGGTTACGGAGAAGGTCATTCCATAATCCACTTTTCAGGTGCCATGATGATGAGGTGTGACTTTGAGCCTTGGCAGCAGGATACTGTAGTGAGCTCTGAATATCTGCAGGAGGTTCAGCTGTTACACAAAAGGCTCCTGCCCTACAACTGTGCTCTCAAAAGGTGATAATTAGAAACCCCGAGAATCAGTTCATCAGAGAAGAACACAGTCATCTGCATCCACATGGTGCAACACGATCACAGCTGCTGTTTTCATCGTCTAGTTTGGATTTTATGAGCTTCTTTTTGCCATTTCCTTGATTTTTAAAATTGAAGACATCCCGTTCTTCAACCTAAACAACAGGACTGTAACTGCACTTTGTGTTTGTAATAACATACTGTCTACTGTCAATATAATTATGCTGTGATCAGTGGTCGATAAATATGTGTTTTCAGTGGATGATTCTCCAATATTTACAGAAAGAGGGAGATTGGTGGCTAAAGTATAAAATCCCAACATCATCTGGGTTTTTTGCAACAGATGAAATACAGCAGATTAATAACAAATGGAACACAAAGTTGCTGAACTTTAGTTAGGGCTACATGATTTATCATTTCATCACTGACACTGCCATGTGAACATGTGCAATAGTAGTTACATCACAGGAGGCATAATGTAAACTAAGGCACGTAAATGCAAATACATCATTCAGCAACCTTTTTTGCTGATTGATACAAAAACAAAACTTGCATGGTTCTGATTTTCCATAACTAATCTGCAAGAGAAATCTGTCTGACAAAAAAAATAATTAAATGACATGCAGGCAGGGAAGCAAGGAAGAGAAAGGAAAGACTAACAAAGAGGATTTGGTTGCAAAAAAAAAAAAGCAACATCAGTTGTACAGCAGCACAAATAATGGAATATTAATCATGCTTACAACTTCGGCTTCCACAAATAAATGAACATGATCGAACGCGATGTTGACATTTTTAAAGCATGCTCCAGTCACAGACATCTCAGCTCACATGAAACTGTCTATGTAGACAACATGTTTGGTTTCAGCTTGGCATTAGAACACCTCATTTCACACTTTCCCAAAATCATTGTGGATCATAGACCTCACCAGACTTACTAACTAAAGGGAGACTAGAGGCTTCTCTGGATACAGCTGCCAAGCATCTACGAAAGCACGCACATGAGGCATTTAGGGAACATCAGTAAAGTGCTGCGGATGCATCATCACAGCTACTGAAGATGTAAAAAAACAAATTCATCTCCATGCACAATGCTTTGCAGAACTGATAGGTGCTTCAGATGTTTTAAGTCTTATCCATCACACAGCCTGAACATAGTCAAAGTCCTACAGGAGGAACAAGGAGTCCTGCAACAGACGGTCTGAACCCCACAGAGTCCTAATCTCAACATCATGGAGACGGTAAAAAGAGAGAAGATCACATAAAAAGAGAGAAGACACTGAGACAGACTGAATCCACTGAGAACTGTGGCAAGTTCTCCAAGATGCTTAGTGCCTCGCAACTGTTGCTCTTTTAAAGCCTTTTTCTCTTTACCGCACTTTGCATGAAGTTTGCTGATAGACAAAAACAATTTGTGACATTATTGTTTAAGCATCCTCTCTTTTAAACAGCAGATTTCACTTAATACAAAATCAAGGCAAATGTATGTGACTTGTAAACACATTTGGATGGACAGCAAGCGATGATTGCACAGTGTTGCAAGTTGATCAAACAGGAGTGATAAAGCAACTAATGAGACCTTGTGATGGAAGAGTGTTATTGTAATTTCTTTCTCAACGCTCATCACGTAACCATATGTGCTATGAATTCTGACAAATAGGTGACAGACTTAAAATGAATACATAAAGATAATACATTAACATGAGCATAAATGAAGCTTAATTACATTGACATAATGAATGCATGAGCTGCAGTGAAATATTCAAACACCTGACAGAATCTCATATTAAACAATTAGCAGGGTCAGATGGGTCATGGTGAAAATGATTTTTCCATCCTTACATCGTCAATAAAATTTAGCCCATTACTGTTATTTGAAGGCAAAAATTTCACAGGTTAAGGACTTTGTATAAATGGAAACCAGTGACTAAAAATACCCATACCTGTGAGCTACCACTGTTGGGATTTAGAAATGTGGAGGGTCTTTTGTACTGAGGTGGATGAGGACCTAGAATGTGCAAAGAAGAAACTCCTAGATCTGTATGCAGCGAGGCAGCCTGAAGCACCATGACCCAGATAGCATCAGCTGCCCTGAGATTAAAACGCTGCGCCCTGAAAGGGATTTAATCGTCCATTTGATTAGACCTGGAGCTCGTTACTGTTCTACTGGGCCAAAGGCAAGCCAACATCCTGCAAGTGATGGAGGGACAGACTAACTGGGATGCTACTGAAAGTTTCCCAAGTCGAGGAAAATGCAACAATGAAGACGGAAAGCTACAACGGGCTGACAAAAACCTTCATGGGAAGTAAAGTGGCATTAAGCTACGACAGACCATTTTCTCAACCTATAAATGAGTCGAGTTCTTATGAAATGTTTGTTTAGTCTACCCTTTAGTCAGTAAACCAAATACATTTAATCTACACTGATATAAAAAAATCAACATGTATGTAACTTCAAATATGTTTACAAACAAAGGAGATACACAACAGCATACCATTGAAACTGAGGTTGCGCCCACCTGATGGACAGAAGACTAGCTTTACTCTTCTTTTAGCTCTGGTTTGGTCTCCACCAACTCCTAAATAAAATATCTGTTTTTTGACCTGCTACATGTTTCTTCACGAGTTATTCCTTATCAGTGTCTATCAGCACCTACATATTATTTATTAGGAGTTTAGTGAAGTTGAAAAAAGCACATTTGATCAAATTTGATTTAAAAACAACAAAACTAAAGATTGTTTTCATCAACTAATCTGCTAATTAGAAGATGAAAAAGCAGTAGCACATTGAAGAAGCTAGAATCAATGAGTATTTGCCATTTTTGCTTGAAAAGTAAAGTTTACTGATTAATCTGTCTTAGTCATCTCCATCCCTACAAATGTATGTGCATTTTTTTCAAATGTTGCCAAACTCTGATTGGTTCCCAGAAAAAAAAGCATTGTTTTTTCATATTGAGCTTTGCCGATTTTAATAAGTAAGAAAAGCAGCGACCAAAGAGGGAAAACACCTTGAATTTGACTGAAAAAGGCAACATGTCCACCTGACGTGGTCCTGGTCAGTCAAATAGCCAACATGCAGATGATGTGGTCTGACAAGCTCTGGGAGTTGCTAAGTGTTTCTTTGAAAACTAACATATCAAAGTGCTACTTGCCAGAACTCATTCACAGCTGATAAATACTGCTAATTAGCTTTCAGCCTTGGGTGACTCACCGCTTTACCCCGTCTTTAACTCTGATCAAGTCACTTTAGAGTTTATGTCAGGACGCCACCCTACAAAGGGTGTACTTCTGTCTTTCATTAGGTGTTGCTTTATTTCACCTCCACTGTGTACCTGTAAATCTATTACAACAGCTCTAAGGCACAGAGAAGACTCACAAAATGGCAAAGGAATGAGACACAGAACATACAGAGAAAAGGAGACGCAACAAGGTAAACAGAAGGAAAAGGATAATAAAAAAAAAGAGCAAAAGTGCTTCATGGAAACCGTAAAAGGCAGAGAAAGACATAATGTGACAGGAGGAGATGGATAAAAGCAGCAGAAGAATGGACATCAGAGGCGCAGCGACAAACAGAGGGTGAGGCAGTGAAAGTAGAGAGAGGGAGGGGGAGGCTGACAAAGAGCACATAATGAAGGTGTGCTCGGCTGGGAGTGTGAAGGGCAGTAATTTACCGATCAAGGACAGAGACTGATTTGTCACCTGAGTGAAGCAGGAAGCTCACAGCATGAATGAGAAGCTTCAGCCCACTCTTGACGGCAATGCTTTCGCTGCTGTATTACCATGTGGAGACAGGAAGACCACTCTCACCCTCCTCCACGTCCACAGTGAGGAAGTGGAGAGTGGGCAACTTGAAGTTTCTTGGAGTCTAAAGATCTAAAGTGGCCCTGAAACACTTCCTACCGGGTATATACAGCCTGAGCAGAGACTCTTCTCTCTCTGGAAGCTGAAAAGAGCCACATTACCAACACAACTCCTGACAAATGTCTCTCGCAGCACAAAAGAGTATCCTCTCATGCAGGCCCAAATATAAAGGACCTTTATGTGAGTGATAATAGAGACTGAACTCTAAAGCTTGGACTCAGTGCTATGCTAGCCAACTGGAAAGAAAGGCTAATGCTACTGCCTGGCATAAAGTACAGGCCAGTATGGGCATGCACAAATAGATGTAAAAATGTGTACAAGTGAACAGCTAAGGATTAACTCACACTACTTCTCTAGTGTGGCCTGATATATACTTGCTTGTGGTTTGGGTTGAAATGACTACTTCTTTAATGGGACCTTCAACAAAATGTTACAGTAATAACAAGGTTTATCCTGCTTAAATGAATGTTTGCCGTCCCCAACAGAGGCGTCTGACAGCGCCAAAGGAAAATATTGGAACCAAAATGATAGTGTTATACACATTTTGATTTACAAAATGGTAAGAAATAAGAGGAAATGCATAGATTTCTGTCAAAGATGGTAACAACAGACTCATTATCTTTACTGTATGATTACTGTTGTGCATAGTCACCAAATAAAAGACCTGCTGAGTCAGAAAATCCCTAAACAACCACTTTAATAATGTCGGAAAACAAACACCATCATGTATAATACAATAAACGCACTACTGTGACTCTGACTCCCTAAATACTACTTTTGCAAAGAAATGAAAATTCTAACTGACAGATCACATCTATGTTGCACTGACTGCTGTTATTCAATCAATACCATGCTGCCAGTCGCTACGTGAACAGTTGGCTGCTCAGTAATTCAAAATTTAGACAACGCAGATCAGAACGGCTGACTTTACTGGATTGTTTAACAAGGTTATGTCCAAGATAGTAATGTCTATTACTATGGAAGAGAAATACTCTGTTTGCGAAAGGTATGAAAGTAGAAACACTAAAAGTCAATGTGAATCAAATGAGTTACAATTTTTTAAAACAATTAAAATCTTTGCCAATAAAATAATGGGAAATGTACATCACAAATTCCCAAACCCCAAAAAGATACCTTCAAGTGTGTTGTTTTGTAAAGCAACTATCCAAAACACGTGGTCGTAACACGAAATGTCGTAACACGAAACGACATAACATGAAATGTTGTAACACGAAACGTCGTAACACGAAACGTCATAACACGAAACGTCGTAACACGAAACGTCGTAACACGAGACGTGGCTCCGAAACAATGGTCAGCTGCATCCTGTTAAATATTTCTCAAATTATTTGAGAGCTTAACTGGAATCTATCCTTGGCAATCTGAACTGTATGTCAGGACAGGAACTGGGCTATAAAGTCCAGCTACTAGGACCTCTTGAAAAAATCTGACGTCCAACTAAAAAAGATACCACCTGGTTATACCATCACTTCAGGGAAGCACGGTGGTGGCAGCATCATGGTATAGTGGTGCTAGGACAGGGAGACTGGTCAGAGCTGAGAGAAGGATAAATGCAGCCTACAAAAGCCCAGTCTTAAACCCCACAGACCATCTGCGGAAAGACCTAAAGATGAAAGTTCAGATACCTTCATATTTTTGTTTAATCTGGAATATAGGAGTCAGTATCCATTTTGGTATAACCGTGGCAGCAACAACAAAAAAAACAGTTAAAAAATGGTCCAAAGCTGGTCTAGAAATGATAAAACCATATACAACCAACCAAGGATCAAATATTTAAAATCAATAACTTTACATTCCCCCAGCAGATTCTCCTTTGAACTGCGGCATTCAGACAATTTGCAGACGTCTTGCAATGGAGTGAATGAAACCACAGTGTACTTCAGGTCTTACATACAACATGACCACACACAACCTCAACCACCCGTTAGCCAAGAGCAACCAACAACTCCCAGGAATTGATTTTTTTTCCCCCCTCCTTTGTTGCCTCTGTCTTGTAGAAGCGCCCTCTTGCAGTGTTTTATTTTTTCCCTTGACCATCTCTTTCAAGGCAGTCCGCTGACAATCCACTGATTCGACTGACAGAAAATCGATCCACTCTCATCCAAGTCGGCGTTCACTGAGCTCATATCTTGACATCTCGACTGCCCGGGGAGGTGAAGGAACACAGGTTTGTCTGGTTCACGCACACATACAAAAAAAAAGTACCGAATCCTCCTGTTTTCTTTGAGCTTATCTCATCATCAGCAACCCAAGAAAGTTCCACTGGGTTGGATGATTATTTTCCTTTTTGTTAAATGGTCTCATGAGTCCACAGGAGTTACAGACAGGAGGTCAGTTCTGTCACATCTGTCGAGCGGAGGTGGCTGATTTGACAGCAGAGTTTCCCCCAAAGACCAAACCACAATATTTACAATGTTCGCCCACTTGGAAAGAGTCGATAGAGTAGAAATGCCAGAGCCGACAAACAAGCTTTACCTTTGACCTGACAACCCAAAGTCCATCTCTTCCTTTCTCTTCTATCACAGTCTGACTCACAAACTTGAGTCCGGCAACATTTCAGGCTTTGTCCGTCATTTCAGTTAGCAATAATCCCTGAGGTCTGAGGGGTGCACTTCAAGCGGAGAATAATGAATTAGCAGGTATGTTAAGCTTAAAACCAGAGTTTTCAGTGTCACAAAGGCTGCTCTCTTTTAATCTGCCACTGAATGAAGCGGGACACTGTATGCAATGCGTTGTCACGGAAACATACATGCATTCAGCTGGTGATGGGAAATCATGAAAGAAGTGATTTCCACGCATCCCTCATTACAGTGCAGTGTCAGACCTGAATGCACTTGAGTTTAGATGAATGAAGTTCAAAATCCGACAGCTCTAATGTGCAGCTGTTGCACTGAAAATGAATGAGAGGAAAAATAAATATATTAACTTAGACAACAATTTTCTGCCAGCGTTCCTCCACTTGCACTGTTTGCAGTCGTAGTAAATTTGTTATATTCTTCATAGCTCACCATGATAACAACCTGTTCCTCTTGACTGAAGTAGGCGCCGCATCATCAGTCTATTTTGAACTAAGGTAGATTCACGTGACGCATCAAACACCAGGTTTGTGATGCCCATCTCTGCTTGGGGTTTTAAGTTTTGCCAAGCCGGCTATGCCAAACTTGTTCACAGCACACCTTTATGGAAACATGATGAAAAAAATAACCAAATAAGTGGAACAATATAATTCACACTAAAACTGCCTTTGACCAGCTGTGCTTACTGTAAATCTTTGAAAATAGTTGTCCTGTGCAATGATGAATTATCACCAATATTTCAGCTGCGCTCACTTTCAAATGAAGTTGTTTAGACCGTGTGGATGAAATGTTGGTTTTTGTCCTCCCTGCTAGTCTTTCTCATGAACTGTATATAAAAGATGGACGTAACCCCCATGATTTCACTCAATGATTTGAGGGCAACCATTTCGAAGTCTCAGGTCTGGAATTTGGCTTTCACGATCTTAGTTTTTTGAAACCAGATGTGATGAGTGAGGGGTGGACTAACGCGATCGAACCTTTGCCATTGTTGCCAATAATCTTTGAAACTACTTAACTTGTCATGTAAGAACTGCTTAGACCAAGCTTTAAGGCGCTCCTGAACACCCACCTCTTATCGCTGACATTTAATTCAAACTGTGACCTAATTCTTCATTGTGTTCTAACTCTTTATTCTTATTAATTTATAGTATTTTATTTGCATTTGACTTCTGTTTATGTTGTGTTTAATGTTTTATGGACTGCTGTTTTAACTGTACAGCACTTTGGTTCAACTCTTGCTAAATTTGCTTATTAAATAAATCTGACTTTGTGTCCTGCTTAATCATCCATTTTCCTCTAAATAGGGCCATAATTTACTAAATGAAGATGATGTTGTATTGAAGGAGACTTGAAACTGCTGTTTAAGTCCACAAACTCATTAGAAAAATGTTTACTGAGGTAATAAATTAAGTCAAAGTAGTGTCATTTTCTCATAGAGTACACAATCAGGCTTTTTTTTGCAACCAAAAGAATCCCTCCTGCTGGCCAGTAAAAAAAAAATGTGCAGGCTTAAGATAATTATTACTTATGGCTGTGATCAAGACTGTTTTTGTGGTTTTCATGGGCTTTTAATGAGTAACTAATGTACTTTGAATCAGTCTGAGCTGACAAGGGTGTGCAGTGAAGAGTTCAACTGCTGAAAATACAAGTACTTAACACCTAAACACCCAAGTATGGATCATTTCTGTGAATCAGTAACTACATACAGTATGTCGCTCACTCATGCACTCATTCTCTTTCTACAGACCGGGAAGCAACAAGACAGGCTCCACCTTTATCCAGCAAATGGTGCTAAATTCATTTTCATTCATAAAACATTGCTGCATGAGTAAACACTTGTTGTTTGTGCTGTCAAACGGAACAGTGAAGTTGTTTCACTTTGTATGCCTCTGTATGCCATGGAAGACGAGCAAGCTGTGATGATCAGGATCCAATGCATAGTCGGCCTTATCTCGTAAGTCATGATGTGACGAAAAAGACAAAAGCATCCTGCAGTGTGATCTTGATGAAATTTAACAAATCTTTCTCAATTAATAATTGAAAATTATGTAACATGTGTAACGTCACATGTATTAATCTCCAACCACTTGGTATGGACCTGTCAGAAATCTATTTATGTCAATGTACTTGTCTTCGGGAACAAAAATTCTACAACATCTAACTCTGACCCTGACCGTCTCCGCAGTGCAACAGTTGTCGTTAAGCTATGGCATGCTAGCAGGGTTAGCCTTTAAAGCTGCACAATATGTATGACTGTTATGACGCTTGTACAGTATGTTAACTCTTTAATTCCTGCAGCCAGAACCTGCAGGAGGAGAATGTTAACTGTCACAGTGAGACTAAAGGATAATTAAACAATTTTAAATGTTTTTTTTTTTTTAAATTAACGCCAGAAATGCTAATGTAAGTATTTATTTTGTTTTCTCTGCTGCACTGAAAGCACACCAAACCGTGTCTCTAAAACCAGGATACATACCGAACTGGGAATTTTGCTACACCCCTCGAGCTTCACTGCACTAATAAAAGCCCAGATGGCATAATCTGAATTGCTTCCTGCCTTTCCACAACAGATTTTTTTTTCTCTTCTCAACTAGTCAACCTTTTCTGCTGTTATCAAATTCATATATTCATATATTCACATATTAAATTCAAAGTGCAGACTACATGCCAGGGGTCACCAATTAGTTTCAGTTGTGGGGCAGTTCTTTAGCATATTTCATTAGGGGGCCAACGTTTCCATGGTGTGGTGGAGACGCAGACATGTACAGTGCATTCTGAACGTTTTTAGACCATTTTTAAGTTTTTCATATTTTGTTGTGTTTCACTCACATCTTAAGGATTCAGTTTTTTTTCTCATCAATCTACACACAATGCTGAATGACACAACAAAAACAGGTGTATTTTGGGAGTTTATTGGAAAGACTGAAAGATCCCATTTATAAAAGTAATCAACTTAATTACATGTGTTATGACGCGTAATTTTAACAGTGGTCCTTAAGACGCTTCCACAACTGGATTTGAATCCACCTGTTTGTCAGGTCACTGGACATATAAAAGGTTTCACAGTTGGCGGTGTATGTCTGAGCAGAAATCTAGCAATGAGGTAGAGAAAACTGTCTTTACTTGCCAGAAAGGACTGTGTGAAGGTAGACACCTCGGGAAGGATCCACAAAGATTTCTGCAGCACTAAAAGTACCCAACGGCACAGCAGCTTCCATCGCTCTTAGACAGAAGAAGTTTCGAACCACCAACTGCTGCCTGGCCAAACTGAGTAATGAAGGTAGTGGTCAGACAGTTGACATGAACCCAATGGTCACTATAAATGAGATCTTGAGTTCCTTTGTGGAAGCTGGAGAACCTGGCAACAACCACCAGTGCACCACTTCATCAATCACGCCTTTATGGAAGCCATTCATCACTAAAAGACACATAACAGCCCCACAGTTTGCCAAAAGGTACGTGAACAATTGTCAGACCATGAGAAGCAAAGTCCTCTGATGAAGCAAACACTGAACTATCTGATGTGATGTGTACGAAAAAAATTACTGAGCATTACCTAATCCCTACAGTGTAACATGGTGGTGGCAGCATCATGCTGTGGAGATGTTTTTCTGCTACAGGGACTCTGAAACTAGTCAGGATAGTGGGAAAGATTGACGCAGAAAAATACAGAGCAATGCTGAGTGAAAAGCTTTTCCTGAGTGCTCAGGATCTGTAACCAAATGTTTATGTTTCCTTGAGTGGCCAAGTCAGAGTCTGAAACTGATGCCAGGGTGGAAATAGCTGTGCACTCACGCCCCCAATCCAACCTGGTTGAGCTTGACAGATTCTGTCCAAAACATTTAGACAAACTTCCAAAAGGAAGATGATCAAAGCTTGAAGGATCATTCCAAGCTTTGAGATTGTCATTACTGCCAAAGGTGTTTTAACCAAATAGAAAATGAGGGGTCTGAACACTGATGTAAATGAGATAGTTCAGTTTTTTACTTTTAACAAATGAACAAAACTCTCCACACACCAGTTTTCTTTTGCCACTGTTGATTATTGTGTGTAGACACATAAGAAAAACATCAACTGATTTCAAAATGAGACTCAAACATAGGAAAATGTGAAAAACTTGAAAGGGTCTGAAAACTTCCCAAGTGCACCACACACCGATCAGGTATAACATCACGATTACCTGCCTAATACTGTGTTGGTCCCCTTTATGTGCTCAAAAATGCTCTGAACCATTGGACATGGACAAGAGGACCTCTCAGGGTGTCCTATGGGGTCTGGAACCAGGACGTTGGCAGGGGATCCTTTGGGTACTCTGGCTTGTGCAGTGAGGCCTCTGTCAATTAAACTGGTTCCACTGCATCCTGTTGATGCTTGATCAGAATGGGGTGTAGGAAGTTTGGAGGTCAAATCAACATGTTGGTCCATTGTCATGTTCCTCAACATGTTCCTGATTGTTCGTTGTTGTTTCCATGTGGTGGGGTGCATTTTCCTGCAGGGGTAGGCCAGTGACATTTGCATGAGGGAGTGTGCTTGTTGTGGAACAATGTTTATTTGGGTGTCTAAGTCTTACCAACACAGATGTCAAAATCCAAGGTTTTTCACTAGAACAGCACATAGTACCAATATGATCAATGTTACTCACTTCACCTCATGGTAATAACATTGTGGCTGATTGGTGTATGCTATTGAATTATTAAAAAATAATTTAAGAATAAAACTGAATCATAAAATGGTTGTTCTAGTATTGTATTCAAAAGCCGATTTTACCAACGGTATAGCAATTCTTTTTCATTTTATTGGGAAAAAATGATAAAAAAGGCTGCATTAGATGTTAATTGGGACTTACACAAGCCTTGCATTTGCATAACTACAGTCAATTTGTGAGAAGTTTTTACATAATGAAAAAAATTGAATCAGCCAAATATTTTTTGCTAGAGGGTCAGATGTGGATGACTGGCCACTATTTCCCTATCACTGCCATATGCCATCATTTTCAAACTACACTGTTGTGGAAAAAAAATCATATGGAATTACAGATATTAGCAGCACAGAAATGAAGGAGATCAGTCACCTGTTTTGCATGCCGACAATCTGTTTGTGTGCTGATGCATGACTTGATGCATTTGAGTTTGACAGTAACTCCGCAGAGGCTCCCAGGTTTAGCTTTGTAAAGTGACTTTGATCAACTGGTCTCTCAACCATCTTGGTTAGTCTGCTAATGAGAGCGGTGCGCTTTGAGGATAGAGGACGGCTTTGATCTGCAGCTAATTGTCCGTCAGTTTCTCTGCTTCTCCCCTTAATCTGATCGTTCTTCAAATCTGTCACATGTGCAGCGGTGGACGGATGAAGCCGCACCGAGGGGAAGTCTGATGTCAAGTAATTTGTTAGGGGAGAAAACTGGCCTCTAATAGTTTGTAACGGCCATTAGGTATTAGAAATAGTACAAAAACAGTAATTTGTAGTTTTACTCATTACTCAGAGCCAACTACTGACAACATGCTACAATTTTCAAACCAATTAATATTTGTTAGATACAAACACATCAAATAACTCCAGTTCTCCAGTTTCCGACCTCTTTCAGCTTATAGTTTTGGTTTTCCATCACATTTCCTCTATGATTCAGTCTAGCATTGAAACAATTAATTTATTAGCTGATTTTAAAAGCTAGTTAATCATCTTCAATTCCCAGCCTCTCAAAAGTTACTCTTTTTTATGCAATTGTTGAATTTAACAGTAGGAAATTGTTGAGGGCAAAAGAGTTGTTGATTCATAATTTTGTAGCATTACGGTACCATTACGACATTTTAGCAACACATGTTGTTGGGTTTGTTTCTCTGTTGCTCACAAGATGTGATTTCAAGGTTGCAAAAGTTTGACACATCTGTGGATTTTGGGAATCAACCGGGAGACAGTCTCTCTCTATCTAGCGCAGGAGGTTTTGGCAAAAATTTAACTTTGTTCTGGGCCAGATTCCTGCTCTTTGAATGTACTTGGCAATGGTGTGCATTGCACTAAATGTTGGCTCAATTAATTTTACATTTTATTCAGCAATGACAGCCAGAGTTGAGCTGCTTTGCAGACAAACCACAGTGTATGTGTGTGTGTGTGTGTCTGCACACTGTCAGGATGATTTGAGTTAGCTCTTAGCAGATTTGTAGGCCAGTCAGATAGTAACTCAACTTAAAATGCCAAAGCCATGATGACAATGACTGTAAGGTGCTGGTAGTATTACCCAGGAGTGCTATAGCTTGTATTTACACGGGACAAGATTAACTGATGGTGGGCGACACTACATAATGGTTTTGTCCATTAAAAAGTCACAGTAAAGAGGGAGAAAAGGAGAGTACATCTTATCTGCAGAAACAAACTCTCATCATGTAACAAGAAGGCCACAATGACCATTAAACCAATGATGGTGCACTGCTACATGTCCATCATTGAGTCTATCCTCAACTCCTCCATCACCATCTGGTACTCCACTGTCACTGCCAAGAACAAAGGCAGGCTGCAGCATGTCATTCATTCTGCCGAGAAGGTGACTGGCTGCAATCTACCATCTCTACAGGACCCAGAGGCAGGCAGGAAAGAGTGCGACTGATTCCTTCCACCCCGGATACAAACTTCTTGATACACTCTCTTTTAGAGGGGGGCTGTGGTCCATCAGGATCAAAACCTCGTGCCACAAGAACAGTTTGTTCCCGTCTGCAGTTGGTTTCCTCAATTAGGCCTATAGGACCCAACCCCGATATGGACTCTTATCACACCCTCACAGACAATACTTAGTGCATTAATCCAGAGTCTCCACTTCCGTCTTAATAAGTTAAATCTGCTCACATTATTAGCAGTGATGCAGGCTGATCGCCTTCATGTCACGCTGCACTGATGCAGTAAATCATTGTAAAGGAGTCCCAACCAAGTATTTTTGTACAGATGAACATACTTCTCAGAACCTGGACATTTCTGTATTGTTTTCTGATTAATTTTAAGAAATATTATAATCAGTTGAGACAGTGGATCTTTGATTTTGATTAGCTAAAATCAAAAATTATCAAAATAAAACAAAAAAAATTGCCTGAAATATTTCACTTTTTATAATGAATATAGAATATATTAAAGTTTACCATTTTAAGCTAAATTATGATAAAAATTTCAGAATGTTCTACATTTTTGAGACACGTATCTTTATATAATAAACATATTGTCTTTAGGGAAAATAAATTTCTATGTTTTTATATTTATGCTTCCTAACCTTTACTATAACTATGTTCATTGTCATGTTAGGCACTAAAACCGTGAAAACTTCCTTGTGTGTGTATATGTACATGGCAATAAAGGCAATTCTCAATTTGTTGCAGTGTAATTCAATGTGTGTGTGTATGTACATGGCAATAAAGGCAATTCTCAATTTGTTGCAGTCTAATTCAATGCAATCAATACACCTCAATGGTGTAGTTGTCCTTCCTGATACACAAGGCGCATGTGATACCAAAGATAAAGCACAACAGTGGAGTACTGGACACAACGACTTACTTTAGCGACAGCTGAGGCAGGCAAGCATTGTGGGAGGGAGACGGCAGATAGAGACAAAGACAACAGGCAACAAGAGCGCCAAACAACACCAATTAATTAAGCCATCCCCACAGATGCCACCAGAACTTCCACACAAAAGATGTTATAAAAAAATAAAAACCTAGCACCAGAAAATGGATGAAAAATATGAAAGTGACTAAACACTTCTTTATATTTTGCACATCTCAGTTTAGATTTCAAAGCAAATAATCTACCTGCTGCTCACTGTTAGGACAACATGTGATAAAACACCGATCGACCAAGTGTTTTCAAATACAGAATAACAATGTGGGACCTGCCTCTGCATCTTCTGTTGTAAGAAATGCTGTGAAAATGGATGTTGGGTAATTCATGATGTGGGATGCATAGCAGCACTTCCTCCGTTACAGTCCAGACAGAGCCCTTGCTCTCACAGTGCTTTCTATTCCCACCGCTACTGATAAAAACACAGCAGGATGCATGCGGGTCAGGAGAGACAAATTTGTTCATTACAATAACAAATGCCATCCTGGGTGGGAGGCAACAATGAAATGCCACGATGGTGCAGAGTTGGTGCTCGATTAATTCTGTTATCTTGTCACATCCTCTAGTATATTAGCATAACAGTAGTGGATAACATTCAGTGACCAGCATTTTATTTTGCCAACTTTTCTGAAGCCCACTTTAAACCTCCTCTCTAAGCATTTTAATGGAAACACAGCCACTGAGATAAACACACAAAACCAATATGACAAAAGTATCCAAACAGCACATTATACACTTCTGTAAATGATATCACCTGGTGCAACGAAATCTAACTAATTCCCTCAAATGCATCCAAACGTCGCCATGTAGGCGTCTCCATGGGATACAAGTTTGCAAGTTGGTTGCAAATCGACCGCACTACTTTTTTTGTGCAGAGGCCAAGACTGAAGCAGACGTCACTGCAGTAAAAGCAAGGACAGTTCCTTAGAACACAACACATAACATACTGGTTATTGTGTTTATGCTTAAACTCTGATATATATAGCCTCTTGGGACACGACTTGCATTTTTGATTTTATACTAAACTAGTTATTTAGGATGAATAGGCCCTATTAAAAAATAAGCTTTGTCTTTGAATTATAAATAGTCATTAGTAGTAGTAGTGACATGAATAGTAATAAGTAATAGCAGATTGCGGCCATGCACTGTGTTCACTGCCGGGTTTAGCGCACAGCTCCTGGAGAGTCGCCGACTAGCGAGCACAATTGGCGGAGTTTTCAAAGTTTTTCAGACTTCCAGAGTTAAGGTAATGGTGCAGGGAAGCCAAAATATGATGTCCACGCATGTGGACGCAGGGTCTTAGGAGGCTAAGATTGAATTTATTCCCACATTCAAAAGGTAGTTCAATCTGGGGCTGAATGATTTGACGAAAATATCTAATTTTGATTTTTTTTAAAGTCAAACTTCCGTTCAATACTTACTGTATAATAAACTTATAACATGACTAAGAATTACGGCATGAAAATGCTAATTGCATTTTTTCCAATTTAAGATTTCAAGCCTATTAACTGTTTGGCTCCAGGTCAAATTTGAATAAAGAGTGACCCAACTTTAAGTCCAACTACCTGTAGAACTATTCAAATGTAAATAATGCAAAAAAAAGCATTACATTTGGCTCTTGGTACTGTATGGGCTCTGGTTTGATTCTTTGCAAAAGCTAATTTGCTAGGAAATTTTTGTCTTTCCCACACTGGTCCATTAGTCTATGTCCCTTCATGCCATGTAGTGGAAGTAGATAAAGTAGCAGTTAAAAGTTTGAACACACCAACTTACTTGAGTAGGTAATTTTTATCATTTTGTTTACAGAGTATCAGAAAGACTTTAGAACTCTTAACACATATGGAATTACACGCATATTTTAGATTCCTCAGTGTAGTCATCGTTTACCTTGATAACATTTTTGCACACTGTTTACTTTGTGAGGCATCTAAAGTCATGTCAGATTTGCAAGATCATGAAACATGTGCAATGACAAATAAAGCATTCAATTCATTCAATTCAATTATCGCTATTTAGGGCAGATCCACAGTTAGTCAGACCACTTAGTGTTGTATGAGGAACTCCTGGGAGCTACAGGATCTGTAAGCTGTGAGTTAATCCTTGAGAGATTGTTCATGCAATCACCTGCCAAGTATTCTTTGAAAGTTCCTTTTCAATTTCAGACTCACTTAGATCAGACTTCTTTATTGTCATCCAATAAAGATGACAATAAAGAAGGCTGAGTCTGCAGACTTCTTTATTGTGAATGTGCATTAGAACTGCTGCAAGAAACACTACAGAGGGAGACCAAGATATAGAAGAGAACTGACTTGATCAGATTTGATGGATATTAGACCAGTGGAAATCTGGAATTAGGTATACGAGTCCAGATGGTATATTTTTGACCAAGATAAGTCCTTTAAATCACACATGAAACAAGTCTCGAGGACAGCAAACTACTGTCAAAAATAGGAACATCTTAGGAACATCCTGTCTCTGCAAAAGTACTCCATGCATTTGTTGTTTCTGGGATGGACTACTGTGATTTCTACTATCAGTATGTCTCAATAGCCCTCTTAAATCCAAAATACCACAGCAGAAATTCTGACAGGAACCAACAAGATAGATTACGTTTCTACCACATTAGCTTCTCTTTATTAGCTTGATTTTTTTAAATCCTTCTCCTCACATACAAAGCTAATAATGAGAATTATTAAGACCTCAAAGTCCCCACAATTCAAATAAAGAAACTCTCAGAGTGCAGGCACACCTAAAAGCACAATAGGTGGCAGAGACTTCAGCTCTCAGGCTCCTCTGCAGTGGAACCAGCTCTCAGTTTGGAAGCTTACAGTCAGGACTTTAAGTTATAGCAGCTCAGGTGACCCTGAACCATCCCTTAGTTATGCTGCTATAGGTTTAGACTGCTGGAGGACTCCCCATGATGCACTGAGCACCTCTCTTAATACTCTCCTCTCTTTCTCTCCCTCAATGCATTTATCACCACTGCATGTCTTATTTTGTGTCGTCTCTCTCCTGTAGTTTCTGTTTTGTCTTCCCTGCAGGTATTTCTGGCTTTAGAACTGCTGACACTGTTGGACATTTATTCAGAATTCAAGGCAACACTTAACCAGAATGCCTATCACAGGACTGCTGTACAATGTAGAATGCAGTAAAAGTAATGAGAGTTGAGTTCAAACGTTTGACTCATACTGAAATGAAACCAAGACTTCTATACACTGTAATAATAATGCAAATAACTAAAAAGCAGCTCTGGAAGACACAAACACTATGTCAAATGGCTCACACCATATAATGGAGATATATAGTCAAATTAGAGTGTTGACACACTTCCTGCTTCTGAATATTCATGAGTGTTGTCAGTTTGTCTCAGAAGATGGAGAGCAAACCACACTGACATGTTTTTTTTCCAGTAAGAGCAATGAGAGAAATGGTGAAGCAAGTGGAAAACCAGACATGAGGTCACATCTTTGGTTCTGTGGGACATTAACTTTGCAAGTTAATGTTCAGCAATTAATGAACTAAAGCCACAATGCAGCTTCAACCCAATGGTGGGTTTAGCTTCTAAATCTGACATTACCAACTGAATATAGTAGAGTTGAGTCATACAGAAGCCAGAATTAGGTGTCAGACTTGGAACTTTACATAGTCTGAAAAGTTGGTGAAGTTTATTGTCTGGTTGCCTCTGTGACAGGAACAGCCCCAGAGTGAATTTAGAGTTTTCAACACCAGAAATCTGCTATTGACATGATGGAATGTTTAATATGGTAACTGATGCAGAAAAGCAAAAAGTTTTACCCAGAGACTTACACCTTTGTGTCTTCAGTCTGATTGTTACCAGACAAAGCTTCCTTCTTTCTGCACTTCCTCTATCTGGGCAGAGTATCTCCACTTTTCCATTTACTGCTGACTCAACTCAACACGCCAGCATCCTCCACTAACTACACCGCCACCTCTGGTGTTGACGTCATCATTTGTTTTCCTGCGAAGGTGTGTTATTGGTTTTTGTTCCCCCCCAAGGAACAGAGCAGAGCTGGTGAGTAAGGATAAAAAAGAAGCAGAGAAATACTGACAAAGCTCGTTGCAACAACTCAAGCTGAGAGAAGGGCTGTTTGTAATTTACATAGCAAGTCGGGTTGAATATTACAGAGTAGTATTGACTGAACTACAACCCGGCACAACTAAGAAATCATGTTACTGTGCTTTGTGTACGAACAGAAAATATTTATTTTGACATTTATATGGATATATAACTCAACACTGCAGCATGGCCAGATAGTTTAGTACAAAAGGTATTGCCTAGTAGTAACAGAGTGACAAATCAGCTGAGAAATGAGCGTTCTGAATATATACTGACTTATGTTATTAGATAAGACACAAGAAATCAAAGTACAAATATGCTTATCTTCATCAGTCATTATCTCAAAGAGAGCACTGTTTCTTTACAGCCAGTATTCCGGCCTGTCAAACAGAGATACACTATGTAATAATGTGCTCACTTGTTGCACTGCAATAATTAATGGAGCAAAAGTACTGCTGAAGTAAAACTCCATTTGCGCTTTCACTGTTGTGACATGTCAGAAATGACAAAGACACCAAGTGACACTGGAAAGACTATGAAGATGCAAGATTTATTCACGGATCAAAAATACGTGCAAGATGAACACCTCGCCTGACAGGAGAGAAAAGATAATATTGAGAAATGTTGAATAACCTTTAAAACCCTCAAGCTAAAAGAGGCCATCTGCATATGGTTTACTTTGTTTTAGGGTAAAATATTACTATACTGTACCATAATCAAGTGCTACTACACTCCGATATGAATTGTTCTCATTTTTAAAAATTCAAAATTAAAATAACAGATGCAAAATATTTGAACTCAGAGAAATTACCAAATAAGTCTCTTCTTTTACTTTTAAGTCTCAGCAAAGTAGGTTCTGCTCCTTATCTTCATACAACAGGTCCATTTTTCCCGGACTGGCTCATGTTTCCAGAGTAAATTCAGCTGTGATTGCACACAAATGTCTGTAATTACTGATAGCTCACATCAAATAGATTTTTAAGGGTGCATGTAATTTGTTACTGGCTGAATCTTAACATGTATCCAGCAGAACTATTTTACCTACACTGTTTTAAAGCAGCCGAATTCAAAGCACAGTTTGTCCCATTTACATATTTTTCTGTCTCTGTGATCAGATGTTGCATGGAGGATGAAATTTAATCAGTCTTGACTCATACCTTAACCGCAATTCATTACCGTGCACTGCAGATGAAATCATTGTTTCGTGATCATTACATTATCTGACAAAATGAGCTCAAACATAAGTTAATGACAGCAGCTGTGCCGTGACATCAGCTATACTGACATCAGGGACGAGTTATGGACCATAAGCCAGAAAGAAAAATGGTGCCATAGAGCATTTTGAATGGAACAAAGAGACACCTCAAACTTATCTAAGCAGCTAAAACATTTAATAAAAACATTTATATCCTGACATGTTACCATTATTTCTCGTGACCCATGACGGTTGCATTGGTCGGCCAAAAATACAGGCTGATACTGGTCTACATAAGATGACATTTCAAAAAAAACTTGCACAGTCCTTAACAGTGAAATCCATCATACCATCCTGACTGTTTGAAAGCTAATGTTTTCCACCTTGGAGACAGTGATCTTTGTAGCTACAGTGGCTCAACTTTTGCCTGAATGTGTCACAGTGACACATGTCAGAACAGGGACAAATGAGTTTTGAGGTACATGGATCCAGTTTCTCTGAAATGTCATCCGTGGGCACAGCAGGAGCTCATCTCACATCTCTATTAGACTTTGCCCCACTCACACAGAAAAAAAGCAATACCATTAAAGCCATAATTCTGAGAATGAATTCACCCTATCTGAGCCACAGATTACTAACAAGCACTGGGCGACCCAGCTCATAAGAAAAGTGTGGTAGTAGGAATATTTCAAACTCAGGAAGCAGCTACCTCCCGGTATGTGATGTACAAGAGGGGTAAAATATTCCCTGAGCATCCGCTGAGGGCTGCAGAGCCAAACAGTGCAAATTGAGCTGGCACTGGCCTTTAGAGGCATCAGCTGCGATGCTCATTTCCTCTGGCTTTGCCACCGCCGCTGAACCCTGCATGTCTGAAAAATTCATTCAGCACCCCAAAGCCAAATATAATATCCCCAAGCCAAACTTAATATCATTAAGGGCAATCATCCCAGACGCTGGCTGGCTGTGAAACTCATCAGGACATTTTAATGAGAGAACTTTCATGGGATCTCACTCCAAATGAAGCCACAATAGAAGGTTAACCAGGAAGGCCACCTAACTTCAACTCTAGAAGCACATGTCTTATGACTGTTCGAGAAAATCCAATATGGAGATGAAACTAATGATTAATTTTCAATTGGATAATCTATTTGATTTTAGATGATAGGGAAAATATGTTCCCAAAGCCGAAAATGAAATGCTGAACAAAGATTTTGTTGAAAAGGAGGGCTGAGCTACTAATGAGCCAACAAAAAGATGCAAATCCAAACAGTGGAGTTGGCTGATATTCACAGTAAACAGAGGATAAACTCCACTGACTGCGATGATCCCATTACTTTTCCATGATGTTGACATTTGTGTCATTGAAAGTCTTTAAAAAAATACTGGGTTGATTGCCATTAAATTTGGCTCACACATTTATGCCCCCCTCAGGACGAACTGTGGTGATTTTCTAACTTTCGACGACATTTTAATTTGTCAAATACTTTGGTTTTAGACCAAACACTTGCAAAACCAATGACATTCCCATCAATGTCAGCTATACTTAGCATTACTGCTAATTTTCATGTGTTAGTAATCACATGTTAGGATGCAGATGCACAAAATAAACATGCTGAAAGTGGTAAATAATCCCTGCACCCCAAATTGCATACTGTTCATCTTCAGTATAAATCACACCTGCCCTAAGCGATCGCATCCAATATGCACAGAATATGCAATATGCAATATGCAATATGCATAGAACTGTGACATACTACTTCATCATACTATTAGCCTTAAGACTTTAGCTTTCACCAACTTGCTCACAGGCTTTGGTGCAAAATGATCTGTCATCTATCTGTACAACCCAGTCTCCACAAAAATATGCTTCTATGCAACTAAAGCAACTTTGCTTTGAGGGAAACATATTCTCTACGTTTGTTTGTGACGTGTCACAAATCCGTCGCTCCTTTTCAGTCAGCCATAGATAGGGTGGACCTATTGCCCTGGTAACCCAGAAAATGATGGAGACACTTAAAGCATGTAGTGTAGATCACATCTGAACCCAAACCATGATATCATTCCTAACCATGACCAAGTAATCACGGTACCTGAATTTAACTAAGCTTCTAACGTGTAGTTGATGTTGCAAAAGTCTCAACCAAAGCGTGATATTTTCCTCAGCCCAACCACATAGATTTGGTACCTAAACTAAATCAGAACACGAGGGAAAATCTAAAGTAAACAACGGAAAATAAAACTTGAGTCTATGACCCGCTGTCCCCTGTCCTGCGCCAGACAAAAGGCCTGGTCTTATATATTGATTATTATTTAACTTGGATACAATTCTTTTGAAATTCTACCGGAGTGTAGTAGACTTTTGAAATTGTTACTTCTCAATTCATTTTTTTTCTAGTACAGTTCAATTTTATTTGTATTGCACCAATTCATGGTGCACGTCATTTCAGAGCACTTCAAATAGGAAGGCCAAAACGCTGCCTTGTGTGGTGTTTAAAAATGTATTAAAACTGGTTTTTACCCAACTGTCCTTGTTTGGTCCTTCTAGAAGGAACAAGCTGAAATGACGGGCTTTGAATCAGCATGTTGCTGTCTGAACAAAGAAGAAGTTCATGAAATAGGCTGAAGGTTTGCATGCTCCTCTTTCTTAAAACTGCTAACATTAGTCCTTAAAGCACCTGAGTACAGACTACCATGACTTGGTGTAATTTGAGCAATGACGTTTGCAGAGACAAGTCCACAGAAAGATCACACAAGTCTGTTTTTCCCCTCAGCCCTGTGGAGCATTTTGCATCTTTCAGGGGATAGTGTTGGTTCTATGGCTGAGTTATCATCTGGTTCAGTGTTTGCAGTAAGCTCTGATAAAGCCACTGCATATCACCTGCCCAGCACCAAACAGCAACTGAAGAAAGTGGAGCTTGTAGCAGCAAAAGCCACACTTGTCTCATTAGCAGAAAGAGACGTTCTCTTGTTCCAGCTTCGCACATGTGAAGATTTGCTGTTTTTTTTCTGTTTTAGTCTCTTGAACACACAAAACAAGAAATCCTCTTGGAAAACTATGAGACAGTTGTTCACCACTTAGTGATTTAATACAGAATTTTCAGTTGAAATAATACATCAGTTAGTCAACACACTACACAACACAGTAACAGCAGAGTGACACATAATAAAGTACTGTTTGGTTTCAGCATAGTTGAGCCTATTCCCAGTTTACACCTAATTATGCTCTAAATAGGTAAATTAAGAGATTAATCTGTTTTAATCTTTTCGTTTTTTCCTTGTTGAACAGGGACCAGTTGAGATTCTGTGCATTTTTCTGTTTTCCATCCACCTACAATCCTGTCTAATAAATCAATAAAAAAAGAACTGCTCAAGATGAGGCATCTAGCCACAGACCACCCACAGTTTGCATAAAATGCCTACACTGGGACAGTGACAACTGAGGGTGCATAGTAATAGCGTCAGAGTGGCATTTATGCCGCCCAGTGGCTCAGTGTTATTGCTGGATTTCACGGTGCTTTGTCCTGAGGGGCTGTGGCTGTTTGGTATATGCCACTGAGTGTCACGCCCTCTGACAGAACCGCACAGCGCCCAGATGGCACAGCTTATCTGTATGCTGCGCTGCTCCAAGGACACTGGCACCAAGATACAGCATCTCTGAGGATGTATGTCAGACAGGAACACTGGCCTCAGACACCCGGCTCCTGATAGCATACTCATGACTTTAATGCCTCCGCTCACCACCTTGTGTCCTTGAAACAGTGCACGCAAAACACTCATTCTTTGATTCCTGAGACAGCTTTGAAACACAGTGATCCATGGTTCATCATCTTGCCTCAGTGTGTCATCACATGAAAATATACACTGCTTTACTTTTGTGCTTTAATGCTTATGTGTAAATTAAAACCAATCAGCCAAAACATTCAAACCACTAACAGGTGAAGTGAAAACCACTGTTGGTAAAACTTGAGCATTCATTACTTTGACTTCTACTACCACCACATCTCCACAGAGGCCCCACTCCACGACCCAGGGATCCAGAGGACCAGGAAAGCAAATCTTGAGCACATTACTTAACCCACAATTCAACAGCCTGCTCAATCATTATTCGATTAAATGAGAAATTAATTTAATGGACATTGTTCCGCTGTCTGATACAGCCACTTTGAATATGGTTTAATAGATTATCAGCCACAGTTATTCTCTTTTAGCACACTTCAACTTGCCTACAAAATGAAAGCTCTGGTTAGTGGGCATGAAACACCACAGAAGACTTTCTCATGATGCCCTTTACAAGCTGAACTCCCACAATGCTTTCCGTTTGCCAACATGGAACTGACTGAGCCCCAGTGACCACCTCCTTAATGTACAACACATTTTCTGACATTTATGTCCTCTGTCAACTGCCTTATTGGTTAATATGTTTTAATCGCATCCCTACCCCGGACCAAAAGGCTCTGCTTCTAGAGTCCTGGTGCCAGACACCACATTACACCCCCAGAGGACCAGTGTCCATGCTCCAATGATCCAGAGCTGTTTTGGAAGCATGAGATAAGCCTACACAATATTAAGCAGTCTTCATTTTGCGCCCGATTGGTTTATGCGCAAACTAGCAGATAAACGATGAAAATGAGACATCTCGTACGGACATATTTTGGAGGTACGACTGAGGGATCACTCAATCGTCTTTTTAATGGACTGAATGAGCTGACAAAAGAGCCAACAGACTGAAGTTTTAATTGGTTCTGGCTGTCTGATTGATCAGGGCAAACACTGAGCCACCTCACTCTAATGTCACATTTCAGGCCGTGGATTTTAAACACCCAGCCAAGGAGTCTGAGGGGAAGAACACCAGAAAGGAGGAGAGAGGAAGACAGAGGGTGGTAAGCACATTTCTTCTTGTCCGTAATTGTAATTAATGAATTTCCCTGTAAAAAGACTCAAACAGTGGTCTGAAGGACTTGCAAAGTATATTATATTATTTCTTTTGAGATTATTTAGATTTTTCTTTCAACTATTCTAAAATTTCAGTTTAAACTGAAGAACTGGTTAATTGGGTTCTTGATGTGATTAATGAAGTATGTTTCTCCAATGTATGATATTGTTTTATTGTGCTACAGCAATAAAGGAAAATGATTTCAATAACTTAAGGGCAGTTTTTCTTTCATTTCACATGCTATTTAATAGACTGCGTCCCTTGAGAGTTCAAGCCGCAAACCGCTGTGTCAATGCTGCTGCTTTTGAACGATGTTTGTTAAGTGCTCTTATGTTGCTGTTCTGTAGGATTCCGAGGGTTACTGCATATTCATCCTGGCTCGGGTCCTGTATTTGTCAGGCCTGTGTGCTGCGGCGCTCTCCAAGGTGCTGATTGTGCTGCTGGTAGCAGCGAGGGAGTCATCCAGCACCTTGGAGAGCGCCGCAGGGCACAGACCTGACAGGAGCATGGCTGTCAGGATGCATTGAGGATAAATGGATAAAGACCTTCTCTGTGTTGTGTGCAATGACATTCTTTTGCACTTCCATAGAGTGATTAATTATTCCATCCAAGTCTGTAAACCTGCCTGGTTATCGGTGCCTCCAAAACATTTGCAGCCCCAGGGCCTACAGTAATGTCAAGGCGAACCCACACACGCATGCTACATGTGGAGTATACTGGGATACCACAGGTCCCAAAGGACATCTCCTGGGAGCAGGTTTTAACTTTGCTGTGGGCAAAAGCAGATGGTCACAAAATAAACTGCAGGTACCAGGATTTACAGCAACCAGAAGGATAGTCTCAACAAATAAAGTTAAAAGTAAGATTTTACTGAGCAAAAGCAAAGCAAGGCAAGTCTGATAAGTGGATGAATTTCCTATTTACTGACAAAGAAGGAAAAGAGCTGGACTTAACTGCAATAAGTGTGTAAAGCATCGATATACAATAGGCAAAAAATCTGCCACCTCTGGTTTGAGGTGACACCGGCTCTGTTCTCTGTGGTCAAAGTAAGCTCTGCTTCAAAGATAAAGCACTTCATTCTGCATATAATGCCTTAAAAACCATTAATCCCTTTTTCAGATCTTTTAAGATCTGTTATTACAGCTCTCAGTGTTTTTAACCAAACGAGTTAGATGTGAAAGCACAATGAGGTAAAATTCACTAGGTTCAGTTTCTCTACTGTGAATATTTGCTGCTTTTCTTTGTAATCAGTTAGAGTTAAATAAATACTTTTGGTTTTGGACTGTTAGTTGAACTAAACAAGATTCTGAAGGCACTTACAGACAGGAGTTTTTCACTACTGAATGGCATTTCATGATTCATTCATTAATCAAGAAAATAGAGAACAGATTAATCAAGAATCAAATGAATCCTTCCTTGCATACCAAGTTTTTTTTTCTTCTTATAAACATAAAGTAACGACTATTTGGCATCCCTAAATTATTTTTTTGCTGTCCAACAATTAGTAACCATTACCAGTTTTCTTCTTCAAGAAAACAAGGCACAAACTAGAGATTTAAGTCTGAGCATCATATGAAATTATATTGTCAGGTACAGACACAACTTTCCCCAACAGGATGTAAGGAACAACAACAAACACATAATTAATATGAAAAAATGTCTGTTTATTGTATAAAATAAACCCAAAATTATTTGATCATTGAATTTCAGAAGGTTAGAAATCTACAGACTTTTACAGATTTGAACAGCAATAAAGCAGCTGTTAAGTTTGAGATACACCAATCAGCCACAACATTCTGACCACTGACAGGTGAAGTGAATAACATTGATCATACTGGTACTATGTGGTGTTCTGATGGAAAACAATCGACCAACATGTTGATTTGACCTCCAAATTTCCAGACGCCATTCTGATCGAGCATCAACAGGATGCAGTGGAACAAGTCTGAATGACAGAGGCCCCAAAGGATCCACTGCCAACGTCCTGGTTCCAGATCCCATAGGACACCCTAAGAGGTCCTCTTGTCCATGTCCAATGGTTCAGAGCATTTTGGACAACATAAAGGGGACCAACACAATACAATGTTACACCTGATCGGTGCACATTTGAGGTAGTAGACAACTGCTTCAAATGGTACATTTTTCAACTGAATTGAACTAAACTGTTCTGCTATTCAGTATTTTTGAGTACTGTTAAGACACAAAAATATCTTTTACATATCCATATCAAATATCAGCCTTCCCCTCCCAAATAAACAGTAAGTGTTGGGCTATCATCTTAAAAATGAGAATTTTGAAGACCAGCAGTATTGCATACTAATATGCTGGGGCCAGTCTAATTGCTGAAAAACGTCGTAATAAATGCTAATCAGTAATTGCAGCCCCTGGAAACAACAACAATGAATGTATTTGTACAATCTGATTCTATTGTGTTAAGCCATTTTAGGGCTCGAGACTTTAAGTAGAGCAACAATATAACAACCAGCAGACGTCCTGCTAGACTATCATTTCCCCATTAGTGTGTTGGCTTAAACGTTTCCAGACAAACGCCCAGAGCGACCGTTCAGGTCCTAAGCACTATGATGTGCATGAAAACACAGAAATAAGGCTGATGATGTGTGAACATGAAACAAAGCCCTTCAGCCATCATCGCCTGTCCTCTCAACCTCTGGAACATAAGCGCCTGAGTCAGCTAAGAGTCCCAGGACAGATGGGAGCAGTCTGCTCTCTTAACCAGCAGCAGCAAAAAGGGTGAAGCCTATCTGACATTCAGTGGTAGGCCACATTTTATATTATCCTATATTATTTAACTACTTTTTAGCCATTTCACTGCAAAGACAGCTTAAAACTACTTCTATTTTTTTCTTTTCTAAAAATAGTTTCTAATATCCTCCACATATTAAACAGTTGGTGGAGGTTATTCACTTTAAATAGTATATAAATCCGGAACAGATGTCTGAACCACCTCAGCTGATTCCTCTCGATGTGGAGAAGTAGCAGCTCTACTCCTCCCTGGTGACTGAGCTCCTCACCCTAACTCTAAGGGTGTGCCGAGCCACCCTACAGAGGAAACTTATTTCAGCCGCTTGTATCCAGAATCTTCTTCTTTAGGTCATGACCCAGAGCTCATGACCATAGGTGAGAGTAGGAAAGTAGATTGAGCGGTAAATCGAGAGCTTCGCCTTTCTGCTTAGCTGCTTCTTCACCGCAACAGACAGATACAACGACCGCATGACTGTGGACGCCGCACCTCCTCCCTCGGGAGGTGTTCCTGGCATGTCCCACTGGGAGGAGGCCCTCGGGTAGACCCAGGACACGCTGGAGGGATTATGTCTCTCAGCTGGCCTGGGGACGCCTCGGGATCCCTCTGGAAGAGCTGGAGGAAGTGTCTGGGGTGAGGGAAGTCTGGGCATCTCTGCTTAGACTGCTGCCTCCGCAACCCGTCCCCGGATGAGCGGCAAAAGATGGATTGTAGAAAAATCACAGACAGGTACTAAAAATAATGTGTACAGCAGCTTTCTGACTGAAACAGCGAAGATACAGGAAGTGCTTTAAGTGAAAACATGCAAAGGTTGACTTTGGATGACACTGAAGTTGTAGGAAGTTTGTCAGCTTTAACCTAGTGAGAGCAGCAGGTAGGTAAATAGATACAGTAATAAATAGTAATGTCTATCAATAAGCAGATGTTAAGCAAGTAAGGAGTTAAGCCTCAGGACTGATGAGGCATGATAAAATGAATATATTTTTCAGATTAAAGTGTCTGACAAATCTCAAGTCTTGAAACACTGACAATATCTACATCAATCCAAAACTAAATCTGCAAAGATAAATATTCATCAGTTGAGGTTTGAGATATCACGTGCAACTGAGAAAGTTTGTCACATCAGTGCTACTTGTGAGAAAGTTGGTCTGGAGCCCTGAATCAACTAAGTCTTTGATTTACCGAGTTTATAATTACTCTTTAAACAGCTTCATTGTGTTTAGTATTATGTAGACTATAAATTCAAGTCTGAAATGCCTCTTTTAGACAAGTAAATAAAATTGAGGAGTGCTCAGCCATAAATGAGGTTTTTAATTGAATCAGAAAGGTAAAAATAATCCATTAGTTGTTTTCCTGTTAGTTATACTCCACGTTCACGGGCTAAAACTAAGGATAAGAAGACACATACCATCTCAGCCACTGGCTAAGAACACCTCAGCACAACTCTATATGGTGAAGCCTCATTCCCAGTATGTTATTTCAAGGGAAATTCAGCAAAAGTAAGGGAATGAATACTAACAGAATTTTTATTTTTCAAGAGACACAACTAATAGCCCTGAGTGAGCGCTGCTCATCTCAAACAAGGTCTCAAACCAAGGCTTCACATCACTCCAACTCCGAAGGATTCATGTAAATTTCCATGTGCAGTTACTATAACTAATGCTCTATGTTGATAAATGTAATCAGCGGTTTTTATCAGGAATGGATGGAAATGCACAGCAGCCTTAAAACACATGCAGCTCAACTTATCCATATCAGTAAATTAGAGGAAATTATATTGGCATTTTATGCTGTGCTCTCAGATGTTTTTAGCTCCTGTAGTATCACAGACACCTCACAGAGAAATAAAAGATTAGAAGCATTGCTAGTGTTAGACTGAAAATGGACTGAATGCTTTGAATAATCACAGACTGACAGAATGAAGATCAGGCATCCTAATACAACTATTGCCATGTCTCACACTAGTTAGTGGGTTTAATGATAAAGTACCACAGCAGACAAAGTACCCACGTTGTGGGAGTGAAGCTGGGCTCTCTGACTGCGGTGTCAGAGAGGAGGATGCTGTCCAAGCTGCATGTCATCTTGGACAATGTGTCACGCCCACTCCATGACGTGCTGGTCAGCCACAGAAGTACATTCAGTGAGAGATTGACTACACCAAATGCACCACAGAGCAATACCAGAAATCATTCCTGCCTGTGGCCATCAAACTGTACAACTCCTCACTCTGAGTGTCACACTCTCTGAGTCAATCGGTTTACTATGGACTCTTTTAATAATGTGCAATAACTACTATATAATCCATAATTCAACTGTAGGTCAACTGTAGCATTACTTAATACACAAGAGTAGAATGGACATTTACATTTCATGTTTAGATATATTGGATTTTATATTACTACTCATGTTTATATTTTTATTGATACATCCTGTACTCTCCTACTTATTTTAAGACTTTTGATTGGGAGCGTCTGTAGCAAAAAGCAATTTCCCCTAGGCAGTCAGTAAAGTATTTCTGATTCTGAAAAGCACAGCTGACTGTCAGAGTGATATTTACAAAAAATAACTCTTTAATGTCAAAGTGAAAACATATTTCTTCAAAGTAATGTCAATTAAAAACATGAAACATAAAAAAGAGAAGTGTTAACCTCCTTCATGTCTGTACTTAGTAGATGCCAATGTGGATAGTTGTCAATCAGCATTTTACATTCTTCTTTGCAAAACTACTCAAACTCTGTTCGGTTGCACGGGATCTTGTGTTAACAGTCCTTTTCAAATTCAAACACAAATTCCCTATTGGATTGAGGCTCAGGCTATGACTTAGCCACTCCCCAACATTCACCTTTCTGTGTAGCTTTGGCTGTATGCTTTGAGGCCATTGTCTTCTCTCTATCGCAGTTCTCTTGTGGACCTCATCAGGTTATCCTCCAGAACTTCGTTTTACTATGCTGCATTTTTTTGAGCCTCTCCATTTATAAGCTCTCTAGATCCTGCTGCTAAGAAGCATCCCCACATAATGAAGCTGTCACCACCATGCTTCACAGTGGGAATGGTGTGTTTGTGATGCTGTGCAGTATTTGGCGTCAGCCGAACATAGCATCTAGACTGATGTCTTTCTTTTTCCGCTGGACTCCAGTCTCCCACATCATCTGGCGAACCCTAGTTGAGATATAATATGAGCTTTCAGCAGCAGTGGCTTTCTCTCTGAAGCTCTCCCTAATAAAGCTTTGACTAGTAAAGAAGTCTGTGAAGATTCTCAGTCATCCAGGTCATGGTTATCCTTGTAGTTTCAATCATAGCATCTGGACTTGTTTCAGTTTCTCGAAAAAAGACCTACTTGAGCTTCGAGAACCTCAAGCAAGTCCAGATGCTATGATTGAAACTAGTAACTAGTAAAGAACACACAACAGTTTTTGTACGCGCAGCCGCTTAAGGTTGTAACTCCTTTAGAAAAGTCCTGGGTGTCTTGGTGGCCTCCCTCACTGATCTCTTTCTTGCCTGCTCTAGGCAGACTTACATATGTGCCAGGTCTCTTCCATTTCTTCATTTTGGATTTAACTCTACTCCAAAGCACGTTCAGTCACTTGGAAATTTTCTTGACAAATTTCCTGACTTATGGTTTTCGGTAACCTTTTCACAGAGTTGCTTGGAGTGTTGTGTTGGAGAGGTGTTTTGTCTTCATGGTGCATTTAAAACTGAGAGAACTGATTCACCAGTGACTGGATGTTCCAGATACAGGTGTCTTTATACTACAGCCACTTGAGACTCATCCACTGCATTCAGATAATATCCGTTTAATTAATTGTGTGACCTTTACCATGCGAGTCATTATAAAAGGGTAAATGCTTATGCAATCACTTATTTTACATATATTTATTTTTATTTGACATTGCTTTGTAAAAATCTGTTTTAATTTTGACATATATAAATTTTATTTTTATATAAATTCAATAGATTTAACTGACCATTTTTCAATGTCAAAAATAAATAAAAAGAGAAAAGTTACTTTTCTAAAGGCCAGGAGAAAAAAGGTTTAACTAATCCCTTTAATGTATTTATCAGGGTACACAGGTAATAATCTAAATGTTAACATAGTAATTGAGAACACACAAATAATACGACATAACTTTGCATTTTTGTTGTATGTGTTCATGACAGTTTGTATCTAATAAATTTAAGTGTACTGCCATTGATTTATCTTCCAGGCTTACACGAAACATCCAGCCAGAGTCATAAAAAAAAACTATCCCCAGCCAAAAAAAGATCAAGGAGTCCTGCTGCAGATGGTCTGACCACCACGGAGCCCTTATTTCAACACCGTGGACTCGATCTGTATTTCATGGAATAGGAAGAGAAAAACACTGAGACAGACTGAATCCACAGAAGTTGTCCCAAGATTCCCTGAGCAACCATACTTCACTTTACTTTTAGTGTCTGAAACCGCACAGTAACATGTATTAACTAAAACAAAAATCAATGAATGGCAATATAACAGCAAGGCTTTCTTGACATAATGTCCACCAGAACCTCATACAAAAAACACAGTGAGCAGGGGTGAGTGTCTACGCAGCTTTTGAATTAAAAATAGGACGTATTTGCTCCTATAATGGTACATTTTTGCATCCAAACACACATTAACGCCAAATCAG
Organism: Dascyllus trimaculatus; assembly: GCA_024666655.1. Taxonomy (NCBI): domain Eukaryota; kingdom Metazoa; phylum Chordata; class Actinopteri; family Pomacentridae; genus Dascyllus; species Dascyllus trimaculatus. The sequence goes on along the minus strand of CM045455.1, from coordinate 10,555,177 downwards.
AGTTATCATATTTAGAAGTTGCTGACTTTACTGCTTTCTGCATAAATCCACAGATGCATATGTTACTTATGAGGGCAATGTTCTAGATAGATATTTTACTCTAAATATTGATATTAAAGTAGTAGAATAAACATTATGTTTCTCTGATATTCAAGACAATCGTGACATGAAATAACAAAAAAGCAAAGGATGGAAGTGAATTAAACTGAGACAGAGAATCCATCCACAAGATGGTTTTCCAGACAAAAGAAATCCTCCATGCTGAGAAATACTTTTCACTCAGCACTGCTGATGGAGAGTCAGAGGTCTGCTTTCACTCAGCCTGGGGAGAGTATGAAAGCTCTTAGTTTAATACAGGGGGTGTTGGTAGCTTCAGAGCTCAGTGGTTTTCAAACAGGGAACAAGGGAAGCTCCCAGAGGGTCTTTGTAGAGTCCCAGTGGGTCGTCAGCAAAGTGACACGCAGTTTAATGTCACTCCAAGTTACCTCTTAGATCTACCATGCTGTCAGTGTTAGCTTAGCATCACAAGCGTCCAGGCAGAAATCACCTGCTATGGGAAATGTCCATATGAAGTTAGTGGAGCAGAACATTTTAGTAAAATTAATCCTTCCTAGTGCTGAAACAGATGACTGATCAAGTAGTCAAAATGGTGAATGGTAAATGGTCTGCACTTATATAGCACCTTTTTCTATCTTAGTGGTGTCCGAAGCGCTTTACAATGTGCTTTGCATTCATACATTCACACACCAATGGCGAACTGAGCTGCCATGCAAGGCGCTTGCCTGCCATTGGGAGCAACTTGGTGTTCAGTGTCTTGCCCAAGGACACTTCGGCATGTGGAGGGGTCGGGGATCGAACCACTAACCTTGCAATCAGAGGACAACCTGCTCTACTACCTGAGCCACAGCCATTCAAACAATGCACAAATTAGCTGCAGTATTTCAAATGTGAGAAACTGGTGCAATTTCTTGTGGGCTGCTGTTTAAACTGTTTATAAAATTCAAGTTTTTGACTTAAAGAAAACCTTCTACGTAATTATCACATTTCCACAAGTAAATAAGGTGACAAGTTTCCTTTGTAAGCTTGTCAAATTGTAGCGAATTCATTAGTACAACAAAACAGCTAAAGCAGATGTTACTGGAATGTTTAAAATATTCTGTTTGATTTGTTTACTCGGTGGTGAAACATATTGATCTTGCTTTTCTTGGTGACAATAAAGGCTTTGTTAGTCTGATGATGTGAAATACAATTATAAAGTTCAACTCGAAGTAACTTATAAAATAAAAAGTTTACTACATGGCATCCATCCATTGTATTCTGTACATTCAGAGTCACGCCACTGTAGCAGCAGGCTAAGTAAGACATCCCAAAAGTCCCTCTCCAAGTTTTGTAGTTCTTCCTGGGGAATAAGAAGGCATTCCCAGGCCAGATGAGATATATAATCTCTCCACTGAGTTCAGGGTCTGCCCCAGGATGTCATCCCAGTTGGATGTATCCAGAACATCTCCAAAGGAAAGCACCGAAAAGGTACCCAGTAGATAGATACCCAAACCACCACTACCTCCTTTCAATGTAAAGGAGTGACTCTACTCTGAGTTCCCCCCACATGTCATCTCGCCCGCTTGTATCCATATTCTCATTCTGTCAGTCACTTCCCAGGGCTGATAACTATAGATGAGGGTTGAAATGTAGATCGACTGGTAAATCAAGAGCTTTTCCTTCCGGCTTAGTTCTCTTCTACACCACGACGGCCTGGAACAATGTCCACGCTACTGCTAAGGTCCATCATTCTCTCCATTTTCCCGGGACTGGTGACCAAGATCCTGAGATACTTGGGATAACTGGTTTTCCTGTGGCAGCAACTCATTGTCAAGGACATATCAAAGTAACAATGACTTATTACATCATTATATATTCTGCTCCTGGTTGAAACTATTACACTCTCGACATTTTCCACATGGATCAATTACTGGCCCCAAACCAGTGTCGCCCACTATTCAACACTCAGGCCTTACATGAAAGGTAACTATCAATCACACCAGCAGGTACTACTCACTTCCTTAAGAAATCATTAATACTTAGATTATAAAAGTGATATCAAACTGAATGCTGACGATAATAGTGCTATTTATATCTATTTACATTAATTTGTGTATTTTATGTGCCTTGACCTAGTTGGGGTTTTTGCTTCGACTCACTGAGCTTTAAGGGGACGCCTTACAAAACCCACTAAAAGTATTTTCTCAGTTACTTCTAGTGATGCCAAGACATGAAGATTGATTTCGGTCCATGGTTTTATTTGCAGCATTTCAGAGTCAATTCCGAGATTTATGCCTCAGTCTCAAATTACTGGAGGTGAATGAAATAGCGTAAAAAATGTAAATGCAAAGTGTCTTTCCAGAAGCAGCATCTCTCTCATGCTACATACACAACTTTATTCCAAAACCTGCAGATTATCGAAAGCAATCACTTCTTCTGAAAAGATACGTTTAATTTTTCATATGTAATTTTTCAGTACAGTGAGCACCACAAATCAAATTTCATCCACCTCCACTGCGTTGGGGTGAAAGCCGAAATATTTTAAATCAGCCTTAAACTTTGTTTCTGTCTCTACGAGGGCTGGACACAAGCACTGATCTCCTGATGTAACCTGCCAATCTCTGCATGAAGCACGTTTTTAAAAAAACATCCCAGAATCTTACATTTCTTCTGCATTCAACGACTGAGCAGCATTTTTTTCACCTTAGATATGAAAGTACACATTATAGGTTAAACTGGAAACACATTTCCTTGTTGTAAAACTATAGACCAAGGATTTTTTTTCAGGTCAAATGCAAAGATTAAAATATGATACATCCATATTTTTTAGGTTTACATGTGCAAAGCCATTAAGAAAGAAAAATAACCATTGCATGCATAGATTAAAAATAAGCGCCATCCCCGACAGCAGGACATGGACTGCCAGTACCAGCTGCTTCGAGTCATTACAGAGATCAACATTAATGATCACTCTGAGCTCAGACAGAGCAGAAACTGAAGGCCTGCTCACCAATTCATTATCACCATTTGTGTTGACGTCAGCTTCTAGCTAACGTTAGCCGCACGGCAGAGACAGACTTAATAAATCAGAATCCACTACCTCCACAGCTTCATTTCTCATAGACAGAGATAATATCAACAAACCCAAATAGAAATCATGTCAGTGTACACAGTCTTCTTTAAGTCTGTGCTTTTCACGGAGATAATCTTTAGATCAGCTACGAGACAGAGTGAGCTAACAATCCTGAGTCTCAACAGTCCAGTGGAATGTAAACCATTCATGATACAGTTTAAAAGTCTGTCATGATTTAAAATACATCCACTTATCATCCACATTGTTTTAACCTAATATAACCCTGGTGTGATCGATGTTATAATTCCATTTCTACAAAGCAAGCTGAACCACCTACAGCATACACTCACTGGCAAGTGAAGTGAATAACATTGATCATATTTTTACATCTTGAGGAACATGACAATCCCCCCAAGATGTCGATCTGACCTCCAGACTTCCTACACCACATTCTGATCAAGCACCAGTGGAGCAAGTCTGATTGACAGAGGCCTCACTGCACAAGCCAGAGTACCCAAAGGATCCAGTGCCAACATCCTGGTTCCAGACCCCATAGGACACCCTGAGAGGTCCTCTTGTCCATGCCCAATGGTTCAGAGCATTTTTGAGCACATAAGGGGGACCAACACAGTATTAGGCAGGCATTATAACCACTGCATACAAATTACAGACTGCTGATCATTCAAAAGAAGATAAGAATTAATAGGTAACATGACTGTTTTTTATCCAGCCCAGCATCTAGATACCATCAGGCAATAATATATTATAATAACTTAATATTTGGAGTCATGGTTGCGTCCACCTGATGAATCCAACTCCAATATTCACTCTCATGTAGCTCTGTTTTTGGTGTCCACCAACTCCTCAAGGAAATATATGCGGCATGCTTTGCTACTATATGTTCACCAGCAGGTCTGCATTTGTCTGAATGTTTGGGGGGGCAGGGTTTGCTTGGAAGGTAGTGTACAGTGGCTTCTTTTAGAGCTGCTTCTCTGAAAACAACTGCCTGCTGCTGCCAAAAACAACACCCTGAGAACACTGACAGTGAACCAGAACAGTGAAGTTGCAGACTGGGCAGCTAAACAATGAGCTGGAACTCACTATAAAGCTCTGTTCAGCTGACAATTCTCTGTAGGTTTATCGCTATGCACAAGTCAATAGGTACAGCAACTTAACAGCAACAAGACAATATTTGGGGTTCTTGGTAACTAATTTAACCAAACCTTTTGATTCCTTCTCAGTTTTAAAGAGTACTTTATTTCTATATAACATCTGGACATTGTTACTACCAACCTCTGACAAACTCAACAGTTTGTATCCATTGGTGGAGATTTAAGAACTGAAGGTTCAACAGTGGCACCCATTATAATTCACTCTGGATAACAGCATGAGCTAAGTGCATTAAATGTTAATGTAAATATAGATGTCGTCTCCACTGCAGTTTTTACATAATGGGAGGCACAGAGCTCTTCCCCTGAGAACTCGCTCCCCCTCAGAGATTGAACCGCAGAGAGCTGCAGGCATGGAGTTATGAGCAAATATGTCAGTCCAGCTATTCAGTCTTCAAACACACTGAGACGAAATCAATCTCACTGTCCCTTCTTTTAGTCTTTAAAGAATAAAGACAAGTGTTAGACTCTTCAGACGTTTCCATGGATACACTAAGGTTGTACATGTGCTTTGAAATGTCAAACCATCACATTAACAGGTCAGTTACAGGTCTCCTGAATGCACAGAGGACAAAGACAGAGCTCCACTTGTACCTGACAAGTTCACGGAGAACTGGGTCTTCAGAGTCCTGCTTACAAATACCCATTACTGCGAGTTTGTTGGACACAATGGCTCTACGTCAGCTCAAGGCTGTTCTGCATTGTCAATATCTCCAGTGAACAGTGGGTTCAGCTGTTTTTTTTGTCTTGAACTTGGCTCTCAAAAATGCAGTGTTGATAAAATTCTTTTGGCATCGCCTGACTCGAGAGGCTCTCTCGAGGAGAAGGAGAAAAACAAGTGAGCATGACCGACCCTGCTGAGTGGGAGGGAGGCTCAGCAGGAGGGGTGAAGGGGGGAAATCATCTGTATCCTTTTCCTTTTTTGCACATTTCCATTTCGAAGGACCCCCGGTGGCTTCACACTCGGCTCTGCCTTTCACAGGAAGCAGGCCAGCCAAATGCAGGTCTCACCCAGCCTGTGACTCAGGCGGTGACCAAAGCTACTGAGAGACATTTCAATACATGGCAGACAGGAAACTCGTGGGATGTAGTATTGATTATGGTGGTTCAGAAGTGACCGTGGCAACGAGTCAATAGGGCAGACTGTTTGCACCTGAAGCCTCGCACAAAGGCTGGTTCTCTGAGAGCGAAAAGGTGAACTAAAAATGTGCATGAGACAGAGAAAGAGAGCCTGTGGGGGGAGAAAGCCACAGAAATAAATAGACACAAAGCTAGTGAGAGTAAGAGCGACAGATTGATAATCTCACTATGGTTATGCATGAACTGCTGTTTATAGGAACGGTTAAATTTTCATACTGCTTTGGCGATACTGCAGTGTCACAGGGAGACTAAAACTGCAGCTTATCAGGGAGCAGCAAAGGGAGGAAGAAACCAAACGGCTCAACGCTGTCACCAAGTCAAAACAGAAAGAAGCAAAAGAAGAAGAGACGGAGAGCGACGGCTGTGCAGACGCAGGTGTGGTGAAAACAGCGGGGATATTTACCTGGAAGGCCTGCCAGAGCTGATCGGCCAGCGTGCTGATCTCCGAGAGGATGTGACGAATGAGAAAGGACTTTGACATGCTGCTGCTTCCCACCGCGATCAGGCACTCCATCAGCTTCTCTGCAGCCTGGAGCTAAGGTTTGGCAAAACAAGATTTTACCGACAGTGTTTCCTTAAAACTTTCTTTATAACTCAATAACATCGAGCATATAGAATCTGTCAGTCCACTGATTCAAACTCTATCAATCATAAACTGGCTACAAAGAATGTGTGCCTACAGCTAAATGTCACATCAATTAAAAGCAGTTTTAACCAGAAGTTCAGCAGTTTTTCTGTTTCAGACATTCCTATTAACACAAATAAAATGCACCATATAGTTCTTCCTCATTATATGACGAATTTTATAACATAACCTAAACAAGATAAGCAGTATCTAAAGGATAGTTGGGTTAATTCATGATAAATGGTTCATTTATTAAAGTTAAATAAGTTTTCGGTAAAATCAACTCTTCCCATAATGAACTGATGAGCTTCCCAGCTACTGTAACTGTGATATTGTCTGACTAAAACTCTACAAGTAAAGATTCAACAGCCTCCTGCAGCACAACACCCTATAACAATAATCTTACTTCTAGTTTAGAGGTGTATAACATCCTCAGACTATCTGTCATCACATACAGACATATTTTATAGAAACCTATAATGTCAACAGCACTCAAAGGAAAAACATTCAAGACCTTTGTAAATTATATATAGGTGGTTTTTAGAGGCTCTGAGCCCTATAGATAGCTGTGCATTTATGTATGTACAACTGCAGGGTGAAGGCTACGTAATGTCTGACCAACCAACAGTCTAAAACCCCACAGATATTAAGTTAACAATATTTCCAAAAATGAAAATAAATGTTTGAGAAGCTGGAGCAAGAAAATCTTTGCCATTTTAAAAATGGTTCAAACAATTACTTGATTTGTAGAATTAGATTTTTATTGTCAAAATATTTGTCGATTATTTTCTCAGTTAACTGATTAGTTGTTTGGCCATAAAATGTCAAACATTTATGAAAAATGTTCATCAGTGTTTCCCAAAGCCCAAGATGAGTTTGTCTTTTGTCCACAATGCAAAGATATTAAGTTTACTTTCATAGAGGAGGGGAACAAAACAGAAAATATTACATTTTTTTAAGCTGGAATCATAGAATTTAGACTTTCCAATTCATCAATTAATGAAATGGGTCTTGACTAATTTAAGAGTTGACAACTAATTGATTAATTGCTGCAGCTCCACCGTTGATTAGGGATGCAATTTGTAATCAACACTGTCGACAAAAATTGATGACGACATTAGTTGCCAGTGAATTTAAGTGCTGATTAGTTGGGTGACAGGACTGTGCTTTTTGTGCTGACTCCTAATGCTCTGACATGAAGACATTACCATTTTTACTGGGGTGAAGTGTGTCACTGCCTGATGCGATTATGTAAATTGCAGACTGTGGACATGTGGACTAACTTTACTGCTGGTCTCAGCACTGGAGAACTGAAGGAAAACTTAAACCTAAAATACAATCATATCCTCTGCCGGTGTATTGCTATCCCCACAGCCTGCAGGGCAAAGTTGACCCCTGCTGGGCCTAAACATAGACGAAGAAGTCTTTGTTTAACGACAGTTACAGTGAGGCAGTATGGTTGGAAACAGATAAAATGGTGTGAAATCCTACCAGCATCATCGAACTTTCACTGCTCCACCAAGTTTACAACCTCAGGTAGACAGATCTGAGCCACCAGTGAGTTCTCACACAAACCATAGAAGCCTACCTGAAGGTCCCATTTTACATCCCTTTTAAACAAATTAATCAGTCTCACATGTCCTCAGTGTGTCTTTCAGTCTTTCAGCTCAAAATACTGCAGAAATGGTCACCATGACTGTATAGCCCCTGGTTTTAGCCCTGTTCTAAACAAGCCGTTTTGCTATATAAACCAATGAGCTGCTGCTGTTCCCGCCCCCTTCAGGAAAACCACACCATCTGCATCTGTGATTGACAACTAAAGCTGGATGACTATTGGTTAATTATGTGCTACAAAGCAGCTGGGTCAAATTCTTACTCACTTGCAAAGTCGGGAGGCTATCTAGTTGTGGGGAAGCTTGGGGAAAGGCAAAACTGAGCATCTTCATATCTTTACAGCTTTTATTTCACAACTTCAAGTTTTTAACACCCACAAAACACAATAAAACAATCAATTTTCACTATATGGGAGCTTTAATGCTGCCATCAGTCTGTTGCCGGCCCAGGCTGGCCCCCTGTCAAAAAACACACTGCAACAGTGGTGTAGCCTACTGGCTGCCACATCGGAGAACTGGTCAAAACATCCTTAAAGGTCGTACCAGCTGTGTGCTGCATGCAAGTTCCGGTCTCAAACACCACGTTTAACAACTTTTCAACATCACAAAGCTGAAACTGCAAGGTCGTAGCAACATTTCACTAAAACACACATACATATGTATCACTAAAGGACACAACCAGCATCTTTATTGTTAGTTAGCGTGTGCTTAAAACAACCTCAAACTGAATTTAAATGCTAAAAGGTAAATAAGAACCATTTAGTGACTAACATCATTTCAGCTGCAGCCACGACAGGACTAAATGTGGCTATTATTTTAAAAGATTTTTTTAAAGAAGCCCTAAACTAAATCCATCGAAACATTGTTTTCTAAACAGCCGGAGGCAACATTCTGTGTTGATTATGTCGCTTCAAACAAACCCTGTTTTGTTCTCTCACTATAGACGAGACAATTCTGGTGAATGCATATCGAGTGTGGATGAAAATCAGTTCTTTAAGCCTGGAGCGAGGGTAAGTATTGCTCCTGTTATTTTTCAGATTAATCATTGGATTTTCCGGAGATAAGGATCCCACCTTCTTACGTTTGTCATATTTTATTGTTGATATTATGTCAGCCACAAACAACCTCCTCCACACACCAACACACTCTGTCTGCTCCTCCTGAGTCTCCAGACACCTCATAGTTGCAAGAAGCACGAAACACTGTCTGGAGCTCATTAAGAAACTCTTAATTCTGCTGCTGATTCAACAAAAATAGGCACACAGGCAAAGTCTAATTGATTCAAAAATAGTCCTGGTGCTGTTGAGTTGAAAAAATATAGTAAATGTTGTCGAAAAGACAGGGAAGCAGGAAAATATTTTTAGTCTTAAAAACCCTTCAGGTCAGTTTTTATAGCACCAAGTTCAATTTCTGGCACAAAAAGCAATCGTGCAGTGTTGTACATAGGTATAAGTAGGTAAGTCGGAGTCCAACATCCACTGAGAATGGATTTATGTACTTCCAGGGCAACTCTCTGTCCAGTTACAACAGACCCAGACTGCTCTTATCATCATTCTGTGGTACCTACTGGCAGCCTGCAGGACTGTTTTCTTAATCCTGCTCCTGCCTGTACAACACACAGTTACAATGAATTTGTGTCTACTTCTGTCATGCAGGAACAACTCCTTACTTTTAATGTGCAGCCTAATAAAGAGTCTGTAACAACATACAACTGAAATCATAATAAGTTACTCTAAGGCAGTCTAAGGTGTTTTATCTTTGAAGAGGAGCCCACTGTATTGTATATCAATGCTTTGCACATTTGTAGCCACAGTCACTTCTTTACCATGTGTAGCCCTGTTCAAACAGGATTAGTATTACCTCAGGACCTCATGTGATTTAGACATTCCCCCTCATGCGCACACATCTGTGTTTCATGTGGCACAAGATAAGCAAAGTCTGCTTGTATTTACCAACATTATCCACGGACACGTTATTAATAGGTTGCCACGGAATAATTGTTCAGCCTGTTGAAAGACAGCAAAATGCTACTTGCCACATGCTGCCATGCATGACATCCAACTAATCATCCTGTGAGATTTCGCTCTCCTAATGGAGTTGAGCATTTCGGTGAATGTGTCTGCTGTGCAGGGACACGAGCCTCCTGAATTTGCACCCCAACATGTCACCCAAACTTTCATTGATAATTGCCAAGACAGCCTCCATGATACTTAAGAGTGAGAGAGGCAGACAAAACTAAAAACTTTTCCCCAAAACAAAAAAGGCCCCAAATAACAGAGATGCTGAATTGCAAGGGAAGAAGATTATTATGGGACGTCCGTCTTTGCCTAATTATGGTACATAATATACGTTGGAATTTTTACTGTACAAATTACAGACTTGGCCGAGTCATAATGGATTAAGGTCAAAGACAACTTGTACGATTATTACTACAGATAATACCAGTCCCAGGACTTTTGTCAGTGACATCTTGACATTTATCTAAACGTTGGACTTGCTTTGCTTAAATTTATATTACAAAACCCTGCTTTAGTCTTCTTTTTACCTACATTTGTTGACTCCAACCTTCTGTTCATGCTTTTTAATATACATTAACTACCTGCTCCCACACAGCAAAGTTAAAACCACCTGCTCCTGCGAAATTTGAGTTGGGGTGTGCATGATTATAATTTCGGATTTCTTTGGCGACTCAAATCAGTTTCTCACTTACCAAGTTGAAGATTTATTCATTTTCTGGCATGACATGGGGGTTATATATCTACATAACATGCTAGCTACCTAACAATATTAATGAAAATTGCAACAGTAAAACGATCACAAAAGTGAAAATGCAGTGATTATATATTTAAGTACACTTACAGAAAAGGTAACTCTTGAATCTGCTTATTTCTTTCATTTTTATGTGGGGAAAAAAATTCTACCAAGAGCTACACGTTACAGGTTTCAGCTGTCAACTCAAAGTTTCATTGGCTGATTGATACTCTTGCAAATGAGCACCTTAGAAGTGGCAATCAATATATTGATTTGGTGATGCTCATTTGATTTTTGTGCTTAAGTTGCAAGATGGCTACTTGGGAGCTGGACGAGTCAACATTAACATGCAGGCGCTTAAAGCAGGCTGAATCAGTGATGAAAAACACCATTTTCATGTGGCCAGAAACTGATTTTCCCTTGTTTTCATGATGGAATAAAAGGCGAAGCATTCTCAAAGACCTTCCAGAGAAGAGCCAACTGTGTCCTTCCCCCCATGCTGCATGAATATCAAATCGCATCTGATTCATCAAACGGAGTCTGTGATTCTTCAGAAAATCAGCAACTCTCGAACACACAAGGAAAATTTTTCACAACAATGTGTCACTCACGACTAATTGGTTCGGGCATAACAAATTGAAATTGGGCTGAAATAATGAAGTGAAACACAATAACAGCTCTGTCTGATAATCAGGCCACCACAACTTGTCCACAAAGGTCGTTATCATCATTATTGCCATAACTCCCATGACCCCTCTGCAGTCAATAAAACACAAGCTCAGATTAATAGTTTAAGGTTGAGTAAATCCAAATCGATTATAAGATAAGGCTGGTGTCATTTTCCATTTTCTGTACTGCTGACAAATCCCACAACCTGCGAGCAGGTCTCTCAATATCTTCTGATTTAACCCCTGTGTCCAAGACTCTCAGCTCTGAGCCCATTTAAAGTACATTTAAAAAACAATTCAAACATATTGTTTCATCTTCTGAAAAGGAAAAGTCTCAGTAATTTTCTCAAACAGTGGACACTGTAGTTTTATTTTTTTTTTAAATACAAGGAAATAGTTTACTTGTTGGGAACTACTTTCAGCGGTGGATTAATCCACATTTAGTGATCTATTGAGTATTGATGGTGGTAGGAGTGTGTATGTAGGAGTCAGAATAAACTGCAGTGTGTGTGTTCATGGTGATGAAGGAAGTGTCAGCAAGGACAACAGTGAGAGTCACTGATGTGTTTTTAATAGTTTTAATGGAGCTCTGTGGCACCGTGGCTCGCCACGCAGACTTGTTGACGAGGATATCGACAGACTTTTATATCCTGATGCCAAACAGAAACAACACCCTGTTAGCTGCTGCTAATTCACATTCACTCCATTTTTCATCTGCTTAGCTGGGAGTGGCCCAACACATCCAAACCGTCCTTTGTTGCTGTGCCAGTAGGCAGCTCCACTGCAGCTGGGGATAAAATATTTGGCTCAAGGACGCCATCGCCATTGTTGCTTTTCAATGCGGTCTGAGGAATTCAGCTGGCTCACCTTGTACAACTCCGAAAACCAGAGTTAAAACAGTTTCAAGCTGATCAGATAGGCGTGTTCGACTGTGTCCTTCAAAGACTGAAAGCATCTGCAAGAGGAAGGAAAATTAACAAAGAAACTGAAATTCAGTTTGCTTTGTATTGCTTCTGCTGCTGATTACCCCTGAGTGTGCTATGATACGAGGACATCATGTGAAATTGTCTGGAATGATTGTCCTAACAAGAGATTAATTCATAATTTGAAACAATTAAAGAGAGGAGATTGTTATTCAGGTTTTCTCTGCAGGTTTTCTTAGGGTGTGGATTGATGCAGAGTTCCTTCTTCCACTTTAACCAGTTTGAGTTTCTGGAGCCTGATTCGTTTTGAAAAGGTTGGTTGTTTCCTTACAAAAATAAACAGAGAAAGCACTTGAAGGGATGCTGCTTTTAAAGTTTTTCGATTTTGTGATGGTGGCTGGTTGTACGCACTGTTTGCTGAATATCGCTTTAACAAACAGTGCGTTGTCGTGAAATCAATGTGCAGATTCTTTATTGTTTAGTCTCTCCAGACCCAGAGACGGTGACTAACGCCTAGCTATCCAGCTGCATGCAGGAATCAGGCTTACCTCGTAGGCCTGACATCTGATAAGCAGCTACCAGGCCTGCGGAAGTTTTCAGTTTCTGTCCTGTTAATGTTGATTCCACAGATGGACTACTGAACAGACATACCAAGTACTAGCCCACAGACCCAGAAGGTCAGGAGGCCCTTTAAGCTAGAGAGCCAGTTTGAAGTGATTGGTAACATTTCAGGACAGAAAGTCAATCAGCAACTACAAAGAGACACAAAATGACTACAACAGAATAAAATTTACTTCAATGAAATGAGGAAAAAGTTCATAACGAGACACAAAGGGACCACAAAGTGTGTCTTTGTCTCTTTGAACATGACCACAAAGGGAAAGAAAACACAGAGAAGCACAAAATGACTGAAAAGAAGGGGAAAAAATTATTTAGATGCAACGTATCTACAAAAAGAGACACAATGACCACAAGCAGATTGAAAATTACCAGAGACACACAGTGATTCAAAGGAGACAAAAAATACTACAAAGACATGTCACATTTCCACAAAGACTCAAAATGGCCACAAAGAAATGCACAATGGCCAAATAGACATAAGATCACTAAAAAGTAATATAAGATGACATGAAGTCATACAAAGAGATTCAAAATGATCATATAAAGTAGCAAGATGACCACATAGAAAAGCAAGATGACCAAAGAGGCGCAAGATGCCCAAAAATAGACAAAAAATACTACATAAAAATGCAAAATTACTACAAAGAAATGCAAAATGTCCACAAAGTGACAACGCAATGACGCCAAACACATGCAAAATGACCAATGAGATACATATGACTTAAGCGAGAAAACATAACTACAAAGAGATGCAAAATATCCACAGATATCCCTTTTTCCATCGAGCTGGTTCCAGTGCTAGTCCAGAGCTAGAGCCTGACTTAGCACTAGTTCTTTGTGTTTCCACCACCTAAGCATCGGCTCCAGGTGCTAAAAACTGGAGCTTAGCAAGCACCAACTCCTTGCTGGGCCAGAGCTAAGCACCGAGTACATCAGAGGCTGGGGGTGGGGCTATCGTGACCAACGATCAACGCTGGAAAGGGACATACTAGCGGTAATTTGTGTCCTTTTTCGCCAGGATGTCCCTGGTCCAATCGCAGATGTATTGGAATGACTCCCAGGACACACGGAAGTTTTGCACAAACTGTTGTGCGCTGAAATCTGGTATTATTGTGTCCCACCAGTAGCGTGATCATGGATTTACCCAGGCAACAGGCAACCTCCGCCTCGCAAACAGCCTTAAGACCATCTATAAAGATAAACATATATTACTATCAACTTACTGTGTTTGTTTAACTGCTGTGTAATCGATGCAAGCGTAGTTGTTTTACTCTCGGGAGGAACAAGATTTGAACCAACTAAGCACCAGCACCAAACTAGCACTTGGTTCTTCTTGGTGTAAAAGGGGTAAAAGAGATGAAAAATGACCGGAAAAGAAACACAAATGACCACAAAGGAAGGCAAAATGACTACAAAGCCCACAGAGTTGTGAAATGACCAAAGAGATGCCAAATGTCCACAAAAGTTCACACGATGACCACAAACAGATGGAAAATTACCAAAGAGACACAAGATGGCCTAAAAGGGATTAAGAAATACTACAGAGAGATTCAAAATGCCTAAAAAAGACACGGAAGATGACTAAAAAGAGGTAAGATGGACCAAAAACAAACCTAAATTGTCACACAGTGATGCAAAATGACCACAAAATTATTCTTTTATATGTCTGAATGTCTGAATGCATTCAGTGTAAAAGATAGATTTTTTAAATACGCCAAGAGGTCAGTCATATGTTAGTGTTTTGAAAAGTTGACTTTAAAAATAAATCAGTTGATTAATTAGTATGTAGTGAAGGCTTTGTGACTGTATTCAGATCCAGATAAGTTCCAACATATCTACTCCATCTCCGTCTTCAAGTAGCTAGGTGGGAGCTGTTTTATTTCTCAAATTCTTCTGTCTTACTTCTTGTTGTGTGCCCTTTAAAAACACATTTTTTAACCTACTGAAAAGCAAGATGTGTCTGAAAAGGACAACAACCATGTCTGGACTGTGTCACACTCTGTAGGAGAAACTAACAACCATCCAACGCTACTTTATGCTGAAATAACTTTCAATAATCCCACTCTTCACGTTTACAGACAAAAGCTGTAACCGTGACAATGAAATTAATGGAGCGATAAAAGGTGCACTTGAGCGTTCTGTTTGGGGTTGAAACACATGAGGCGAGCTGGATTCAATATAAAAGAAGGTAATAAAAGTTCATCCCGTAGACAAAAAGGATGACACGGTTAAGATGAGGCCAGCCAGACACTAAACTGCTCTCCTCTCTCAAAGGTTATTACATGAAATATGTCTGCAGTTGAGCACAGTGGGAGAGTGACATTTGAAAGACGCCACTTGGGATTCAGGATCTGCAATTTCATCGTCTGGGCTCTTCATCTTGTCCAATTCTCTTTCCTCCTAGAGCGTAACAACTCCTCCAGGTGTGTCTGAGAAACCGAGCCAGAAATAAGAGCTCTCCTCAAGGACGCGAGCGGCTCTGAAGGCAGGACCTCCACTGGGGAAAATTGCAGCGGCTTGTGGCATTACTCCTGAAGACGGATCGCACTCGGACTGTAAGCACTTTGCTGAGACTTTCAGAGGATTCTCATTCAGCCGTTTTCATTGTTTGACTACAGAGTTGGGGCTGTAGAGAAAGGCTGGAAAAATCATGGTGACTTTCCTACAATACCAATACTGATGCCAGAGCATCTATAGCCAATACTAGGGTTTCTGTACAGCTCACAAAACATGTTTAGAAGACTTCACAGAATGTTATTTAATGTATTTTACCCCTTCACGATATCTAACAAATTACTTATTCATTAAAACACAGATTTAGCCTTTTTCCTAATTGAAAAAGTCTGAACACAAAATTATTCAGACCCTTTGCTTCCGCACTCCAAATTCTGGTCATTTGCATCTTGTTTGCTTTAGTTATCCTTGAGATATGACAATAATACAGTCAGATTCATTCTTTAACTGTCTGCCAGGAAACACTGCATAAACTGCTTAAATCCAGATGTTTAAATCTCTAGTGACCTACAGACTCTAGTTGTCTTGGATAACAGTTTCCATAGGAGCTTCTACAAAAGTCCTGAATGAAGGATCTGAAAACATGCGTAAATGAAATGCTTCAGTTTCTGATTTTAAATTAATCTGCAAGATTTTCTCAAATTGGTTCTTTACTTCTTTTTTTTTTACCTTTGATTACCTCATGATTTGAAGAAACTGAATTTAGTGCTTTTTAAGGCTTTTCAAGACCTTCAATTTAATAATAACGATGATGATGAGAATTTAACTTTTATTAATCCCCGTAGGGAAATTCAATTCTGCATTTAACCTATCTCACATACATTGGGTATAGCGCTCGGGAAGCAGTCAGGGGTTGAGGGCCTTGCTCAGGGGCCCAACGGTGGCTGCAGTAGGGGTTCGATCCGCCGACCTTCCAATCGACAGCCCAGGGCTTAACCCATTGCACCGTTGCACTGTCCCCAATTTAGATGGGGCAGTGGTGGTGAAACAATTGCCCCCAATCTCGATTTAGAGGTCAACTGATATGTTGTTTTGTTTTTTTTTCCAGGGGTGACACAGATACTGATTATTAGTAATCAAGGAGATGGATAGCCCACATTTAGGACCAATATACATTTGAAGTTAAAATCTAACTTTTGGTGTCAAAAATTAGAATATCGCAAACTCCAACACAAACATCATTGAAATGCTTTTGTTTATCTATGATGTACGTGTTTGATTAAGATGGAACTTTTCAACATTTACCCTTCAGTGTTCATTGGTTACTCGTGAGGTGCAACTAATTACATAGTGCTGTGGGCAGGATGATGCTCAAAATTTACAAAGTGTGATGACAGACAGAGATAGATTAGCACATTTTAAGATTTATTTTACCAGAAATCTGACAATATGATTAAAAAAAAGACAGCGATTATTGAAATACTGCATTCGAAAATCAGCTAAACCCCTACTGCTCTGAATATTGAGCAGTTCGTACTGGATTCCCACCAGTGAGTGAGTAATACAAGTGTCATTTACAAGGTTAAATGTTGTATGGACTACAACCACAACACTTAGCTAAATACACATCTACTGAATAACTATCAAGATCTAGAGCAGTGGTTCTCAACTGGTCCAGCCTCAGGACCCACTATGTCTCTATCAATCAGGGCCGCGACCCAAATTTTGAAGTTTGCTGCTCCCGTTAACAAATTAAGGTTTATTTGGGTGGAGTTTCAACGCATTTTGAGACAACTTGGGACAATTTTTTGCTCATTTTGGTATATTTGGACGTTTTTGCCAAGTTTTGGGCATATTTTGGTCTATTTTGACAGATTCTGAGCACATTTTGGTTCATTTTTTGCACGTTTTTAGCATAAATTTCTCCAATAAGCTGGCAGAACCAAATCTAGAGGGTAATAGTGGGCAACTACTGGTGTCACCACCACTAAATATCCTGCTATTGAAAGCAAACTGAGTCATAAGAAACACATCCTTTAAAATAAAAGACTTCATACCACTACTTTTTGCTTCTGCGACCCTCTAAAAAAGGCTTCCTTCGCGACCCACTTTTGGGTCCCGACCCACCAGTTGAGAACCACTGATCTAGAGTATTCTTTTTCTAATCATTTAATAGTTCAAGTCATTTTAAAAGCAACAGAGCCAAACATTACCCAGTTCCAGTTGCACAGTTCTAAGGATTTTGCTTCTTCTTCATGTCTTAAGAAACAGTAAACTGAACATTTGAGGGTTTGGGGCAGTTGGTCATACTGGGAAGAATAAAGGTTAAAAGAATAAACTGCTCCAGGGTGGACTTGTATGCACAGTTGGAAGTTTTATGACCTCTCCCGCATGTCAATGAAGCAGGACTAGGAAGACATATTTTAAACTCATGCTGCACCTGCACCTCGCCCTTCAGTCTCCAGAACCTAATTTCCAAGACCTGTGATTGATGTATGCAGACCGTCACACGCTCAGCAGCTTTCCTTTCCGTTAAGGGAAAAATGGAATGTCACATAAAGAAGAGTTACAGAATTGCAGTTGTACAGACACACCCACTCTGATCAGCACTCTCGTGGTTTCTTTAACACAACAATTCACTTCAGCTGTTGCTTTGTTAGAGTTACCTCCTGAGAAGACAAGACAAGGTCGAGAGCAGACAAGATATACTGTGAGGATAACATTTTTTGGAAATTAAACACAGACGTTTTATAAGGATTAAAAAAATCAAAGTGGAATTTGGATAATACTGAGAAAGTCAAGTAATATTTGAAAACAATTAGCTTCATATGAATATAGAACTAAATAATGTAAGGAGGACACTTTGGAGAACCTTTCAGTGAAGTTGAAATACTTTCCAGTGTATTTTGTAGTGTGAAAATGAGGACCATTGTCCACTGACTTTACATTTTACAGAGCCGCATCACTCAAGTGAGCTCATGAAATCACTTAACTGAAAAGACAATCTTGAAAAGATGGAAAGCCACATTAAAACCTGCAGTATGGAGCTAATTTCATGCCAAAAGTTAACAAATGACTGATTATGAATCATTAAAAGTGTGTTCCAGACACTGGACAAGACTCTTCCCACTTTCACTCAGTGGCTGCGTTCCAAATCATATACTTTTCATTTTCAGTATATACTTTACAGCTGTCCTTACAAAGTACACACAGTTGCATCCAGTATGTATACAACTGAAGCATACTACATCATAATACTGCACCTTAAGCTTTGACCGTCTTGTTTATATATTCGCAACAGTGTGTTTATACTTATGAGAGATGCTGTGAAATACACTGATCAGGCATAACATTATGACCACCTGCCTAATATTGTGTTGGTCCCCCTTATGTGCTCAAAAATGCTCTGAACCATTGGGCATGGACAAGAGGACCTCTCAGGGTCTCCTATGGGGTCTGGAACCAAGACGTTGGCAGTGGATCCTTTGGGTGCTCTGGCTTGTGCAGTGGGGCATCTGTCCATCAAACTTGTTCCACTGCATCCTGTTGATGCTTGATCAGAATTGGCTGTAGGAAGTTTGGAGGTCAAATCAACATTTTGAGTCATTGTCATGTTCCTCAAGATGTCTCTGATTGTTTTGATGTTTTTACCATGTGGTGGGGTGCATTTTCTAGGCCAGTGACATTTGGGATTTCCATCTGCATGAGGGAGTGTGTTTGTTGTGGGACAATGTTTATCTGGGTGTCTAAGTCTCATCAAGACGAATGTTAAAATCCAAGGTTTTCCAGCAGAGCACTGATTCAAATGATCAGGATCGCTATCAGGCTTCTGTAGAGCTTAATAACAAGCTGATCATTTGAATCAGGTGTGTTGGAAGACGGAAACATCTAAAACATGCTGGATTGTGACTCTCGAGGACCAGGGTTGGCCACCCCTGACCTAGCTTGTAGTCCATCTCTTGCTGCCCCAGTTACTGTATGTTAAGTATACATCTATATATATCTAGAGCCCTCGCATATAAAGTGTACGAACAAGAGAACAAGTATAAAAGTAACCATTTTGATGTTAAGCTACAGGTGCATGTATAAATGGTCTGAGAATCATTTTAACTGTCATTTAGATATGCAGTTTTGGAGAACTCAGAGCAGGACGAGTTAGTGATTTGTAGGCTGCAGGCAAATTCTGTCTTGCTTTATTTTCACCTTATCTCCAACTGAATGGTGAAGTTGGCAGCGGTGAAAGAAGTGCATTGCTTTCTTAAGTTAAACTGTTACTATACTGCACGGTAAAAATGCCTTTAAAGAACAAAATCTGCATTTAATATTTTACTTAAAGGGGAAGAAGGAAAGTTAGACATTGGAACACATCCTTAGCAGCTGCTCCAAGGCGCTGAGTGAGGGCCGCTATCGATGGAGACATGATCAAGTCCTTAAATTCATCACTGAGGCAATCAGCAAAGGGGATCAAGGACAGTCGATGCACCCGAGCTACAGCCAAGGCCATCCAGTTCTTCAAGGAAGGCCAAAGGCCAGAGAGAACACCAAAGAACTGCTATGCTGGTTTGCTGTCCACAGCCTGAGACTGGGCGATGACAGCTGAAAATTCCACCACACATCACCCAGTCCAAATTGAAACCGGACATCATCTTGGTCTCTGAGGCTACAAAACAACTGGTCTTGCTGGACATGAGGAGGCACACGAGAGAAAGAGGGATAAGTACCGGGAGCTGGTGAAGGATTGTTGGAGGAATGGTTGGAGGACCAGATGCGTGCTAGTGGAGGTGGGCAGTCGGGGATTCACCAGCCACTCCCTGAGTAAGGCCTACGACATACTGGGCATAACAGGTGCCAACCGAAGAAGAGCCATGAACAAAAGCATGGAGGCTGCAGAGAAAGCGTCCAGATGGCTCTGGCTGAAGAGAGGAGAGCGGTGAGGGCAGCAGAATGCCACTTGGACACAGGCCTGGGTCTGATCAGCCTCGGTCAGGTCGCCTGGATGAGGGTGTCTGTTGTGAGACCCGAAACATCCAGAAGCCTTATCGGATCTTTTTGTTCTGCTTTCTAAGGAAAAAACTGGAACAAAAAGAGCCTATAAGGGTATTTTAAAGGAGCTTGATAAGCAGCATAAACAAGAGTGGTAATAAGGTGAAATCTTCCTGATGCTCATCCATAATTGGGACATACTACATTTTTTCTCCAGGCATTCAATGTAGTATGAGCATTGGAATGCATCCAGTTTAGGCACCGCCCTACTAGATGTGACAGGACTCTGACCCGCTGCAGCTGTTCAGTTAGACAATTCCTTATCTTCCTGCTGAAATTACGTAATTTTACAACTTCCACAATCTTAAGCAACTGTTAAAAAGCATTTTTAATAAGGTTTTACCGATTCTACAAACTTTCTTATTAAATCTATTTGTCCTTGGCCAGTTATTTTAGCCATTTGAATTATTTCATAGGTAAAACACATTAGGTGTCATATATAAGGACAATACGCTTTCTCATGCCTTTATAGTCAGTTACAGGGAAACACACTGGAAACTATTCAGCAGTCCATGAACACTCCCCAACATTGTCATCCAGTGACAAATGTAAAACTGTTTTTGAACGGCGTGTTTAATAGATTAGTCTGGTGTCAAAATGTTTTAGAGTCCTGTGCCAGTGGTGGTTTTCCTCTGCTGGTACTCCCTGATCATGTCAGGAGTCATTTTCAGGATTATAATTACCCCTGCCCTTCATCTCTGACCTCCCCCGCCATATCTGAATTGTCCTGAACAATCAGTTTGACTGGCAGAGCAATGGAGTGCTCACTGAACGTCAGAAATATAAAGCGTTCATTAACGGGTATCCTCAAAGTCGTTGGCAACGTCCTTATTGAGTAAGTTGAAAAGGAATGCAAATTTTTATGGAAATGGCGAAAAGGTTATCGGCTGCACACAGAAAATGCTTAGTTTGGTGAAGACCATAAATCTCTATGGTCAAAGTCAAGGCATTGACATATGTGAATAACAAGCTGTAAAGTCTCACTCATACACTGAGATCTGTGTGCACTATACAGTAAACAGTACAATGTGATTTGTGCTACAAAGTGTGCTGTACTCAGTTGTGCTGAAAATCACTAGGGCAAACACTGTAACCAACTAAAGTGTCTTCAAATGTTAATGGTTTGCATCTAAGACCAGTTGCAGTTTGAGTTGAAGCATTTCCATATAAATTGAAGCTGAATCACTAAAATAATTCTGAAGCGTCTTTTAGTGTAATCACTGAAAGCCTTTAAAGTTGTGATTTCAACATCAAACCATGTCGGCAACTTAAATGCTGGTTTGCACTGAAAGCAACTGAACTGTCAGCTCATGTTTAAAAAAAAAGAAAGCATACAACTGTCATTTTAAAGGAGTGAAAGATGAATGAATGTACGAATGCATGTGTATGAGCTATGACACATCAAAGCAGCTGGATTGACAGCTGACGTATGAAAGCTGAAAATGAAATGCCATTTAAAGTTTAAAGGACAAAAAAAGTTCAACTGTCAGTTTGTGTACAAGCTACAAATCACAAAGTTCCACCTCTACTCTGTACCTGATTTAACTGTGACCACAATCCCCTTTAAAGTAGTCTCTTTGCACGACGATACACCACTCCCAGTGTTCCTGCCACATTTGGAATCATCCCTGGAAGTACCGTTGTGTAACCACATAAAGCGACTATCTGTGATGGGCGCTGAATCTCCTCCACTGTGTCGAAATGGCTTCACTTCAACCTGACACACGCCACAGTTAAGGTTGTTCGTGTTAAATGTTCTCCCTTTGACACCTTTTGATGCTGCCGTAGAACTCTGTCCTGATGGCCCGAAAAGGATGAATTTACAGCGCACAACTTTGTGAATGTCGAACAAAATGACCACCATGCACCACGTGCCTTCTTCAGTTTTAAGATACTGTGGGCTCGACCACTAAGGACTGGTCTCTGGGTCGTAGCCGCAGTCCCACCTCTTGTCACCAGTAATGATTCCCGACATAAAGGTTGGGTCAGTTTACCACAAAGTTTGAGGTCTGCGCTCTGCACACGTTTGAGGTCTATAGTGAAATTGTCATTAAACAGGACTTCCAGACAGTATTTCAAATGTGGCAGGAGCACTAGGAGCAGTGAATCGCTGCAGACGTTGATACAGGCCTAATTTAAACAGTTTTTGATTTGCATAGGCTCAGAACTTCATAATTGCTCGTCAGATCAAATATAAATGCAGCTCACCTTCCATTTAAAGACTAGACAACAAAAGGCAGTTGAATTGTCAGTTGAAAACATTGAGCTCAGATAAAATTTCAGCCAAAGCAGCTGAGTTTAGGTGCCCTGTAAATAAAGTCAAAAAAGTTATGTTAAAGTTATTAAAGTTATGTCTTACATGCCATGAATGAAACGGTTCATGATTAAAATGTAAAAATAGTTAAACTGAAAATAATAACACTGCAAAAAAATGACCACATTCTTTTTTTTTTTGTATTGTCACTTTAGTGCAAACTTAAAATAACTTACATTATGGATAATAATTAGTCTTGGGGCCAGTGTTTTCTGCTCATTTAAATGACGGGGCGAAATCATCTTGCAGAAGCTCAGAAACTGTGTTCGACTGCAGTTCCTATTAGAACCAGTTTCAGGACCACTGACCTGGTTAAATCTGTGCTACTTTTCTCAGTACAACTAGTGGCACTGTTCAGTGACCTTGACTTTGGTCTGTGATGTGTGTTTCCTATTTAAGTGAATAGATGATAGTGATATCACAGCAGCAGCTCATCGATTCGGTTCAAAAATGTTTCAAAGATCTGAAGTTTTAGATTTAAAGACCAGGTTTCAGTGCCAGCACCTCTTACCGAAGCAGCCTTTTTCAGTTACAAGCCGGCCACCACACATGAGGGCACCCATAACAAAAAAGGTAGAGAAATCAATTTCTCCAGGCAGGGCAGCATCAATAGGCCAGAATGCTATACAACCACAAGGCGTTGCATTTTGAGCAACAGGCACAGCTGAGATCAGTGACCCATATCACCCACAGCTGAATGATCGCATTTCAAAAGCCATTTCTCTGCCCATGTACGCCCACATTTGGCTCAGAGAAATGAGTTCACACCCTTCTGCTGAGCTCTTGTCAGAATAAATTCTGATAAAAAAATAAAACTCACAAGAATGACAAGATGAGGCAGATGGAGAGAAGAGTGAGCACATCAAAAACATTAAGTACACATGCACTGAGAATCACAGATTGGTGATATCAAACAGCAGAAGTATCAAAGAGAAGATTTTTACTTTAAACAGCGTTATCTCTGCAAACACAGAGCTCACTCTATAAGGTGCTACGATAAAACGGGGTGCGAGTCAACATGAATTTAGTGCCACATCCTGTGGGAGTCTCACTGCTCATCACAAAAGCCCCCATTCATGATGAGATAAGAGGTGCAACTCGTGTCTTTGTGAACAGTGTTTTTAAAGATACAAGCCTACAGGTGTTCACACCAGGAACCTCTTTGAAAAACGTGGGATGGAAGACATAGATAAGAGAGGTTCTCATGTTTGTGATTCACAATGGCGGCTGAGGGTCACTGGAGCTTTGAGCCTTTCAACGGTGAATGAATGACATCTGCAGTCTTTCTGTAGATATTAATGAAGCTGAACAGTTTGAATGAAATGGAAAGTGATTGTCTACTTTTCAAGTTACATATTAATCTGCAATGCTAACTCGATTAAATAGTCCATCACTATTTTTATTAAGAGACAAACTTTTCAAGCAAAAATGATAAATTTACAGGTCCATGTGAAAATGTTCTGATTTTCTTGTTCCTACAT
Source organism: Dascyllus trimaculatus (assembly GCA_024666655.1). Lineage (NCBI taxonomy): Eukaryota > Metazoa > Chordata > Actinopteri > Pomacentridae > Dascyllus > Dascyllus trimaculatus. Next base: position 10,531,263 of record CM045455.1, on the reverse strand, counting down.
TACAGTAAAGTCAATACAGTACACTAGTATAAATACTTTTGCAGACATCACCATGGGCACTCAAAATAGTGATGGACATTTTGGGATTAAGAGATTTCATGAGAAAATTACACAACATTACCAGCCCATTACATACCCACCATCACTTGTTATCACGCACATAAACGCCGCCATGCTGCTAATACTAGTAGGCCAGACGGTGCATAATGGTCATTAAGTCCACGTAAACTCTCCAGTGGAGTCATCACCCTGAACACCTAGAAAATGAAGCTTTGGAACACAGTTAACTTTGCAAGAGAGTATTTTGATCCGAACCATCATCTTTGCCTTAACCAAGTAGTTTAAGTGCCTAACCAAACAGGAAAAGTGAAAATGAAAATGAAGATTTACAATAATACAAACATAATGGTCCGCAACGGGAGTTAAACTCCAGTCCCCTGGGTCAAAGTCCAGGTAATCCACCAGGCCAATTATTAATTAAATCTTACATTCCGTATTTTTTGCAACTATTGATAACATAATTCTTTTAATCGATCCTTGATAAAATAACTTAATATAAAAATGCTCTACTAGGGCTCTGTTGAAGCCGCATTTCTCCGTCTTTTGTCGCTCTGTGGTACAGATGTTGATTATCGATTAAACAAATAATTGCCAGTACTGCTTTTAACCCATTAAAAATACATTAACTGATCACGCAGAAGATGAAGGACATAAATCTGACAAAATGTGTTTCCGTCAATAGCGTAACACTGTAGCAGCCTGAGGAGTCGGTCTATCTGACTAGGCAGTTGGTGTCAGCAAGTAGAGAGTATTATGGGAGTTTAAATAGTGAGGGGCCACCATGACAAAGTCTCCAATGACACTTAACGCCTTCCCAGCCAAAGCCCCACTTTCGTATTTGAGCTGAAGTGCACTGAGATAGTGCCACAGTGCCTATGTGGATAATAATCTAAACAGCTGGAGCAGCTTATTTCACATGACTGCATTCAAATTTGCAGTATCAGGACACAGAGTTATTTCATGTCATTGATTATTGATTGATAAGGCTGTTGATTATCTTTTAAGAAATGTGTTCAAAATTTGCATCGCTACTCATCACCCACAGCACTGTCTGTCTGGTTACACATCCCGGGTATCAGCCAATAGACACTGAAGGATAAATGTAAACATGTAAAACATAAGTAACCAAAGACAATTACAATGGAGTTTTATCTTGCGGTTGTGTTATTCTAAATTTTTACAACAGGATTTTAATTTTTACTGAAAATGTTTGTCAGTTCCAAATATCAGTTTCCTTTATTACTGAGAATCTGTATCGATACTAGCTGCTAAGAAAACATATTTGTCCATCACCATTACACACAGTAACTTTGTCAACATACTTTCACTTACACAGCAAAAGTAGAAAAGTTCATCTCAATATTGACCAAGAGACTACCTCTGACAAATAATGTGCTCCATCCTTCATTGAGAAAAGCAGCAGTGACGGCTAAATTACTTACTTACAAGAGTGTTACTGAGAAAGGAGAAGAAAAGTGAGACTTTCTCCAACTGCTTCTACAATAACTTTACCATTTATCACTAGTTTTCACCAGCATCAGAAACATGAGAGTTAAACTAACAGCTAACTATAGACTTAAACTCTGCTAGGTGATCACTTACTACCAGCATACTTAGTGATCCCTTTTCCTATACTGTCTAATTTTTGTGGGATTCACATCTCAGAAATATAGCTGTACAATTAAACAAATATTAACTGCAATCTAAATTTTGACGTTACACAGTTCTGTGAACATGATCAACTGTGACATTAGTATTTACATTGTGCTCCACTCGCTCACAAAAAACTTGTGTACACAGAAATAAGGAGTGATTTTATCCACATTAGCTGTTTTCTGTGTACAAACGCAAAACAAATAAGCTTTATGAGCAGCATCAGGTGTTTTCGTTGTCTTGCTACCTTGAAGCATCAATTCCAGCCACTGATTAGTAGAGGTGTAGCTGCAGCCTGAGAGGTACACTTGTATACTCAGGAGTACAAAAATATCAGCAAAGTACCAGTATTGTCTTGGCCATCAATCACAGAAACAGCAGTGAAAGAAAACACTTAGTAAAGACACGAAAACAACATTTATCACAGAGTTTGGCAAAAACTAAATGTGAATTTGAGTGCTAAGAATCTAGAGAGCAACCCACCCCTGAAACCAAACCTATGCTCTTGGCTCTACATCATTTTAAGTCTTATATTTTGACTTTTACTTTATGTCTTTTATTGCCGTCTGGTTCTTTGACAGTGCTGTATAGTGATTATCTGTTCTTTTATGGGTTGAAGGCTTTAGTGCCAACTTGCAGACATGAAGACTGAAACACAACTTTCTACCAAGATGGATGAAAATGTGTGATATGTTGTCTGCCAGACTAAATAACTGTTTCTTAAACTAATAAATATTTCAGCAAGTCCCTGAATCAACCCCTCTACCGACAGAATAAGGGTTTGTTTTATGAAAACCATACTGTGAAATATGTAGCTAAACGTCTTTTCCATTTTCTGAATCTGAACTCTGAATGGAGTGCAGCTCCAACTATTCAAATGGTTTATTCACCACTTGTGAATATGCAACTATTACGTGTTCCTTTTAAAGATGATGAAGTACTTCTGCTGTCCTTCCATAACAATCAGAGTCCAGCTAATGGCATTCCTGCCATTTTAATTCACTCTGTGTGATTGTGATTGGTTGTCTGACTCAACCTGTCCTACAAGGCCGTAAGACAACCTGCCTCTGTGGGGACATTTAAGTTTCTCAGAGACAGATTGGTGCTGCGTTAATCGAAGTCCTCATTAAATTTAAATTATTTTACACCCTCCTGGCCACTATCATCCGTTTAACTGACAACTGCTGAACATTTCTGTGCCGCTTCACAAGAAAACTCCCAACTTCTTCACTATTAGCTTTGACAAACAGAGAGGAAACTTGATGTAAAGAGGAAATTGCCTGCAGCCATCTTAGTTGGGTGAGCTGTTCTCTGAGCATTCAGTAGGAACCAGATGGGATAACTCCATCTTTGTCAGCTCAGGCTCACTTTCATCTCCATTTCCACAGCTGCTGGACCCTGTCATGACAGTAGCATGTGCGGGGAGGTGAATGACTTTTACGATGGCTGTGATAGCAGTTATACCCTTTATGGACACTGAGCTCTGAAAGGTTAAAGATAATAGTAATGTATAATACTGCACCACCTTATTGGAATGGAAATACTTTCAATGTCATTTCAAGCTCACCTATACAAAATACATTTATATATAAGAATAAATAAATTCTGTACTTTTAAATTACCTGGATTACATTTATTTCTGTTCTAGAATAAAGTCAGCTGCCCAAACTGTCATATTGGTACAGGCCAGAAGAATAAACAATGCTGTTTATTTTAGTTCTGAAACAATGGGAAGACTTGCTTGTACAAGTATTCCCAGTATATACAGGACGGCAGTCAGCAAATTCCCCTAACTGCACAAATTTGTCATAAATTGCTTCTTCCAGCCTGAGGAATTCCACATTTTCATGAGTGAGTGCTCATCCGTGAGTTTCCATCATTAACATATCAAATGCCCTTTAACTAAAAGACAGGCTTCACACTGCAGAATTTCAAGGGGAAATTAAAAGTTGTACAACAGCTTTCACAGAGCTGTGCTATTCCTAGTTTGTTGGTAGATGCTAAAGAAAAGCAGTGCATGGCCAAAATGAGAGGCGGTCAAGGAGATGTGACATTCACAGAGACGGATGAGAGAATACAATCCATTCCAAGGTGATGATGTTACACTGCTGAGGGGAGCGGAGTATGTTCTTGGTAGACTATATAGAGACCCTGGGGCAGCTGCAGGACTGCAACTCAACACTAGACGCTGTCACACCATCCATCCATCCATCCATCCATTATCTACACACCGCTTAATCCTCTGCAGGGTCGCGGGAGTGCTGGAGCCTATCCCAGCTGACTCGGGCGAAGGCAGGGGACACCCCGGAAAGGTCGCAAGTCTATCATAGGAATACACATAGAGACAAACAAGGAAGCACACTCACAATCACAGCTACGGACAATTCAGAATAATCAATTAACCTCAGCATGTTTTTAGACTGTGGGAGGAAGCCGGAGTACGCAGTGAGAACCCACGCTGCACAGGGAGAACATGCAAACTCCACACAGAAAGATCCCAGGCGTCCTAACCAACGCAAGCCAGGGATCTTCTAGCTATGGGGCGACGCTGCTAACCACCGAGCCACCGTGCAGCTCCTGCTGTCACACCACAATATGTACATTAAAGTTTTATTTCTTAAAAAAACGAAACAAAAAAATCTGTCAAAAACCCCTGTAAACTGGGATGTTGTGATGTTCAACAACATACTCTACCTTTTTTTTTATTTTGTTGATTTAACATAATTTAAACTATAAATCCATTCACATTAAGGAAATCTTATCTTTATTTTAAGAGTTAGTCTTTAGTTTTCCTTGCTTGTACATTTTTTGCCATGTCAATGTTGTATTGTCTGAGTCTGTCAGTCCCCTACTGTAGTCCGACTGGATTCATGTCCTGAAGTCAATCCAAGACTGTGAATATGATTTTATACCTGCTTGGCATCAGCACGTCATGTCTTATTGTCATTATGAGCATGTCAGCATGCTGATCAAGTCCTCAGAAATAGCGCAGTGCCCTAACCACATTACGATAAATATAATCTGGTTGGACTCAAGACATGATGTACATTAGCCAATAAGGCATTTTTTCTTTTCCATAATATGAGGCAACACGCTTCCCAACACAAAGTCTGTCAATCCTCAGAGCAGACCACTAGGAGTGTGTCACAGAGATGGTGGTGGAAGACAAAGGGTCGTGGGTGCTTTAAGGCCATGAAGCCCATCTTGTGAGGGCAAACACCAGTTCCTGCCGGCTGCAGCCTCAACCACAGACTAGCACACCTTGGGGGACCAGCCCGAAAGCCATGGGAGAATGATGTAGGGCGAAGTTGTTCTCTTAATAATGTATAATAGGCTATTTATGAGCCAGAGAAGGAGCACACTCAGTTTGCTTATGGAACTGAAGTTTGCATTTTCATTATGTGCTCAGAAGAAAGTTTGTATCTGATGCATTTAAGTGAAAGATTCTATCAAACAACTGTTTTATTGTATTGATGAAGTGTCTACCTCCAGGCCAATAGACAATCATTTTATCACCCAGGCCTAATGAGGAGCCTCCAATAAGTCAGCCGACTCAGCCAGAGGAGGTCTTGGCTGTTCATGCCCTCTAGCTATTAGACTGAGAAAAAGCATTGACCAATTTTATGTTGTATGCAGCACTCAGCAACTTCATTTCAAGTGAAAGAGGCACCATCTTACAATCCAGTAAGCAACACCATGCCTCAAAAGGCTAGCATGGCTGTATAGTCTTAAGAAGTTTACAGACAGAAAGTGACAATGGTGTTGCTGCACTGTGAAATCCATTTTTTCCAATGGCCTAAACCACAAAATGATGGTTTGGCACTGCGTCCAGCAAAGAGCAGCACGCTACCCAAAGAGCTCACACACAACAAAGACTCAAAGATCAGCTAAGTTGAACTTGTGCACTGATGAATACCTGTAGCCAAGAGACATGAGGTACCTAATGCCGAGTCACTAATGGCTTCTTTGAATTTTGGGAGGGTGTAAACGGTTTATTTTACATTTCACGAAGTAAAGCATAGATTTTCATAGCAGAACTAAACACCACCCATGACCCATCACAGACCTTCGGAAAGTTGAAACTGCAATGGTTCTTTCAGTTTCCAGTTCAATTCCATGTGTAATTTTGGCGTTTTAAAAAGATGACATGCCTTTCAAACACGGTGGTGGATTTGAGGATACAGAGAGTTATGGTTTATTATTTGAGGTAATGAGAAAGCTTTTTTTTTACAAAACATGTTTTTGACTCTAGGACATATTCCCCATCAAAAATTGTCTGTTTTGCTCGATCCTCCACGATTCCCACGAGCACTGTGCTGAACCCAGCGAAGAGTGCAGCGCAAACCATCTTGTGTCTGAAAGCATCATTAGTCTTGTTTGTTTTGAAAAAGTGAAAACAAAGGCACACCCTTAAACTCTCTGAATACTAAGTACCTCCACTGCTGCATCCCCACTCACTTACTACAGCATGTTGAGCACCACAAAGCTGGACAGACCTGGTTTGCAACAAATGTTAGACATGGTTCCAGCTTCTCCAGTGTAAATCAAATATCTTTTTCCCCTTTATTTTGTCTATAAAAGACAGAATCACTAAGAGATTTTAACAGATTGAAAATAGCCATTAGTTGCAGAGCCAGCAGTATTTTCATCTTGTTGCAAGCTGCTTTAAATGCATCACGGCAGTGTTTTCCCAGGAAAAGCTTTTTGCACTCATCAGACAATTTTGTTTTCAGTGGACTAATGATCAGTTTTTACATTTGCCTACAAGCTTTCAGCTGCTGCTGAAGAATACATTTAGCTGAATCGGCACATATTTTTACAGACACACCAATAATCCTGTCCTGCCTTGATAAAATAAAACATTATGAAACTTTAATGGTGCTCATGGGAAATTGGGCAGCATTAAAACTTGTTTTGGGTTAAGTTCATGCAGAATTCTAATTATATCAACTGCAACATAAGTGCCCTAAACTTTATTTTAAATATAACCCAAGGGGACTTCCGGGTATGGCTGCCGTCTAGAAGCACACGCTTTATCCAGCTCCGATATCTTCTGAACAATAATCCTGTTATAGACAGTGGACTTGATTCTTAAGAGCACGGAGGAATTAATTTTCTTAAAAGTAGATGGCACCCCCAACAAAAGCCAGCAAAGATAAAGGAAAACTGCCAACGCAGACGAAACTTTCTGATTTCGGGAAATCGGAGCAGAAGCCTGGCAAAGACGCTGGTGTTAGCCCCACCGGCAAAGCTAGCATTAGCAGCGAGGATATGCCTGAACTACTTGCCGCAACCCCCGAGGTACAGGGCTGCAGCGAACTTATGCTTGTCAAAGAGGAGATTCTGAAGGCGGTGGGTGATCTCAGAGCAGAGTTTACGGCCAAACTGAATGGTATACTGAAGGCATCTGAAGAAACTACAAAACAGCTAAGTGACTGCGCTAACCGAATCGGACACGCGGAGACGCGTATCTCCAGTGTTGAGGATGATTGTTGCGGACTGAGTGTAAAGTTGGAGGAACTGGAAAAAAGAAACGCGGTCCTGGAGGTTAAGCTTGTTAACATGGAAACAAGGGCTCGTTTGAACAACGTGCGTCTTGTAAATCTCCCCGAGGGAGCCGAGAATCCTGATTGCTGTGCGTTTCTTGAGAGCTGGCTTCCAGATGTATTGGATTTGCAGCCGCGAGCACCCATAGTGATAGAGCGGGCTCACCGCGTTGGGCCAAAGAGGGGTACGGGAGATCCTCCAAGACCACTCATAATGAAGTTTCTGGACCACCGACAGAAGGTACTTGTGATGCAAGCTGCTAGAAGCAAGAAGGATGTGCTGTACAAGAATGTTCACGTACGGCTTTACCCCGACCTGGCAACAGAGGTGCACAAACAGAGGAAGCAATACGACTCAGTGCGTAGAGAACTGCGTGAACTTGGACTGAGGCACGGGATAAGATCGCCTGCTACAATGCTGGTAACATACAAAGGTGAAACACTGACATTTACTCAGCCATCACTTGTGGAGGAGTTCATACTCAGGGTCAAGAAAGAGAGATCATCGGACCAATAAGTTTGATACATTTCAAGTGCTGCACATTTTATAACGTTAGTAATTATTGAATAATAATCTTCTGCTTAATGGCTATGTAAGCTAGTCTAGTCTATTACTTTGATTTTTACATTACTTTGGGTAATTGCCATAAACGGTGGTCCTTTCAGTTTGTTTTAAGATGGACAAGCTAGAACATTTTCTTCTCAATTTCCTTTTCTGTCTCACTGAAGTTGAAGCAGTAGCTCCTAATGTGTTTTGTATTTAATTTAATTTGATAGCATTGTACAGTTTTTTGTTGTTTTTTTTTTTTAGATCTGTACATACATACAACAGGTATTTAATAATTTATGAATGGAGCTGGAGAGCTTAAGGATCTTTATTTTGAGGATTTTTGGTTTTTTTTTCTTTTGGAGGGCACCATATCACCTAGGGGGACTGATCTAGGATCTATCCCTACAAGTCAGGGGAAGTGGACATAGACAAGGAGGGTAGCCACTTAGTGTGGACAATGGGATTATTTTTTGGTTTTGCCGTTCAGCAAGTTTACAGTTTGTTCTATTGTTGTATTGTTAACCTTGCTCAGAGAATTAGCCAGAAAAACATGTCCTTTTTTGATCTGAATGTCACAAAATGTAAAGCTTAAGTTTTTCTCTTGGAATTGTAGAGGTCTACAGAAAGTTAAAAAGATAAAACAAGTTATGAATAAACTTAAAGATTCAGATGCTAAAATTATATTTCTGCAGGAGACTCATACTCTAAAAGAAGATCATGCTAAAATAAGTAGAAGATGGCAGGGGACTGTTTATTCAGCATCATTTAATTCTCAGGCGAGAGGAGTTATGATCCTCATTCACAGCTCAATTCCTTTTCAAGTGCTTAATACAATTGAGGATAAATTTGGAAGATATTTAATTATCCAAGGCTCACTACTATCAGCAAGTCTAAACCTGGTGAATGTTTACGGTCCGAATGTGGACGATCCAAAGTTTTTCACTGACCTCTTTCTGACTCTTTCCTCCCTCCCTGGGGCATATATAATTGCTGGTGATTGGAACTGCACATTAAACCCTATTAAAGACCGATCAACAGGTGTTGACCAAACACACAATAAAAGTAGGACAGCGATCACTTACTTTATAAAAGAGCTTAATTTACTTGATATCTGGCGGCATTTTAAACCTGACGAAATTGCATATTCTTGTTATTCTGGAACATATAAGACGTTCTCTCGCATTGATTATTTTTTAGTCTCTGCTACATTGATCTCTAAAATTAATAACTGTTTTTATGATCCTATACTATTGTCTGATCATGGTCCATGCGGCTTTATTTACATAGATGAGGCTCTTGCAAGAGATCCACCAAGATGGAGTTTAAATCAAAAATGGTTACTGGATGATAACTTTATTGAGTACATTGGAAAAGAAATAGATAACTACTTTAAAGACAATACAACTGAAACAACTGCTGCAGTTAGATGGGATGCTTTCAAAGCTGTTTTGAGGGGACATATAATAAGTTACACCTCGTCCAAATCAAGAGATTTTCATAAAAAGAGATTATTATTAGAGTCAAAAATTAAAACCTCCCAAGAACTTATGATTAAGGACAACACACCTAATACACAAAAGGAATTGTTAACCCTAAAAGCAGAATACAGTGCAATGTCAGCAGACAGAGCGGCTGCGGATATTATTAGGCTTAACCAAAACTTTTATGAACAGGGCGAGAAAACTGGGAAACTGTTAGCATGGCAAATCAAACAATTAGAAACAACAAAGGCAATAACTTCAATCAGGAAAAGCAATGGAGACATGATAACCAATCCTGTTAAGATAAATGAAGAATTTAGGGAATTTTATCAAAAACTTTATAATTCAGAAACACAAAATGACTCAGATAGTCAAAATGCTTTTTTAGATGATTTGGAAATTCCACAAGTTCCAAATGATTTTTTCAACACTTTAGAAGCTGATTTGGAAGAAAAAGAACTTAGCAAGGCTATTGATGATATGAGGGCTGGCAAGACACCAGGTCCTGATGGACTCCCTATTGATATTTATAAAAAATTCAAATCCAAATTGCTAAAACCCCTTTTAGAAATGTTTATTGAGTCCTTTCAGAGTGGAAGCCTACCGTCATCGCTAACAGCTGCATTAATAACATTACTGCCAAAGCCTGGAAGGCCAAGTAATTCTTGTGGAAATATGAGACCAATAAGCTTATTAAATGCTGATTTAAAAATTTTATGTAAAGTTTTGGCAAAACGACTTCAAGAAACATTACCTAGCATAATACATAGGGATCAAAATGGATTTATTGTTGGACGACAGGGTTTCCACAATGTTAGGCGTGTTTTGAATATTCTCCAAGGGTTAGATGAAACTACAGACAAGGCCTTCTTATCTCTTGACGCTGAAAAGGCTTTTGATAAAGTCGAATGGCATTATCTTTTTAATGTCCTAGAACGATTTGGATTTGGAAACAAATTTTTAAAATGGGTTCAACTACTGTATTTAAATCCAACAGCTCAGGTTTTGACAAACAAAAACATCTCACAACCAATTAAAATAAAAAGAGGATGTCGTCAGGGCTGCCCACTTTCGCCTCTCTTGTTCACTTTAGCGATAGAACCTCTGGCAATAGCCATCAGAAAAAGTACTAAAATAAGTGGAATATCGATCGGTATTACTGAGCACAAAGTTGCACTTTATGCTGACGATGTTATCTTATTTGTTTCACATTTGAGCAGGACAATTCCTGTTATCTTAGATCTGATTAGGGATTTTAGTAAAATCTCAGGTTATACAATCAACAATACTAAATCTTCTATTTTATTGCTCAATGAGAAAGAGGCGGAAAAACCAGCCCCACAAGCTCAATATTTTAAAGTGGTAGATCATTTTGAATATTTAGGTATAGAAATTAGGCGCAAAATAAATTTGACTGTCATATCTAACTACGAATCTTTAATGAATGATGTAACAGGATTAGTGGATCGGTGGATGTCTTTACCTCTTTCATTGATTGGTAGAATTAGTGTAATAAAAATGAATGTGCTCCCCAAAATGCTGTATATTTTTCAGAATCTACCTTTGCCCCCACCAACTGAATTTTTTGAACGGGTTAAAAAATTATTTACAGGATTTATTTGGAAAAACTCTAAGGCCCGAATTAGATTGTCTTTATTACAGTTACCATATAATAAAGGAGGACTAAAATGTCCAAATATAAAGTGGTATTATTGGGCAACTCAACTGAGGTCAATTAAATTCTATTTCGAGACAAAAGACATCCCGCAGTGGAGGGAAATGGAGTCAGAGGGTCTGATTTTACCATTACCACAATACCTTTATTCAGACAAAATTTCTAAACTTGTTAAAAAAAGTGAAAATCCAATAGTTAAAAATATGATCCAAATCTGGTCTAAAGTTCGCAAATTTGTAAAGGAGTCTTGTGATTTATCTCTCTATTCTCCAATTTGGGGTAACCAAGATTTTATTCCTGGAAGGGCAGACACTGTTTTTCGAGAGTGGGCATTGAAGGGATTAAGTACTATAAAAGATCTCTATAAACCAAATACAGATGCTTTAATGTCTTTTGAGGAAATAACAAACAAATATAATATTAATAAAAAATACTTGTTCAAATATCTTCAACTTAGAAGTTTCATTAGAACTAATCAGAATAATATGAACAAACCTCAAAAAACAGTTTTAGAAAAAATTATTACTAAAAATAGTCTGAGTAGGGGTGCTATATCGGAGGTATATAATTTATTGTTGTCTACTTCGACTGATAATACAGACTCCAAATTGAGAGCATGGAATGAGGATTTACAAACAAATATCTCAAAAGAGGACTGGGAATTGGCATGTGCCAGAGTACATAAACAATTAGTCAATACTCGATTTAGGCTTCTCCAGTACAAGTGGTTTATGAGAATCTATGTTACACCAGTAAAACTGCACAGATATAATCATAATGTACCTGATATATGTACAAAGTGTTTAAATGATAAAGGAACATTGTTCCATTGTATGTGGACATGTCCTGAAGTGGAACTCTTTTGGGAGGAGGTTAAAACAGCAGTAGAGTCAATCATATCAAAGGATATTTCAAAAAGTCCTGCGTTTTTCATTTTAGGAATATATCCAGAAAAACACAATTTTTCAAAAACTGAAAAAATAATGATTAATATGTGTCTGATACAAGCAAAAAGAATAATTGCAATATATTGGAAAAAAAGTAAGAGACCCAAACTGGTGCACTGGGTGAAACAGATGCTCACAGTATATCCTCTAGAAAGAATTACATGTATTAGGAAAAAAAAGTTGTCTATATTTGAAAAGGTGTGGGGACAATTTAAAGATTTTGTGGGAAACTTTGATTTGACAGAAGATACTGATTAAATTGAAATTAATATTTTGCTGTGGACCTATGCAATATAATTTGTGCATCTAAGTATGTAAATGTACCATTTGTTTTCATGTTTGGTGGCATGTTAAGGTTTTAAGCTCAATCAACTTCTGGCAAGGTAATGGCTTTTTTTTTGTTTTTTTTTTTGTTGTTGTTATGTTAATTGTTCTTGTGTGCATGGTTCTTCTTTTTTTAATCTTTTTCTCTACAAAATTTTGTGCAATATGTAAACAAATGCTTTACCTGCAAACCTGCGACAAGAAAGGTTGGAATACTGTTCTTGCAGAAATTTATACGTGAAAACCAATAAAAAAAACATTGTTATAAAAAATATAACCCAAGGGATGTCCAGTGGTGAGACATAATCTAGACCAAGGCGGTGTTTTTAATCCTACAGAAATTTGCAGCGTTTCTAATTCACATAGAGAGCATTAAGATCTTCTGAGAATACAAAATCTATGTAAATCAAATCCAGCCAGAATCTCATGTTTGTCATGATTTCCTTCTTGTATTCATGTCAGGTTCCGCTGCATATTTAATTTGTTTCCTCTATGTACTGCATGCTCAGGAGGATCACTCCGACTTTTGCTGCCTACTGTGTCTCCACTGTGCATCAAGCCACATTTACACACCTGCAAATGTGGCTTCAGGGACAGACCAATTATCAGCCTGGTCAATTATTGGGGCTGATATTCTGCACTTTTCCACTTATCGGTATTGTAATTTTTATTAACTGACTGTCACTAAATTAAATGCACTACTGCGGCACAGATGAGCGCATTTTTAGAGCTGTGTTTGGAAGGTGAGGCAACAGATGTTACAGGAGTAAACACCACAGTCTTACACAGCATCACTGAGAGGCTTGTCATAAGGCCTGTGGTTAACGCTATCTAGAGCACAGTAACAGCTTCCTAAAGTAAGATCAATTTCAACAAACTGTTCTGACAGACACATCTGTCTAGCAGAAACAACCTGTATAAACCTAACGAGAAACACATGCCGTCGGCACAAACAGGAAAGTTGCTACTTTTAGTGGCTAAAGTTCTACTAGCAGCCTAAGGCAAAGCTAGGAGGCAGCCACAGACCTTTCTCCCAAAACATGCCATGTTTTTTTGGTTCCAAATATCTGTTATCAGTCTTTTTTAATTTGTGATTATCAGCATTGATATTAGCTCTGAAAACACATCAGTCGATTCCCTCTTCAGGCCAGTTATGTTACTAAAAAAGTACATTTGACATCTATTTGATCTGACTTCAATAAGTTTTGTTATCATAAAGTCAAGAGGCGATAAAATTAAAAGCATATATACCAGTGATAGACATTTCATAAATAGCAACAACAAGAATTTTCAATAGAGTGTTCGACACTTTAATGCCTTTCTGGTAACATTTGGTCCAGGCTAGTTCTGAGCTCTGAACTTCAGCATGGTGGGGCGGTTTTATTCCGACCGCCTGTGTGCATATCCTTTACTACTATTTTTTTTTTTTATCTATACGTGTACATATATTCATCCATGTTTGTTTTTCACTGCAGTTATCACCTGTGTACACTGATAAAAAGGCTAAGGCGGTTAAATTCAAAATATTTTTTTCTGCTGGCCTTCATTAAAAATTGGTCATCAAAATAATAATAAATAGCGTTAGCAGCTGAAATGAAACATTTTATCATGATGTATTTTTTAAATATATCATTGGCACAGGTGCAGCATTTGTTTTTACCCGTCTCTCGCTTTAATTGAATTGCTATAACTAAGGGATGTATGTTTTCAGCTACAAGTGGCAACCATCACTACAGTAATTAGGACATGTCTTGTGCTCCCCATCGATCCATTACTCACCCTGCCGGGCTGATTGCTGTGCAGCAGCATCCAAGTCATCTCCTTCAGTGGCTCTTCCACACGTCTCATGAACTCAACAGATGGCAGCCTCTGAGAACAGTACAGGTCCATCGCTCGGGCTGCGGCCTGACAGGCCTGCAGGATGAGGTCAGGAGGTCCCAGTGCAGGGGGATCCTTGCAGGCCACCACCACGGAGTCAAGGAGCTGGCACACAGTGTCCGCCAACACGGATCCTGCATCGCCATCAGGGCTAAACCACAGAGCCTCCAGACCTCTGCTGTTGCCTTCTACTCGATGCAGAGCGCACAGCGACTGGAGGAACTGCACATGGGGAAATAGCGTGTCTTCCCTAGGATTTCCCTGGAGACTGGAGGGAAGCCGCGGCTGAGGCAAAGTGGTGGCGGGCTCGGGAGGCTGCTGCAGGAGCTCAGGAGTCTCTGAGTCACTGTCTGGTTCTGCGCTACATACTTCACTCCCTGGACCAAACAGATCCTGAGAAGCGTTGTCATCACCTGGAAGAGTTTACATGGAAAAATTAGTCCCACACAAATCCAATGCACAGCTTAATCTGTATTGTTTAGGGCCATTGTTTAGGACCATGACTACAATTATTTTAATTTATTTTAGTTATTTATTAAAATGACAATTATCTTCCACATTTCCTCATTATTCATATTTAGTCTCCCACAGCTTAAGCCGACATCCTCACCCGTCTCTCCATATGCCAACACCTAAATATACCCAGTTTACTATTGGGTGCATCAAAGGAAAGCATTAAATTAGGAAATTTACATATTATGTAATAAAACCCTACAAAAATTACACAAAATACTACTTTATCTGACTATTATACATATTAAGGCTGAAACCCTTCAGTGTGATTATTTATGGAGAATAACTAATTTAATAATATAGCTAAGACCCTACAGTATTATAAATTACAGAGCACAACTTACCTAATATAAATATTAACGCTGACTCCCTACAGCCTCAGTAAATATAGAGATTAACCTGAAGAATTTAGAACTAAACTTTTCTACTAAGAGCAGGCTTTCTCTGTTTCACTAATGTAAATCTACTCACATTAGACTGAAACTTGTCATTTTAATGTTTATTACTGTATTGATGTTTTCATTATTGTATGAGAAGCTCAAAGCTGAAAACAAAGTGTGACTGTCCAAACACTGGATGGGTGTTTTTTTTTGCATCACGACTGCAGGCTGCAGCTTCTGGCTCCTTCAAGTCAAAGGGTAAGTGAAGGTCAGGAATGAACTGAAGCCAGATCAGAGAAGATTCTTATTTATAAAAGGACTTCGGGTTATCGCATAAATAAAGATAATCATTATGCCTTAAAATATGACCCCTGTTATCAGGGAGCCCTGTGAGGGAGCTGTTTTTACAAGGATTTTACAGTCGACCTTGAAACGTGTCCGCTGTCTCATACAGACGGTTTTTATTCCAGCCTGTGATTTTCAATTCACTTTTATCCTCTTTATATAGCACCAATTCACAACATGTGTCATCTCAGGGCACTTTGCATAGCAAGCAGGCCCTGTTATGGCCCTGTTCTAACATTCAAATTATTATTTGCGCACAAAATCAAAAGCATCAACGCATTAGGACCACACTTCTTATTTTAAAGGAAAATTGTGCTAAATTATACTTTCACATTTTCGCTGTGAGTGATTTTCTCTGCAAGAAGATTGCTGTTGCTATGGTGCCACATATAAAGGACAACACTGAGGCCACATTCAAAGCAGAGCACCAATGTGGCCCATGAAAAAGACTGATTTTGATCCAAACTTGCTTCTTAAATTCAATTTAAAATGCTTTTCAGACGAGCAGACGGGAAAGCACACATCAAGAAGGTTTTCTCACTTTTTAAGGAGCGCCATGATACTTTGTTGTATTTTAAGTTCCTATAAACAAATCAAATGGCTTCTAAAATCAAAATTACATGGCTTGCGGCTCATAACTCTGAGAGCAGATGGGCCTTGATTTTCACTTTCATAGCTTATACCCCTAAATGTCTCCCCTCAGCCCTTGAGGTTTTAGATTTAAGAGGGCAAATGTTTTCCTTGAAACAAATGTTGTCATGAAGGCTACACTATTTACAACTGCATGTGTTTTTATATGGAGTATAGATGTGTGCTCTGCTGGGACACAGGCGTCCAACTCATGAGAAATAAATGCAACATCATTCAATCCAGTTATGGTGCTTGACAGGAACCGGCAAGTAACTCAGTTTTTTAATTAGTGTCAAAGGGGAAAGATGAATGATAAGTGGGAGCAGAGCTTCAAAATACATAAAGTACAAATTGTCAGTGTCACCAAGTCCAACTTAAGGCTGCTTATGACATTTTTTTTATTAATAATAGCCATAATGAAACACAATTTAATACCCTTTTCATGGTCATACTGGCCAAAATAGTAAAGATATCAATGAAAACCATCCATCCATCTATCATCTATACACCGCTTAATCCTCTGTTGGGTCCCAGCCAACTCAGAGCGAAGGAAGGGGACACCCTGGACAGGATGTCAGGCTACAACAAGGCTACATATAGAGAGAAACAAGCACAGTGTCATTCACACCTATGTACAGTTTAGAGTAATCAATTAATCTCTCTTTTTTTGGACTGTGGGAGGAAGTCGGAGAACCCAGTGACAATCCACGCTGCTCAGGGAGGACAGTCAAACTCCATACAGAAAGATCCCAGGTGTCCTAACCGTCCTCTTCTAGCTGTGAGGCGACAGTGCTAGCAACCAAGCCACCATGCAGCCCCTCAATGAAAACCAGTCAGGTTGATATATCATCAAACAGTGCATGGGCCTGGGTAAGCAGCAGATCATAAATGGATGAGTGGATGGGTGGACTAACCAACTAGAAGATGCAAACAAGCAAGTTAAGTACTTCATCCACAGATAACCAAATTTTCCGTTTGTTTTTGATCCAATTAAAATCACTGTTTTGTAAAGCCTGAAGATTACCTTGTCAAAACAACAGTAAACCACTGCTGTCTCTGAGATCTACAAAGAGAAAACTGGCCTCATCACACCTCCATCATCTCTCAGTTCAACTCCCCCAAATAGAGCTGCTGTGTATGAAACTGAAATCATCCTAAGAATACTTGTAAAACTTCAGGGAAAGTTTTCTTACATCGTACGTGTCTACAAGTGTTTTAGTCACATTTTTCTGTCAACAGTCTCTCGTTCAGTCAATCCAACTCTTTACAGAGGTGCAATACATCCATAAATAAAGTCTAGAGTGACATAAAACACACATAACTTCAGCACAGAGCAGGGATCAACAATTTTGCTAAATGAATTTTTTCTGACAGATTTGTGATTATATTTTTAAGTCAAGCTTCAATTCCATATTCACTGTTTCATGGATGTGAATCATATAATGGAGCACTAACGCGTGAGATACGATAAAGAGCATGACTGTCACACAAAGAGGCCTTTAGATCAAAATTGTACTTTTAGGAGACTCTTGGACTATCTTTTAAAGTCCTTCGAAGATGCCAGTTTTCACTATTGACTGAGATCTTTAGTAGGGATAGACAAATTATCGGCCTGACCAAATATTATGGCCGATTTTTGGCATTTTTCAGATTATCTGTATTTTTATTGACTGATTATTGATAAATTCAATGTGCTACTTCAGGTCTGATACAGCCTCCTCTCCCCGTTTGTCATCACTTGGGTCTCAGAAATGTCTCTCAAGCAGAGTGTTACGAGGGGGAATCAGAGAACCCACACACAGACACAGGACAGACAGACTTGTGACAGAAAACTGAGGGTTTAATTCAACAAGGAAACAAAACCAATATGGAGTACAGACAACTAAACCAAAGCTTTCTAAGAAAGCATACAAAAACAACACCACCTTACAAAAACTCAAACCAAACAATAAAAGGGGAATCTAAGGCAAACTTAACTTACTCACTATGACTCGACTGACTAAACACCGAAACCAGACAAAACTGAAGGCAACACAGAAGACGAACTAAACTCTGGAGAAAGCAAGACAAATACAACAACTAGCGAACAACAAAAAACAACTAAAACTCAAAACTAATCCCAAGGGAAAAATCAAGAACACCACACAAAAACAACTAACACAAAACACGCAAACATATTAAACTCAAAATACCCATGACAGAAATAAGGAGAAGTCAACAAACTAAAGCAACAGAAACAGCATCACCCCAAATACAAAACTTAACTGGAATCAACAGGAACCGGACAACAAGTAATAGTTGAAGCTCGGGGAAGGCAGGTGAAAGACAAAGCAGAGACAGACTGGGAACCGGGGTTGAATGATACTATGGTCTGGCGAGGTGTGACTGAAAGAACCGGGCTTTTATGGTAGCTGGTTTTTAGTGAATCCAGGTGAGCTTCTGCCTGCAGCTGATTCAAGTCAGTAATCAAGCTGCAGGCAGAGCTGGGGTGGATGTGAGGGAGAGAGTGAGGGCAATCAGACAGGTGTGAGAGTGAGAGAGAAGGAGAGGGAGAGTGAAAGAAAACTAAGCTGAAGACAGAGACAGGGGCAGGAGCGGGGATCATGACACAGAGACTGTAAAAACTGAACAAGAAACACAATCCGTCGCCACAAACCAGGAAATTAGCTCCTCTCACAGTGGCTAAGGCTATGCTAACGGCTAGTGGCTAAGTTAGAAGGCAACCACAGATTAACTTGAAGCAGAGTCTGGTAAACCAATAATTAATAATGCTTTAAGATCTGGACCTCAGTGGGCAATAAAAGCGATATGACAGTGAAATATTAAGAAAAAAGAGAAGAACAGCAGACATAAGTGAAGGAGACAAAGTAATCAATCTAAGTTGATCTCACATAAACACAAGACAGCGTTCTAATTTAATCCTATTTCTATTTTACATATTCAATTACAGTCCCCTAAAAATGAAGAAGCCCAGTTATGAATGACTCTGCTATCATATGTTGTTAAAACATTACATTTAATGTGTATCAATTCCAAATATCCGTTATCGGTATCGGCCCTGAAAAACTCATATCGGTCAATGCTTCCTTTTTAGACACAGAGATTAATAAGTAAATGAAAAAAAATGAAAATATTGGTTTAATAAGTCCAGAAGGCAGCTGGTTTAGTGACATGAAACTTAACTTCTCATAAATCCTGATGTGTTTTTGATGTTTTTATCATTACATCAGACTGGCGCAACAAAAAATAACACTCCTTTTGGCACACTGTCCTGGTCAAAATGAGGCTCAGGCACAATCAGCTATTAAAACAAGAGATCAACATTCACGAGCATTATAAATGTAATCATTAGCAGCATTGTGCGATAACCTCAGCATAGTCCACAGTGACCAAAGCTCTCCTAAGACTCGCATCAGATTGTTCCCGGCCTTGACATATCCTCCCCTCAGACTAAGGGCATCAGCAAAGACACACTCTGAGTATCTTTATAAACTGTCGACATATTTTTGACACAAGCTGACCTCTTAGCAGAAATGACTACTCTGCAGGTCAGGGTATGAATTATATTTAATCTCTGACTTCTGAGGGTGAAACAGTTCTCCTCCACAGCTCTGACTGGTGGTAGCATAATCGCAGGTGCTCTTTCATTATACTTATTTTGAGGAACATGAACAAAGGCCTACCTCCTGCCTCTGTGCTGCTCTTTGTGTTTGACGTCACCCTGGTGATGAGCATCTCCTGTCGCAGCCTCAGCACCTCCTGCTGCAGCCCCTGGGCTTTTTCCTTCCAGCTTTCATCCTGGCTCTTCAGCTTGCAGGCCAGAGCCTCAGCGTACGCTCGGCCGCTCATACCCGCGGGCTTGTTTTTTATTACAGCCACTGCCAGGGCGACTTTGGCTTTCATGAAAAACCACTCCGCTTGACTCGCTCCTAAAGCACAGGGAGGGGGAGGATTTTTAATAAGCCCACAAACAAATAACATTTGATTGTTTCATATGTATGTATATAACACAGGCAGGTACGTTCTGGTTAACTGCAGGGAGCACAATTATCACAAATGCAATCTTTGTCTCACTTTCAGCTGATGACTGTTTATCACCCATAAGGGCCGACAATCCACAGCATACAACCACATTCATCATTTAATGCAAGAAATGCAAGTTTGACTGAAAGGGTTAGACCCAAGATAATGTGTTGTTTTATGAGAATTTGTAAGACAAAGAAAAAAAAAGGGCCAGCCACTATCATAATTCATGTATCTTTGGCTGTAAGTGTAGTGCCATTCTTGTCAGATTTAGATGATTCTAACATTTAAGGAAGTTTAAATGCATAACAGGCTATATTTTATTTAGCTAAATTATAGTAGTCATAATACTAGAGCAGAAACAATCAGTCGGCTCATGAATAGGTCAATTAAAAATAATTCATTTAAGTCATATTTCAAGAATTTTCAAACAAAAATAGGTCTGTGTTGGATCTTCTCAATGTTCTCATTTCCCATGCAAAAAAAACAAGCTTTTAAGAGACATCTGTTTGTGGTTCAGGAAATTGTAATAGCATTTTTGAGAATTTTTGCCATTAAATTAACTCAATAAAGAAAATAATCAGCAGAATGACAAATAAAGATAATCATTAGTGACAGCCCCACTAATAAAGCACAGTTTGTGGCAAAGGTTCATCAACAATCTTTACTATGACTTCAACACTTCCTATAAAATCTTTCGATTACAAGTGACCTGTTTCCAAAGCAAATTGCTGTAAAATTTACAAAAGAAAATCATTTTGATTACTCTAACGTAAAAGTCAAAAGCAAAGTCTTAGGTCTTGAAAAGCTTCCCAACTTGCAACTAACACAAGACAGCACTAAAGATTTATTTCTGTTGTGGATTCACCTGTTCAGTGTTTTCTCAGGTAATCATTTGGCTGGTAGAAAACAAATCCCATTTTTCCACAGCTAATATTTAGACCGCTTCTTTTGTCTAGATGAAGAACAACGAATAAGTTAAATTATAGAAGAGTAGTAAACATATCCACTGAACAAAAATATTAACGCAACATGCAAATGGTCCTCTATTCTCACCTGATGAAGTTTTTTCAAACACTCATTTATATCATTATGTCTAAAAACTGGGTAAATTACCAACTGTGCACAAAAAAAATCTGTGATGTTCTCAGCCATTGACCTAATCCACATCCTAGTCAGGTGTGACTTTAAAGGACAATGATCAGATAGTATGACCAGACAATCTTTGACCAGGGACTAAAGCCACCTTAAAAAGCAGACCACGTGCCACCATTTGAGCCCCGGATCGTCTCATCCAGGTCACTCATCTGTGAAATTGTTCACAGTTGTTCGCTACAGAGGCTGCTGATGAAGCTGCTCGTGTGAACAACCAGAGAATGTCTGCTCAAACTGTAAGGGATCACCTCTTGTTGCACGCACCAAGGTGCTGATCTTACAGCACAGCAGCATCATAATCAGCTCCAGCTGGCAAACGCTCACGTTTGTTGGACACTAGCATTTCTAACAGTTCTTTTCTGATAAATCTCATTTTCAGCAGTACAGAGCAGATGACAGACGTCATGTTGTTGGTGTTGTACAGGGGAAACCTATGTGGCTGTTAACATCATACAGACAGAGGCCCAAGGAGGTGGAGAAGTGATAATATGGACAGGGATATGCCAAGGGCAAAGATGACAATCGCAATGCCGAACAATATCAAGTTGAAATCCTCACAGCCATGGTAAACCCATTCATTTGCCATCATCACCTGATGTTCCTAAAAGACAGGGCATATCCTCATGTTGCCAGAAAATGTCATTTCAGTCCTACCATGGCCTGTTCATGCTCCAGGTATGTCACCCATCCAACATCCGTGGGACGCTCTGCATGGGCATGTCTGAGAACACTATACTGACCCCAACAGCATCCACCAGCTTTACCAAGCTGTTCGGGATAAGTGGGACAACATTCCTCAAACATCAACAACCTCATTGACTCCGAGTCACACATGTGAGACTCATTATCGACCTGTGACTTCTGGTCTATGACGCCAGTCTCAATCTGGCCATTATCTTTTCCAATACCATCTGTGCTTAGTTGTTTCATTCTGTTGCAGAGATGCCATTAGTTGGAAAAACAAATACTTACTCCTCTATGTTAAAAAGAATTAATATAATTTTAATAATGTTGCTAAACAAATGACAGCAAAAATTTACTGCTCATCAAAATGACTGCCACTTTCTGTCAATCAACTACAAGCTGTAAAAGTTTAGCCAAGTTACCACTAGCATACTGACAAATCTAACATGCGTCCATTATCGGACAGCCATCAAAACTCCTGAACAATTTTTTGAAATGAAATTCTTAAAAATGTACATTAATTTCCCATAAATCGACAGTCAGGTTTGTATACATATGTGGCTGTAATGCTTTTTATTTTTAATTAAACACGTGTCGTTTGGGTACAGGCACCTTATAAGTTTAATTAGCTCTTCTATATCCAGCTAAGCTAGTAGCTAAAATCCACTTGCGCTGTATTTTACATTTCTAACGAGCATAACGTGACGGCCTGGATCCGTATCGTCCTACAGACATATTAGGAAATAACATTGCTGAAGAAAACAATACTCAGTGTGAAATATAACAATCTTTAAAGTGTCAGACTGCAGCAGGCTAAAGCGACGTAGCTAGCTACACGGCTAGCTAAAGAACGCCTCAACAACACACCAGACGCCCGCCGTTCATTCACTGAACTGTTCATTAAACTGCTAAACAAAACACACGACAAACAAATTACCCTTTAAAGCGTTTTTCTCAGTCTGCATCAGCCGGCGTCTCTTCTCCTCAGCATCCGACATAAAGTTAGCTAACAAAGTCTAAACATTTATTCAGTTAAAGCAGCTTCACGGCTGGACAGTGTTACAGTCAAATCTGTGACCTGCACATTCTGTGACACTGAAGGAGGCAGCCATTAAAAAAGGTCCCGTAACACGTGACCCTCATTTAACATAATGTGTTTACTATTATTGTTTTGTTTTTTCAGGTTTTCATGTATTATTATCACTTAATAATTAACATAAGCCATTATAGTTAGAAAAATATGTGTGTGTGTGTGTGTGTGTGTGTGTGTGTGTGTGTGTGTGTGTGTGTGTGTGTGTGTGTGTGTGTGTGTGTGTGTGTGCATATTTTGACTATAGTGGCATGTGTTAATCATTTATTTGTAAATATTTATCACATTGGCATTTTTATTTTTCACTTTGTAATTGTTGCATCTCGGCAATCAAACTCGGGATTTCTGGGTAGGCTATGTTTTAAGTAAATAAGCAAATTAAAGTTAGTAAACAGACAGGTTACATATTACATGAAAAGAATGAAATGTCTTTGTACATAATTTTACAATACATGTTGTTAAAAAATGCAGTTTTGGTAACGTGCTGGTTTTAACTAGATATTTAGCCCATTTTTTTATGACACAAAACCAGGTAGCCTATTACATCAACAGATCATGTGGTGAGACATAGAGCATAAAAGTGTAAAGAGGAGGATTCATATTTAGAAAACAATACAAATAGAGTATTTTTTAAAAGCCTAAGAGAAAAAAATATATCAAAAACTAGGATGCATGAGCTAATTATGAGTATAAAGACAGCAGCATGGAACTTTTGTGTTTCTTCATTTGATTTAGACTTCCCAAAAAGTACCTGGTGACTAAAAATTGACATTTGAGATTATTATCTGAAGAAAATAACAAAATCAGTTCCAAAACCCCAGGCTCAGTATTAAGGGCATGGGATATGTGCATTTTGTACTTTAATATAATATTTTTTTCTTTATTTTCTGATCTGAATGTCATATTTAGTATGAAATGATGGTGTTACATTTTAGATGACTCTCTTTATATTTGCCTGAGTGACTGGTTAAAATTAACATCGGCTCACAATTAAGAGAAAACCCATACATGTGATGTCCCTGATGCCATAGAAGATAAAGGATGCTCACTATAAAGTAGGCCTGCAGTGACTGCAGTATAATAATGAGGCCAATATGAGCTGGTTTTCCAGTGACAGGCACATGTTCAGGAAGAATGTCAGGTTTGGATTTGTCTACTTTTCATTTTTTCTCCAAGGTTAAACTAATGGTTGTCTAATTCACTGCAATTTGACAAACATTTGCATGCAGTGATGGTTAACCTTTTACAAGTTTCCTGAATGACATTTTCAAGCATCCTCCATATGTGAGAGCTTTGTTGTCGAAACACGACAGACTGTTTCAACAAGCTCATCAAAACCACCGGCTCATTATCTGCAGCAACATCCAGGACCTGATGTCAGGAAAACCTTTGTGCTTGATGTATTTTTATGTTGTTTACTAAGTCAGTGCTGGACTGCAGGTTAAATTGACACATTATCTTCTTTAATTGAAATACCAAATGCGGGTCTACCAACCACAAAAAAATGCAAACACTTATAACAATACGACGCAAAATGACCAAAAATTGAGATAAAATGACCACAATGGACACAAAATGATCACAAAATGACAACAGAGCAACCTCAAACAGGTAAAAAGTGGGCATGCATATTAAAAAACTGACCACTAAAAGATTCACAATGACCACAAATAGACATAAAATGACCAAAAAAAGATTAAAAGACCACAAACAGACAAAAAAAATTACCATGAACAGAGACAAGCTGATCACTGAAAGATGCAAAACAGCCACAAGAAAAAGCAAAATGACCAGAAACAGACTTAAAATGACCACAAAAAAGGCAAAAATAACAACAATAAGAGTTAAAATGACCAAAAACAGTGATAAAATAACCATGAACGGATGCAAAATTACCACAAAAAGATGTTAAATGTCGACAGAGATAAAGTAACTATAAACAGACATAACTACAAAAATACATAAAATGACCACAAAAAGACAGAACGATCACAAATGGGTGAAAAATGACCATGCACAGAAACAAACTGACCACTAGAAGATGCAAAATGACCACAAAAAGACACAAAATGAACATAAGTGTAAGCAAAACAGCCACAAACAGACAGAATATGACAACAAAAGGTTGCAAAATGACAATAATAAGATGCAAAATCACCAAAAATAAGTATAAAAATGACCAGAAATTGACATAAAATGATTATAAATGGACACAAAATGACCACAAAAACACAAAACAACGTTAAACAGGTGAAAAGTGAACAAGCTGACCACTAGAAGATGCAAAATGATAACAAAAAGACACAAAATAGCCATAAGTATAAGCAAAACAGCGACGAACAGATGAAATAAGACCACAAAAGACACAAAATAACCGTAAGTATAAGCAAAATAGCCACAAACAGACGGAATATGACCACAAAAAGACAAAAAATGACAACAATAAGTTGCAAAATGACCAAAAACAGGAATAAAATGACCATAGAGTCATAAAATAGCCACAAAGACACACAAAATTAGCACAAACAGATGCAAAACACACAGAAAAAGACACAAAACGATGGCAGACACATTTGTACTCCTGCATTATAAACAGCTAAAATGCATTCCATATCTCCAAACGTAATGTCCTCTGATAAAACTGTTCCAAGTCAGAAGTTTGTGGTCCTGTGAGCATCTGTGCAGCTCTGCAAACCTCTATTAACTTGGTACTGGATGGAGGTGGACTGCAGCAAACCCTCTGTCAGGAGGAATATCTGTTTGTTGGGTAAATTATCTGAAACAAGTCCAGCAGCTCCTCTTCATCTGGTGGAGCAGCAGCTCGATGCAGAGGTCGTGCTGGATCAGTGAGCCCCTCAGCCCCTCAGCCCCTCACCGACACCAAGGCAGCCGCTCTCCCGAGGAATCTCATTTCAGCGCTGAGTGTCCACGAAGCGATTCCCTCAGTCAGAGCAGGGCCTGCAGGCATTCAGGTGAGGGTCAGCTGCAGCAGCCCGACCGGGAGAACAGGAGCTTCTCTTTGTGACTTAGCTCTCTGCTCACCAAACAGGATCAATACCAGCCTGCTGCACAATACGGACCTAATGTGGACACACACGGTGAAATGAAGAGTGATAAATAATTTATGTCGAAAATCTCACTTTGATTGTACTTGCTGGGAGAACAGACGCTGAAATTGAATATTGTTTGCTGAAAGGAAAGAAGTCTCCAGGTGATTTTTCAGCAAAAGTAAGGGTTTTTTTTCAACATTTTTTGAAATTTAAATTGGACTGAAACCAAACTTTTCAAACTTTTCTTGTTTTTATTGCAGCTCCTGCTTTTGGCTTACAGTGTTTCCTACAGTTAAAAATGCAGCAGAACAGCTTTTAACCCTCACGAGTCTGCAGTTACCTGAGGAACTGAGCTGTTGGTGTGAAGAAACCAGACACACCTGCACAGGTATTTTGTGTGTTAGAAAATAAACACTGTATGTATGGTAATGGAAATGCATTGAATTTCCTTTTTACTTTTTTAGTATTTAGGATTTAAATTATGTGTGTTATAGCAGCACAGCTACTCAAACAGCCCCGGTTGTGCTGGGAAAAAAAATAGTTTACTTGCTTGTATCTCACAGGACTGAATTCAAACAGTGTGTTTATAGTAAGAGATCCAATGCCGTGGAAAAATGTAAATAGTGGCTGGGACCCCAAATGGGTAACCAAGTCAGACATGAACGCATTTCTCTTGTTTTAGTCAGTTTAGACGCAAAAATGACAGCAAACAGACGTAAAATGATTATTAAGAGGCGTGAAATGGCAACAAATGGGGCGGCTGTTGTTTAGGTGGGAGAGCAGGTTGTCCTCTGATCGCAAGGTTGGCGGTTCGATCCCTGGCCCCTCCGCATGCCAAAGTGTCCCTGGGCAAGACACTGAACACCAAGTTGCTCCCAATGGCAGGCTAGCGCCTTCCATGGCAGCTCTGTCGCCACTGGTGTGTGAATGTGTGAATGAGAAACACATTGTAAAGCGCTTTGGATACCACTAAGGTAGAAAAAGGCGCAATACAAGTGCAGACCATTTACCATTTATCAAAGTAGCAAAATGACAAGAAGAAGCCAAATGGCCAGAAACAGACAAAACAAATACCACTAAGAGACACACAATGATCACAAAAAGGCACCAAATGACCATAAAATGATGCAAAATGACCAAAGAAAAGGAAGCCAAATGACCAATTGGTGAAAAATGACCACGGGTAGAGACAAAATGGCCACTAAGAGACACACAAAATCACTATAGAAGACGCAAAATGCCTGCAAACAGATGTAAATGACCATAAAATGACACAAAAGGACCACAAAAGGATGTAAAACAACCACAAGCAAATGTAAAATTACTATACATAGACATAAAAGGACCATAAACAGACACAAAATGACCACAAAAAGACACAAAGAGGCCACAAGAGAAATAAAACGGCCATAAACTGACACAAAAAAAGGCCACAGACAGTTGTAAAATTACTAGAAACAGATGCAAAAGGACCACAGAGCGACATAAAATGACCAGGAAAAAGAAAACAGTGTCACCAAATAGTTTCCCACATGCAGTCAAATATGAACAAATCTTTCCTGTTTCAGTTTTTAACCAGTGAAGTTAATTTGAGGTCTTGCTCCAACTTAAATCAGCGACCTGCTCAGAACACATGAGCCTCAGTGGCAGCTTCACTCACTCATCTTGTCAGCAGGAGTGCACAAAGGGCTGCTCGACTTTCGAACAAATTGCCAAAAGTCCTCAGGTTAAATCTCATTAAATTAGATTTTAGGCATTCTTTGAAAATCTACTTATGTTTAAAAGAGAAAAAAATTTGCCTCGAGGATGACCCTGGTGCAACATGCAAATAAGCCTCCACTATTCCCACCGAATAAAAATCTCCACTTGATTTTTCACCTCAAAGTTTCCTTTCTTCAAACCTCTTCGTGACTTTCTGATTTCACGCTAAACTTACATAAAACACCAAAAGTCTGACATTTGATCTCAGAAGCATGAGAGAAATAAAACTTTTAATTCCTTATTGTACAGGCACGATATGCAACTGAGTTTTAGATTAGGTCTTTGATGTATTTCTCTCTTCTGCATTGCTTCTTGTGTGACGTTTACTGCCGCCTGTGTTTTCTGAAGTCTTACTCACACTTGTTTTCTCTCTGTGCAGCACCTTGCTCTAACCTTGTTTTAAAAAAAGGTGCTAAATCCTCGGCGCTGCTGCTGCTGCTGTAGCTGTCAGCCGCTACACTTGTGGTCCGACTGGAGGAGACTCTGTGTGCCTCAGTTTATGTCTGAATAAACACGGGATGACTTGAAGCAGCGGCTGCAGGTGTTGTGCATCATCGCCGTGATGAATTATGGTCACTGAGGTCACCTTACACGCTTTCAGCGCTTTGCTGTCTTCGGGTTTGATTGCCTCGGAAATGGAGAGAGTCTCCGGCTTCATCCATCACAGCAGCCAACGTACATGACAAATGTAAACTCGGCAGACTGTTAATTCACTTCGAATGAGAAGAAACGAAAGGAATGCTGGGGAAGATGTGCAGCCCCTGCGATGACACGGAATACAGATACATAAATGCGTCGCCATCACCACACTACAGACACACCTGCAACTCAGAAACGGACAATTTTTCTAATCAAAACTATAAATTAGAGAGCAAATAACAGCCTTATAACAACGAGTCTGCGACAATAATCTGTTCTGAAACTTTTCAACTGCGACTCCACCAAATCTGATGCAACCAAAATAAAGCACAACAAAGCTGCAATCACTTTGGCCACAGCAGTACCAGGTGGCCTCCTCTCTGAATCTGCCACACTCAGCAGCCTTTGGAAAATGGCGACAGGTTGCGTTTTAATAATAAATGCAGGCTGGTCCCGGTACAGAGGCCTCCAGGGTGGCTCCAAGAAGCCTAACTGGACAACTAAAGGTAAAACTGTATTTTACAGCGGCCTCATTTTCTTATAATTTCCAAAGGCGAGCCTAATATGACACAAGTGTGAATTGTTTTAAAGTCTCGTACTCTACGCTTTTTAGTAAATACATAAAAGTCTGTCATGCCTGAAAGTGTGTCTCTAACTCTTTTTTTGCTCAAAATAACACGTGTTTATTTTTCTGTGATGTATAACACCTTCTTTAGTCCTGTTCTAAATAGCCTGCTGCTGTCCACGTCCCCTTCAGGAAGAAGACTCTCTCTGTATCTGTGATTCACATACAAGAATAAGTGTGTAAAACCAGGATTTTCTATCAATTAACTTTGTTTCTTGGAGATAATTTTTCATGGAAATATTCCCGAATTCAGAGCACAGCTGTTGTTTTTGCCTAATGTGTGTCGTGAGGTTGTCTTTTAAAGTTGTGGTCATAAGATTGGTATTTTAGCCGTGCAGAGCAGCAGCTTTGAAATGCCTCCGAAGTGACGGCTAGTTAACATGTAGTCTAAATGGGCTGCATTTCAGTCACTGTTTGTACTTGT
Source organism: Dascyllus trimaculatus (assembly GCA_024666655.1). Lineage (NCBI taxonomy): Eukaryota > Metazoa > Chordata > Actinopteri > Pomacentridae > Dascyllus > Dascyllus trimaculatus. The sequence continues at coordinate 10,501,830 of CM045455.1, read as the reverse complement.
TTTGTTGCCTGACATCAGTAATAGAAGAATATGTAAATGAAAACAGCCTCATCTGGAATTCGCCTCTATTAAAATGTAACAGATATGAGCACAGAGAGCAGGAGAGAAGTAAATAGCTGTAAATACCAATTGAGCTAAGGCTACACTGAAGTACAACAAGCAACAACAAAACATAATAATAACCCGCCAGGTATTTGTTTATTGGTTTCAAATTGCTCTTTTAAAAAATTCCACCATCTCCAAATGCCCCTCAGCTTTACAGTTTCCATAGATCACTAACCTGTGGCCATACAATCATAGTTAATGCTAACGTTATCCACATTAGCCACATGCTAACACTAAGATTTTCGATTGTCGCGGTGGCCTCGCCAACAGCAATAAAAATGATCCACTGGGTTCTTCAGTTCCTCAGATGCTGGGAGTGCATGAAGACTCTTGTGTTTACTCTTACTGTCAACAGCAGAACACTAGCAGAGGCAGCTCTAGAAGGTAAACAAACCCGGATGACTAAGAGGCAGCTGCTCATTCTGAATGCCTTACCTGGAAACGGTGAGGATTATAAAAAGTTTTAGCATGACAGCTATTGGTTCCTCAGTTGGAAAACAGCAGCTGAGCAAAATTTTCACTGGCCTGTGGAGCTGGGAGGGAACTTTATGACAACCACAAAACACAATGAAGGTGGATTTCCACCATATGGCACCTTTAATATATCAATTCTTTAGCTATACCTGCTTTATCCTGTAGTGGTTTGTCCCAGCTGACTTTGGGTGAGAGTACATCCTGCACAGGTCACCAGGTCATCACAGGTCTAAACATCCATACATGCTCACACTCAGACCTGCGATCAGTTTAGAATCATCAGTTAACCCTTCATCTATCTTTGGACTGTGATATGATGCTGAAATACACTATATTACCAAAAGTATTTGCTCACCCATCCCAATGATCAGAATCAGGTGTCCTAATCACTTGGCCTGGCCACAGGTGTATAAAATCAAGCACCTAGGCATGCAGACTGTTTTGACAAATATTTGTAAAAGAATGGGTCGCTCTCAGGAGCTCAGTGGATTCCAGCGTGGAACTGTCATAGGATGCCACCTGTGCAACAAATCCAGTCCTGAAATTTCCTCGCTCCTAAATATTCCACAGTCAACTGTTAGCTTTATTATAAGAAAATGGAAGAGTTTGGGAACAACTGCAACTCAGCCACAAAGGGTTTGGGTTTGGAGGTTGCCAGGAGAACGGTACATTTCGGACTGCATTGTGCCAAGTGTGAAATTTGGTGGAGGAGGAATTATGGTGTGGGGTTGTTCTTCAGGAGTCAGGCTTTGTCCCTTAGTGCCAGTGAAAGGAATTTTGAATACTTCAGGATACCAAAACATTTTGGACAATTCTATGCTCTTGACCTTGTGGGAACAGTTTGGAGTGGGCCCCTTCCTCTTCCAACATGACTGTGCACCAGTGCACAAAGCAAGGTCCATACAGACATGGATGACAGAGTCTGGTGTGGATGAACTTGACTGGCCTGCACAGAGTCCTGACCTGAACCCGATAGAACACCTTTGGGATGAATTAGAGCGGAGACTGAGAGCCAGGCCTTCTCGACCAACATCAGTGTGTGACCTCACCAATGCGCTTCTGGAAGAATGGTCAAATATTCCCATGAACACACTCCTCAACCTTGTGGACAGCCTTCCCAGAAGAGTTGAAGCTGTAATAGCTGCAAAAGGTGGACCGACATCATATTGAACCCTATGGGTTAGGAATGGGATGACACTTAAGTTCATATGTGAGTCAAGGCAGGTGAGCAAATACTTTTGGTAATATAGTGTAACATGCAATCTCCACACAGAAAGGCTGTAGTCGACCAGCAGGTTCAAACCCGGAGTCTTCTTATGGTGCTAACTGCTGCTCTGCCATCTATGAGGATGCAGAAAATGATTCTGACAAATTCTCTCCCTCATTAATCACCATGCCCAGAAAACTTAACATTACAGAACCCATGTGAAATAAAGAGAATTCACATAAGAGTAAGTGTTGTCGCTTTTGATTCTGTTTCTACTTGTACGTGCACACAGATGGAAGAGATTTCCAACGTGGTCCCCGGTTGTTTTCCGCCCTTTAACGCTTATCGGACGTTTAAAGCAGGAAGTCTTGAGACAGTCTGAAGCGCCAGCCTGCTCATGTGTTCGGTGGGGGAGCTGTCCTCGGTGCTGAAGCTCCTCTCGCCACGCTTCACTCATCAGTCTGAATCAGAGAACAACGGACGCTGGCAACCTTTTACCTTCTCTGTGGATGAAACCCTCGAGCATTAAGACCCAGCAGAAGAAGGATGGAGAGTTAAACAGGGAGGAGAGTGAGATGTAAACATGGGAGGAGAGAAACAATGAAGACAAATGTGTTCAATCAGATATTTAGACATTTTTTTGAATTTCATTGAAATATTTTTAGATTTGTTTATATTAAATACATCAGGGTGACATAAATGAGCTAAAAGTGACACCGAGTTTGATTATTCCTCCGTCTGCAGCAGCTTCTTTGGGCCTATTTCTGCCTTATTTTGCATAATAACTTCTCATATAAATGTCAACAACCAGAGTTAATGGTTAAACTGACTGAGACATATTTATTATTATTATTTTATGTGTTTTTAGTGCTGTCAAACAGTTTTAAACACACGATACACTCAGATGTAATACAAATAGGTCGGTTGGAAGATACTTTTATTAATTCTAAAAAAAAAAACAGCAGCTTTCATGTACTTCTATAGTCACAGATTTGTTGCTTTTACTTTGCTAATAATTCTGAGAGCTGAATCTCGATGACACAGACTTAAGTTTTGGTTAATGAGCAGCTTGTTTCACCTGTAAACAAACTGCAGACGCTGACGTCCACTGAAGCAGAAACAGGTGAAAGTCAAAGCTGACTTCTTGTGATACATCGAATAAATAAAACTAATTAAGCATTGAGTTTTTTTTTTGATTGGACCAGAAGTTTTTTACTTGTGGCAGTCAGAAGGCACTGAAACTACATTTTAAACCCCTGTGTGAGAAAGTAAAAGTTAGGAAAAACAGTTCACGGCTAACAGAATAAATAAAGTATGAAAACAATCCTAACAACAAAAAAAGAAAGGGTTCTGCTATGGACTCACAGCCTATCATAGCCTAAAATCCAGATACATACACGTAACTCAGAAACATTTCATACTTTGTCCACCAGCAGGTGCTGCCAAGTTGATACTTCCAGTTAAAAACAGCTTGTTCAGTTTTCATAACTCTTTAACAGCAGCACTAATTAATACTTTACACGAACACTCGAGTGTGTGTGATGTGACGGCTGCCGTTTGTAGTGATGAACCCACAGAGAGCTTCTCACCTCTCTCTGGTATTTGGCCCACAGCTTTAATGTTTAAGTTCAGGTCTCATCAACCTTCAAACTTTCTGATAACCCCTCACTCCTTTGTGATTTATGTTGAAGCGTCTTTGGGTTTTGGACAATATGAATAGAATAGAACAGAATAGAAGAGAAGAGAAGAGAATATCCCAAGTCTGTGAAATTATTCTGTTACAGCAGCAAGTTACAAAATAGTAAATTAAAATCTAAACAGAAAGGGCATGACAAGAATGAAAAAAATGAAAAACAGTACAAACAGAACAGAAGCTATATACAACGCACTTATGAAGATGCTCCTTTTGTCTGGCATTAAATCTGAGTTGTAATTATGCAACAAATCTCCCAGGAATCAGACAAATACAAGTCAGCTGACAATAAATTATACTTTTAATGGGTTCTAGTGGACATTTTAATGTCTTTAATGTTGTTTTGTCATTCATTAATGGAGACATTTATCATCAGATTGATCAGTGATCTGAGGAATGGTTAGTTTAAACCTTATTCACAACAAACTCTGTTCCCTTTAAGTGGCAGTTTCCTTATTTTCTCAGACACCCGAAAGATGAGCTGTAAATCTAAACAATCACTTAGCAATCAATCAGTTGATGTAAATGATTAATTGTTTAACTCATCTTTATAATAAGCAACAACGACAAAAGATTCACTGTCAGCTTCTCTGAGTTTCTGTGACAATAAACTCAACATATTTGTTTTTTGACAACAGATCCAACAAAACAAGACGTCTAAAGAGATTAAATAATGACAGACATTTCTCCACAGTGGTATTACCTTTTTTTAATTAAACAACTGATCCATAAAGCAAGTAATTGTCATAAATATTGCTACTAAGAGTAGTTGTTGGTTCTAGTACATTTATGAAATCAATCCGTTTATTTCTGTGGTACACTTTACAACAGCCACTGCTGACCAAACTGTTGTACATTAACAGGAAAGTAATACAAAAACATGTCACAAAAAACATGATACAACTTACAAATTAAAAGAAAAAGGGAGACTATTAAAACAAAGCACTAAAAGAGAAAAGACAGACCTTAAAAGAATGTTTTAATTCTAGAGACCACAACGAGCTGCATGATCTTTCCTCCAGTTTTCTGTGTTAATTACTTGAAACAACAAAGCAATTTGGTAAAACAGCAACAAGAAATCGACAGAAAACTAAACCAGTGCAGGTCTGGCAACAATTAAATTCAATTTAAATCACAGCGCAACACCAAACAGCAGACAGACACAGTTAGAGACCAGCTGTTGAACACAGTGGAGCCACATCATTCTAAGACAGAGCTAAAACAGGTTTATTTACACATCCATGACTAAACGTGTAAACAAACCAGCATGCTGAAATGTTGACCATGACAATATTAAGCTCTGTACACATGGGACCTTTAAAATGAAAATGTTGCACAAAGGAAAACATCAACTTAATCCAATTCTACATCCACGGAAAATGTTATTTTTCCAAATTTAAAATTAGCTCAAATTAATCAATCAATCCATAAATAAATAATAATTAGGAAAAAAATCAACAGTGTAAATTACAGTGTAAAAAAGCCAAAAAATTTCCAGCAGCTGGGGTCCAAAAAAGGTGCAAAAAAATTGGGAAAAAATTCTTAAAATACTGTAATTTTCCATTCCTACTATCCAGTTTCTAGCCCTCATCTTACATCAGATTGTGTGTATTTTATATCTTACTTTTTCTGTTTAATAAAGAATATTTACCTGAGTGAAAACAATGAAAATGCCAATATGTGATAATAACATAAACGTACATAATGATATAAAAGAACAGTGAATAAATGTGATGGTAAACTGTATTTTGACAGATCATTGATGCTTGTAGATATTATACACTGATGAAAACACACTAATTCAACTTTTTTTTGTTGTGAAAGTTAGAATATAAGACATCTCTCATGTAACAAACAAATATGAGTCAAATTAACGAAACAATACTTGTTTTTCTGTTAATTGTCATCAACAGCCTCTATTTAGAAATATATTTACAGTAGTAAACCTGAATTTAAAAGTTTCATCTATTTGTGAAATTGTGATAAATTTGCAAATGTATTTCAGATATATTTTCATGTCTTAAATATACAAAATCTATATATATCTATAAAATATGTACATTTTAAGGTTGTTCACACTTAAAGTTTGTAATCTTATTTTATATTATATGTGTACATTAACAGTGTATTTTTGTCATTAATATTTTTGTGCATACCTAAAATATGGAAGGAAATTCTATACAATGACATTTTTTTTTAAATCTGTAAAATTACAGTTTTTTTACAGTATAAGTTAAAGCACAATATAAAACAAAGTGGGAGGGAAAAAAATGCTTTTTCAAAACATACCCTTTAAATTCTAGCCAATACTGCTCTCTCAGCTTATTGTGCTGCCCACAACACACCCCCTATAAATCAGTTAAAACTGCTTTAACTGGATTTTTATCAGTTATTTACACTGTTGTCATATTTTTCAGCTCTTATATATTGAATAATGTGATAGAGTGATATTACTATTTGAGTCAGAAAGAGAGGAGAGAGAGAGTAAGGGAGGGAGGGAGGGAGGGAGAGAGAGAGAGAGAGAGAGAGAGAGAGAGAGAGAGAGGTGAGGCTGCTGTGGTATAAAAGCAGGAGTCAGACTTGAGCAGCTCTGAAGTTGTGAGGAGACACTCAGAGCGGATTAAACACCTGCTAACGTGTTGTTTTATTTCCCCTCTGGATGCTGATCAGAGCTGAGATTTGGAAAATGATTCTCATGTCACAGAAAACACTGTGCGGATGATGGAGAGGCCGCTTTTATTACCTTTATCTGTTGGATGTCTAAGTTGATCCAGAAAAAAAAAAAAGAAGTGTGAAAAAAATGCTGAAGGTGAAGTAAGTAAGATGAAGAAGAGGAGGCAGAAGTGCGTCTTTGCGTCAACACCTGTCGTCTGACTGCTGGATGAACTGTTGGACATGGAGCCGCTTCTATTGCGCAAAAGACGCGGAGCGGTGGATGAAGATGTGAGCGGTTTCGGGGTGATCTCCAGGCTTTCCTTCGAGCTCAATGACAGGGGGATCTGACGGGGGAAGGTGGAGGGATGGAGAATGCCAGTCAGCTCAAACCGACGCCTGTCATCTACGGAGAGCTGTTGAACATCTCCACCAACGACACCCATGCCAATTTCACGGCGAAGGCGGAGGAGAAGGACACTAACTTGGCTTTCCAGGCGGGTCTCGCCGTGACCTTAGCCCTCATAACTTTAGCCACGACGCTCTCCAATGCGTTCGTCATCGCCACCATTTACCAGTCCCGCAAACTGCACACGCCGGCAAACTTTCTGATCGCCTCCCTGGCGGTCACCGACCTGCTGGTGTCCATCCTGGTGATGCCCATCTGCGCGCTGTACACGGTGAGCCAGACGTGGACTCTGGGGCAGGTGGTGTGCGACATCTGGCTCTCCTCGGATATAACGTGCTGCACCGCGTCCATCCTCCACCTGTGCGTAATTGCGCTGGACCGCTACTGGGCCATCACGGACGCGGTGGAGTACTCCAAAAAGCGCACGCCGGGGCGCGCAGCCGGGATGATCGCCACCGCCTGGGTGATCGCCATCTCCATCTCCCTGCCGCCGTTCTTCTGGCGCCAGGTGAAGGCGGAGGAGGTGACGAGCTGCAACGTGAACACCGACCACATTTTCTACACCATCTACTCCACCTTCGGCGCGTTCTACATCCCCACGCTGCTGCTCATCGCCCTGTACGGGAGGATCTACGTGGAAGCCCGAAAGCGCATCCTGAAGCAGTCGCACAACAAACCGGGCAAGAGGCTCACCTCGGCGCACCTGATCACCAACTCCCCGGGCTCGGTGGCGTCCACCACCTCCCTGAACTACGGGACGAACGACACCTCCTCCTCCTGTGACACTACCTCGTCCGCGAACGTGAGCCAAGTCAAAGTCACTGTGTCCGACGCGCTGCTGGAGAAGAAGCGCATCTCCGCCGCCCGGGAGAGGAAGGCGACCAAAACTTTGGGAATAATCCTGGGAGCCTACATCATATGCTGGCTCCCGTTTTTCATTTACACTCTTCTAGTGCCTGTCTGCGAGTCCTGCTTCCACCCGGAGTTATTTGACATTTTCACCTGGCTGGGTTACCTCAACTCCCTCATCAACCCCATCATCTACACCATGTCCAACGAGGACTTCAAGCAGGCTTTCCACAAACTAATACGGTTCAGATGCTGCAGGGCATGAACGATGATCACCAGCCATAATCACCCTCCATCTCTAATCATGTGTATAATGCCAGAATTGAATCAAAACCCGCCACAAATGTCTCATTCCCTGGGTTTTTGCCCTGAGGGCTCCATCCCCAGCATCCACATTGCTTCTGATAATGTGGCTCCAGAATGAGCTTTTTACCTAATAGATGGTGCAGAGGACTCCTGTCTGCATTGTGTTATCTGATGGTGCTGCACAATGAATGGCTCCCACCTCTTAACCAGAGGATCTTAAGAAAAAAAAAGAAAAAAAAAAGCTGGCTGTTGTTAGTTTGAAGGTGAAAAGTGATGTTAAGAGGTGGGAGCCCTGTGACTGATTTGCAGCTGACAGTGTTGTCATACTGACTTGGAGAAAGCCCATAGCCCCAGATGCAGGGGCCCCGCCTGTACGTGCTGCACTGGACTGTAGCCTACAGACTCACTTTGCCATAAGAGTTTGACGGTCAACCTCAGTTGGCTTGTAAGCACAAACAGCTTAGGCCTAAGCTACGTGAGCCCCAAGGGCAAAAAATAAGATTTGTGTTTCATTTTCCTGACTCAATAAGGGGAAATACTGGTGCCTACAACATGTTTAGTTTAGTTCCTCAGACGTGCCTGGCCCAGACGGGGATAAAAGCATGATTTTTAGTTGGAGAAAAAGATCTGAAATTTGGTTTATTCTCGTGGCCAGTGTATGTATTTTCTTTTCTTTTCTTGCTGTGGCTGATGTTCACTTTAAAATCAAGGCTCCCAAACTGAGTGTAAATGTACGAATCTGTATGCATCAGTGTGATTTTTACCTGAATTTGTGGGGAAACTCTGGATTTTGCTCAGTCCAAAGGGTATCATCCAGGAAAATAACGCTAAATGGTCATCTCTGACGGAAGGAAATTGGAATCTACCTACCAGATCTCTTGTTAAAGATGCATTCTTACCTGTTAATATCAGCTTTGGTGTATCATCCCATGCCAGGCTAAAAACAATCCAGATCTGAATCCACAGGCCAATAACGCAGGGTTCCTACAGTCATCTCTTGGCATTTGTGTCTCCCAACACCTGAAAAAGTTGTGGAGGAGAGAAAATATTTTTTAAAACGCTAGAAAATGTCACAGTATTCTGATCAAAATCACCCCCCTCTTTTTTTTTCCTCCCAACAAACCGTCACATGTTAAATGTCAAGCTGGAGCTGCTGCTGCTGATCCCTTAAAGGAACTTTTCTAGGAGGGAAAAAAACCTGAAAAAGACCAAAATCTTGTTTTCTCACAGCCAGAAAAGGAAGCAAAAACTGTATTATTGACGGTAAAAATGCTACACGTGTCCCAGTCTGTGGCCACCTTTGACAACACTGAGGTCAAGTTTTTGGTATCATTAGTGGAAATTTGGGGATTTTAGCAAATTGGAAAGGAGTTAAAGTTCTAAAATTGAACCAAAATTACACGTAGACAAGTTTTAAGGCCTATTGGAGCCTTTTAAGGCCTAATATTAATCTAAATTGAAGAGATTTGCAGTAGTATCACTCTACTGGAGATAAAAATGTCAAAAAAATGTAATTTAAATGTTACATAAAATATCCAACATGTCAATAAAACTATTAAAATAATCACTTAATAAATTAAAAAAAAAAGGTTTTTACTTGACCTCAGTATTTGTAAAATTCTGGCCACTACCTTTGTACATGTCAAGCATTAATTTAGAATTTTTTTAAAAAAATGCGTAGGAACCCTGTGTGGATCATTTAGAGAATATTTTGACATTTCGGGGACTAAGCTTTCCGGTTTCCTGCCTTAATAGGTTGAGAATGATGATGCCACTCTCATGTCTGTGCGTTAAGCCACTAATTTATGATGACACTCCTACAGCATAGTCGGATTCACAGAGGACCCTTTACTTGTCCCACACATTCCTCTTCCTGGGCAAAATCTGGTGCCTGCATTACCCACAATGCAATTACCATCACTGACGGACCAATCAGAGATCGCGGTGTGTTATGCTAGTAGCGGCTAATGTAGCCTGGAGCCTGTAGCAGAGGTGAGGAGCAGCTGCAGAGATCTGGTAAGCTAACTTCTTCTTGTTTCATCACATTAACTTAACTCCCTGTGAAGAAAATGAAGACTTTATTCGTTTTCATGCACGCGGAAGTTCCCCAAACATCGTAAACGCACTTTGAATTCAGTAAAGTATGCAGCTGGAGTCAGGAGGTGATTAGCGTAAACACTGGAAGTAGGGGTAAACACAGAGCCAGCTCGCCCATTACACAATATAGGCAAATGCTAAGGGTGCCATGGCCTCCAGAGGGCGCCACAAAATCTGGAAAAATTTCAACTTCAATATAATTATATTAAAACTAAATATTACTATTAACTCTTAAAATGGAAAAGCTAACATTGGTTGAAATGTAAAGCAAAGCCCAATTAATATTACTACAAAACAATGCTATTTGATTTCTTTGGTAAGCGTATGTGAATTGCCAATAGATGGGGGGTGCCATATAAAATCTCACCTAGGGCGCCACATTGTGAAGGGGCGGCTCTGTGCAAACAGTTAGTCTGGCTGCGTTGGTTTAAAAATACACTCACTAACACCTCTAAGGCTCATTTTCTCTCGAATATAAAGTCCTGTCCCTCTATAGAAACGGTACCACCATGGCTAGATGGAGATAGAACTAAACAATGTTATCTAGCAGTATAATAAAGCTATAATACCATACATCATAAAAAGAAGAAAAGCTG